>OZ026626.1:40348930-40411430 GCA_964020975.1 Hermodice carunculata | reverse complement strand
TTTCGACTTCTTCTCCAAAACCATTAATCATATTGACTTTAAACTTGGAAGCAATGTACTTTGAGTGGGTTTCTACCAAATTTGTCCAAATGGTTAGACTCTATTGGTGTTTGTATTTTTTTATGACGTTTTTGAAAGCTTTGAAATGTCATAAGACCTCAGCTAAACCTCAACAGAGTTCTAGTCACCTGGAAACTTGGTTTTGTGGTACATGCTAAGGTCAGCTGGGCATGCGCTGTTCACCCAGCCCGCTAGGTTTTTTGGTTTTGTCTTTTTTTTTTGGGGGGGGGGGGGTAGGGTTTCACATCCCGTGTATTCATGGTACTCTATGCCGAACATGTGGAATAACTCAGCTTAATTTATCACCACATGTGTAATTATGCATTGTTGAATGGCTACATTGTTTCTATTTACATTTATTTCCATGTGCATTTGCTACCTTGCATATACATGTATTTTCTGAGTGCATTTATTATTTGAGTGATATTATTAGCCCAGCAGGGTTTCCATCTCTCATGTGTCACTGGGGCTAATCTTGATGTACCCATTTACTTCAGTCAACTTCAACTTCAAGTTATTTTCCCTTCTATGACTTTAAAACTAAGCTTATCGTTGGCATAAAATGGTGTAACAATGTTTTTCTCTTCTAAAATTGCTCATTGAGATACAAAACAATTTCCGTCGTACGTATAGCTGGAACTACCCTCTCACTGTATCTCCAATTGCCGTTTTGAGAATAGAATTCAGTATCTTCCACTCATTTTCCCAAAACAGCTTGGGAAAACATGTTTGCTTTAGCATGCTTTGCATATGTTCCTTTCTTCGGAATTATTACGACACATATGGCAGTATTATCCAGAATTGAGCAATTATAACAAAAGTGTTTTTAAGGTTTCTATACCCTTCACCTCTATAAATCTCTCAATTGAAAAAAAGAAACACAAACAAAGCAATAGTAACCGTTAGAAGCTGGCAGCTATGTCTACATTATCATAATTCAGAGTGAAGTGAATGTATATTTTATTTCAGCTTTATTGGCCGTAATTTGTCAAGAAGATAGGAAGATTTTTCATTTGCCAAACCTTTCATTCTGATCATTTCAATATATAAACCTAAAATTGCCATTTGCCAGATATACCTTTATGAATCTTCTGTTTGCTCCAACCGTGCTATACTTTTGTTAATTAGCATAAGTCCAATGTCATCTGGAAATGCTAAACAATGCACTTTTTGCACCCCTGTAGCGGTTATCCAGTTTTCATGACATTTTGTGTGCGTTACTGCTCAGGCATACCTTATGTCATCCTGTTGAATCTTTAATTATATCCCATGTGACACCCATCTTTTCCATATAAAGCCATATTACAGATAGCATTTTTCCTTGGCATATATATATATATATATATACATATACATATATATATATATATATATATATATATATATATATATATATATATATATATATATATATATATATATATATATATATATATATATATATATATATATATATAGGCAACTGGTGAGCGTTGTCCCTAAGTAACTGACCTGTATAGCCTACATTAATTGGTAGGGAGCTATGGACTTTTTGTTTCGAATTTTAACATTTTATTTATGACTTCTATTTCAATTGGAAGATGGTTTATTGCTTTGCATGAGCAGATAATGGTAAGATTTGCCGTGTGTTTTGGCCTGTGTACTTTTTTACTTGAAACTCAAGCAGAAGGTTAAGTCAAAATATGTCAATGCTTTATTTACAATATTACCATTTACGTATCGCGCAAATACTATATTTCGAAAAGGTGGCATATTGTTCGTTCTAAAAGTTATAGAAAATGTATCATCCCCATTTCAACACACTCCAGAGATCTACCTGAAGTACATTCCATCTTCAAATCAACATTGGGCTGATGTACTTGGAGAAAATGTCAATTATTAATGGATAAAATGAACGACGATGGTTGTGTATCTATGAAATAAGGGAGGTTAGCAAGTCAGCCGAGGTCTAGAGAGGAAAAGCTGCGCAATAAACTCATAAAAGGTCAAGCAAGGCTATGTATGTCACTGCCCTGAGGTCAGTAAATCTTTCATTGATCATTACAAAAAAAGGTACCATTTAAAAGGCTAAAAAAAGCAAAGTCACATGAGCAATATTCAAATGAGAGCATCATTTTTTCACATTCTAGGGTACTCATTTGCAGCGCCATATCCTTCCGGGAGCATATTTTTTCTAGGTAAAACGCCAGTTCTCAACACTATAGTCCTTGAAATTGATGTATGTAACAGGGGAATGAAAACACAATGCTTAATTACTTCACATTTATCTTTTATGACTTAGATTGTAAAACAACAGATACAGGTGCAAGCTATATGGGAAAAAGGAACGTCACCAAATATGGCCAGCCATGTCAAAGATGGGATAAAAACATACCACATATCCCCATGTGCTGTACGCCTAGCCAGTTTCCAGACAAAACACTAGCAGACGCAGGAAACTACTGTCGTAATCCCCTTCCTTTTCAACGGCGGGAAGGGCCATGGTGCTACACTACTGACCCTACTCGTAGATGGGATTACTGCAAAATACCACTTTGTCGTAAGATATATTACATAACATGAGTAAAGATCTATATTTGTTTAGGCGCTACCAGCAGTAAGAATTATAGCAATAAAGGCTAAGACCTGCTTTGTAAACATTTTGGTTTGATGAGATACCCGAGTAAAATGACTTTAGAACACAAAATGCAAACCATAAACATAACAAACTCCATCATAATCCCACTGTTTGTTTTCTTCCTATAAAGACACCTTCTTCTTCGTAAGTGATTAGTTATATGGAGGTTGTACCCATTTTTAGAAATGCGGTCTGCTATTTTGCATGTTGGAATACAGAGAGACAGACAGAGAGAGAGAGAGAGAGAGAGAGAAAGAGAGAGAGAGAGAGAGAGAGAGAGAGAGAGAGACAGAGAGAGATACAGAGAGAGAGAAAGACAGACAGACAGACAGAGACAGACAGAAGAGAGAGAGACAGAGACACAGAGAGAGAGAGACAGAGACAGACAGAGACAGACAGACAGAGAGAGACAGAGACACACAGAGAGAGAGACTGACAGAGAGAGCGAGAGAGAGAGAGACAGACAGAGGACAGACAGACAGACAGACAGAGACACAAACAGAGAGAGAGAGAGACAGAGAGAGAGAGACATACAGAGAGAGAGAGAGAGAGAGAGAGAGAGAGAGACAGAGAGAGAGAGAGAGAGAGAGAGAGAGAGAGAGAGAGAGAGAGAGAGAGAGAGAGAGAGAGAGACTGGCGATAACACAAAAAAAAATTTTTGGTAGACTTCGATCTGATTTCAGAAAAACATATGCTTTCGGTAACTTCGTTCCAGAGGGTGGGCCATCAACTGCCGACACATATTATCATATTCCTATCCCATCCCTGAGGTCCCCATTCAGTGGAAAGTTATTAAAGTGGATATTTTGGACCAAGAGTAATGGTCCTGTATCGTTTCAGATATGGAGACCAATCAGACTAACAAGAGATGGAAAATTCATGCTTATACACACAACTGAAACCTTACAATATAGGTGTCCTGGCCAGCATAGCCTAAAGGTTACCCTCATATGTTTATGTAAAGAAAGGAGACGTCATTGGCTTCCGATTTATTAAAGGTACACCAATTCCTAGGACACCTACAGTTTGCCAGAAACGACAATTACATGGACAGTCCTACATGACACCAAATAAGGTGAATGTTGGAGCAAAGATTTATTTTACCTCAAATGACGGGTGGGCAACTTGCTCGAATCCTCCGTTTTATATTCTGATACAGCAGAGCCGTAAGTGTACTATATCATTCTTGCATATATATCATTTGTATGTGTGTCTTTTTGTCCAAAACCACTATCTAGTAGTCATTACCCTATTCCGCAGTCCGAACTTTTTACTCTCCACAAGCTAACCTGTCCCTGTCTAACTTATATACACAGAAGTACTATTGTCCATATTGCACACGTTCCTCTGTAAAATTTTGACATAGGCTGTATTAGCCCAAATAAATAAAGGGTTTTCAGCGGGTAACTACTCAACATGTTTCGGAGCCTTTTACCCTTATTTGAAATTATGTGAATCCATCATTAATAAAAACTTTTGAATAGTCACATAATTATTCGCACTTTCATTTGGCAAAAATATAGTGAAACAGGTACACGATATTCCATATGACAAATGTTGCTAAATTAATGTGACCGTTTGTCTAATTATGTAAACAACGAGCATATTGCAGAAGATACCCATGCAGCTATGCCGTAGAAAGACGTCCTGTTAATGTGCATAGAACAAATGCATTGTTTCGACTGTTAAAAATCATATGATAATAACAAAAAACTTTTTAAGAATTTTACAAATCTTTATTTTAAGATCGACGAATTAGCATGGAATTCAATAACGTGCATGCAAAATAATGTCCTTAAGTAATAACAATGATATGTTAAACGAGACTAATGTTTTGCTTAACACAGCCAAAACAAAGCAATGTTTTAGGCAATAAGAATATTATGCGAAAAAAGTTTGACTTGTTGTTACTGGAACTGTTTCCATATTGCCTATGTTTAAACCATGAGATTCTTATATATGTTTGATTAGGTATTACTACCTGTCAAACGCCCTTGTGTCTCATTCCAGCGACGTGCTATTCAGGTTAGCAGGCGGAAAATTGGCAATATTATTGCTAGCTTTTAAAATAAATTTCTAGCAAACATATTAAGATTATCAAGTTTTTATCCATCATATTTATTCAGGAAAAAGGTTACCATAATACCACTGGAAAACCGTATTGTGTGGCGACGTTTCCTGGGAGCTAATGCCATGCTATCCGCAAAAAATAGTCCATAAAGTGGGGATGTTCTGGGTCCCTGATTTTTAACGTATTTTAGAGTTTCGGTGCCTAGAAGCTGATTCGTGCTTTCCTATTGATTACTACGGAATCAAATGGGGATTGCAGTGGAAATTGATTCTAAATCTCGTTGCAGCGGGTTTCACATTTCCCCCCAATACATGACTGTAATCGGAAGTGACGGGTGTAGAGGAGGTGGACGCAAATCGTATTTTTGGTTTTCGGAATGCAGTTACGTGTGTGAAACAGGAGGTAGGAAGCTGAAAGTTAGGGGTATCTAAGAGAATAAGTGACAAGGAACACAGAATCGTATGGTATGCCACATTACATGGGATATTTGGACTTTATTAGGCACCTTTCAACAGACGAGTACAGATTCGGAAAGCCAGGGTCGCCATGGTTGTGTCCCTTGTAATTTATCCATAGGGGCCAGAGTGAAGGCAGAATACAATTTTACAGTCTCCCTGTGGTCTCCACCACGTTGTTCAAGTGGCCATTCCAGTTATTTGTAGATTTTTAAAAGTTTTTTTTTTTTCTTGGTGGTTTTTCTTGGGGGGGGGGGGGGGTTCTCTGACTTTGTTTGTTTGTTTGTTTGCTTGCTGGTTTTTCTTTTTAATTTTTTTGTTTTTTGTTTTTGTTTTGTTTTGTTTGTCTGTTTGTTTTTTTGTTTTTTGTTTCTTGATTTTGTTAACTTTTGGACAAAATCTTCTGGGAACTACACAGTCTATTGATATGTTGACCCTTCTCAGGGCGTCTCAGTCGCTTTTTTTCGAATTATTGTTTGTTTTCGCTGATTTCTACTTCTTGTTAAAAACAATCATTTACATTTTTCGAAAACTTGGTGATATTTCAGCTTGTGTAAGAGTTAAACACAACTGCTCACTACTGTTGGTACACTACACCCATCATTTTCAACATTTTTCAATGCAGGCATTTATGGGTAAATGTATGGTATCCTATTGATTACCATTTAAGGCAAGGCAGACCGCAATAGGAAGTTACATGTTTTTACTTCCTCTCCGAAATCCCCCCCCCCCCCCCCCGACCAGGCTGGAACATATTACGGGTTGAAGATCAAAGTCAATGGAGGACGGGCTGTTGACACAGACCTCTTGTATTTTGTACTGAATTTCTTGCTGTTGTTTACCTTAAAACATGGAAGCTACACATACTTGTTTTTTCTATATTTAATACCCTGCTGTATACTTATATGGAAATTGTGATATTCTATGGAGTATTCTCAATTTCCATATATACAATGTCAATGTCGTGTAAGTCACAAATATTATTCTATTACTGTATACAGGGCATATACAGTCATTTAAGAGTGGAAAGGGTTAAAAGTTTATAATGACCAGCCCGTTGAAAAAAAGAGATTTATAATATTAAACTTATTACTTTTTGCCATAACTTTAAAACGTTGCATGTGTATAATGACAGCTATTTTCTACAGGTTCATTATATGTCACATTTATACTTTATTGGGATAGGTTATGGAACTATGTATTTGATACTTGGCTGACTAGTCAGTCTGCTCTGCTTTTAAAAGGACTGGTGATTTTTCACCCATTGACAATATCATTTTGGGGTTCTCAAAATCTGTCCGTTCCAACAAGGCCGTGGAATATACCTTGGGTGATCCGCGGCCATGAGAATCGAAACGGCTGTGTTCCAGTGATTTTAACAGACATTTAAAAAAAAAAAAAAAAACTTGCTGGTACTTTTTTAACCAAATCGTTGAACATCTTCTCCATTACCACTTGACCAATTCCTTTGAAGTGACATAGGGACACTTCTAGTTACCACCGGACTTTCCTTTGTTCAACAGTTGGCACTTGGCTTTCTCGTGTATCTTACAAAAATATATTTGTTTCTACTATTTTTGACTTCTCCATTTCGGTCACTCCGTTTCTTCTGAAAGTTGGTTGAAATATGATTTCTGGGAGGTGAAACAAATTGATTCACCAGGTGGTATTCCGGCTCCCCCATTGTAACTATTTTTTTATCAATGTAGGTGCCTGTCCTTTGATGTATGCACTCCTTTCGATTACCAAGCAAGTCAATGGGGATTGCAATTGAAATTCACTTTTTTTTTTTTTTTTTTTTTTTACTTCACCAAATCTGTTAAACAGATTCACTTCAAATGTGATACAGATACACAGTAGGAGGGCCCATACCAATTTTGCAGTATGACTTCAAAGTTCATTGTTTGGCAAAATCATTAAAAATCTTCTCCAAAACCGCTCTGGGCTCCTGAATTTTAACGATATATATATATATATATATATATATATATATATATATATATATCGTTAATTTTTTTTTAATTCTCAGCACCTTGCAGTCACGGTCTTTTGTGTTGCGTTTGTTTGTAAGCTTAAAACTTCGACGCTTTTATAATATTGTCATTGTATTCACACTTCCATCAGAGAGGCCATCCTTATTATAAGGCCTAAAATTCTGGTACCTTTGAGGTAGCTGTTTAAAAGCGGACTGCTGCATACAGTTATGACCCAATACTTTTCCCATACTTCCCAGTCCTTTGACCTTATTTTCCTTTGAAAGAAAGTAAATGTCACACTTATTACAACAAAAACCGTTGATCATAGCCCCGTATTGTGGAGTGGACTGTCAGCCTGCATAAACTGAGTTTCAATATAAAGATTGTCGGTTAAAACATATTTTGACAATAGAGAATCATTCAGCCAATACATCTTTGTTTGATAGCAAGTATAAATTGTTGTGCTGATGCAAACAGGTGTGTTGGCTAGCTTGTAAAGAAGATTCAGGGGAGCCATATAAAATTGTTTGAAGAGGTTATTTGCCAAGAGGAGAAACATTAGTATGTAAAGGAAACCGCAGGAGATTATTTGTAGAACATGAGAAGACGTGTCTCCAATAGCTATACCACAGGAACACAGACACGTGTTAAGGCCTCCGACTTTATGTTAAAGGAAATTTAACTGTCTGGCATCTAAACACAAACATGTGTGTTGATTATATAAAAACCGATCACCCAAATTTAATGGATGCACTAGATGATCATTGGACTATTGATGTATATGAAAATTGTCTGACTTCATAACAAAAGCAGACTCCTCAGGACAATTGATTTCCAAATATAGACAAGTATCGTTGGCAAACATTTTGACACTTGACTGGACCAAATCAGTAATGGCATTGATATAGATAAGAAATAAATGATGTCCAAGGACTAACCCTTCACGTACGCCTGCTTTAATTGTGCGCCATGTGAAAGCTTGTGCTTCTGTGACTACATGTTGTGGGAACTTATAAAGATAGTCTCTAACGTACTCCAAGAGATTCCCATTTTTTTCTTTAATTTATACAAAAGTCCTGGTTGTCATACTTTATCGAATGCTTGCGTATATCAAGAAAAATTAAGTGGATTTCTCTTTGTTGATAAATAATCACAAGAGTTTGTGGTAATGCAACAGCAGTTGACTAACGGTCTAATCTCATGGAATCCAGCTAGATTGGGGAGATTAAAAAAATATATTACTGAAACAATAAAACACATTTTGAACACGATATTTTCAAAACTCTTTTTCAACACACATTAGAAGACACTTGCCTGTAGTTATTGTATTCTGAGGATTACGTCAGAGAAGTGGAGATAACATTTGCTTTGCTCATTACTGAGAGCCAGTTCTTTGTTTCCAAAGATATACTTAACAGTTTCATTTCTGATTGAGATATGAAAGGCGCAGATTCATCGAGAAGCTTTCCAACTGTTTTGATAGGGACCAGATGCTTTGAAGTCTTGACGCTTAGGAGAGTTCAAAAACTTTATTTTCAGCCATAGTTATAAAGTCAAGAGCAGAGTTGTGAGAACTGACACTTCCCGTAAGCATGACTCTACAAAGATCAATGTGACACTACTGAAAGAAAAAATCAATTGAAAATTTGAACTTAAATTACATAATCGGATATGTCTACATCTTCGTGCAAAAGAAAAGGAATGGTAGAAGATTGATTAGAGTAAAGAAAATATTTTACAGTGTGTCATCATCATTTGCCTTTTTCGGTTTGGGTTGTTTAATTTTCGCAAAGTCTATCGCTATATTCCTGTTCTACAATTTTTTTACATTCTTGATATTATAATAACGAAATTGACAAAAAGAGGTCTATGTTCCATTTTTCAAATTTCAAACCTTTCGCTTCGTCATACTAACCTTTAACCTAAAGCTTAAGGAAGTGTAGTTTTGACATGTAACATGGTTGATCGCATGGTCTAACTTGATCATTTCTATTTTGGAAGCATTTACCAGCAGCTTTAAAATATTATCGGGCCACAAATCACAACGCAAATCAATATCATTTGATGCAGAACTGGAGTTCTGGCTAATCCATGGCAGATAATTCCTGAAAGCGTCAATGCCAACACCACCATATTCCAATACATGACGCATAAACGGTAGTTTCTTTTCATGCTAAAATAGAAAATTTGTCATAGTTGGAAACTGGCGGAGGAACACCATTATCATGAATGAAATGTGACTCATTTGAAATTAGTTGGTGCAAAAAAGTTCAATAATGTGGATGGGCTTATTTACATGGACAGTTATTACATAAGTTCGAACAAAGCACTCAAGTTTCTTGCTCTTAAGGTCAAGATAAGCCATCCAGTTTCTCCCTGGATGGCTTATCTTGAACTTAAGAAGTCACATGTAAATTACCAAAAAATATGTTTATACTAAAATATCAAACAAAGCAAGAAGCTTTCTGTAAAGCACTTTGTGATACGACCACTAGTGTCGTAAATCATACCAGCTAATGTCAGTGATATTGATAACAGTTCCCATTTTATTTCATTCGCTGTGCCGAGTCAAATCTTAGCATGCGAGGAATCCGCTCATTTGAATGTTACTTCTACTTCCCAACAGAAATGGTATGATTGCAAGTTCCACCATTTAGAGCGGTGTTGTCCACACGGCTGAAAAACCTTGGATTTTAATAATCAGTTCTGTAAAGATGACCTCATTTAATCAAATTTCTGCTCCCAGCGGTGTTTACCTCCATCTTGTTGCTAATGTTATCTGAATTTCGAGACATGTTTCGTGTTTCAAAAGGACATTTTCACAATATTTTTTAGAAAGATACATTAATGGCCAAAAGCTATCGATGTGAAGGAATTAATTTTAACAACACAGTTATCTTCGTTGTTAACTTACCTATTTTATTGCCTGCTGCGCACTACACCCAATTGTTGATTTTATCCGAAATTTGATATTAAAAGTGTTAAGGCAGTGTTTTCTAGGCTAACAAAGACTAAAGGAGAAATGGTTTTGAACCAAAATTGCACTCTGCATACTCCCTAAGCAAAACTTCGTAAGAAATGCTGTAAAAGTCCCTTATTTTAACAAATATTGAATAAAATTTGAGTAGGAAAATAGTAAAACACAACCTAAATATAAGAAATGAACTTCACTTGAATCGTCTTTTTGGTTTAATTGTTTTCAAGCTGGTGTGAAAGAAACTTGTTCGTAGTTCTCTCAATTAAGTGCTATTTGCAGTGTTTTCATTCTCTTGTGAAGGAAACCTTTTTTCTGTTAATTACTTAGGCAGTTCATGAAAAAAAAGCACACAAACAATTTTTCTTGAAACTACACGATAACATTCCTTATAAAGTTTATTTCTTAACAGATTGTGGTGCTCCTGCAGGACTGCACATTAAACACTCCTCATATGCTGTTGTATGTTTTAGAAAATGTCACATTTGGCAGCTCTATAATAGCAACTGGAGTACTGGACAAGGGCCACCAAGCCGTTGTTATACCTAACCCTGAACGGGGCTCCCCTGTTGAAGGCTGGGTCATTGAATGGACATTCTACATTGCACACAGCCATTACGTATCACTTCAAATTTGGAGACCAGTAGGCAGTAACAGCCAAACAAGCTTTCTTCTAGTTTGCAAGACCAGAAAACTGTTATTTAATGTGTTTAAAATACATCACTTGAAAGTAGCAAATAGCACTCAATGCAAAGTGGCAGAAGGAGATGTTTTAGGTGTCCAGTATTTTGAGCATGGTGTCATACCTTATGTTGAAAGAGAATGTGAGATGGAAGAAATGCACAGCCTCGTTCATGTGCTTAATCATACAGATGAAATACAGGATGGAGTTACCCTGAATTTTAGTTCCATTGACGAGTGTAAGGATTATTCATTGGCGGTAAAAGTGGCAACACGTGGTAAGACAAGATATAATGAGACAAATTCTATAATATTTATAGAGGGACGTTGTATCCAGCTGCGATATCATATGTGAAAGGTTTGAAATATCACCAATGTCGTAAACGTATATAGGATAAGTAATGTACAAGTGTGACATCGTGATTTAGCACAAAATGTGACCTGTATTGCAATAAATGCATAGGAAAACAGCTTCAAATGTAATTTTACATGTGTCTACATATCAATTTGAATGTGAGGGAACAGTTTAATTGTCGTTCTATGTAGTTATTGTTGAAACACAACTGGTAAGGGAAGCTACAGTTTGCAGTTACACATGATTCATTAAGTTCCACAAAAACTGAAAAGAACTTGCACAGAAATATTATAAAACGTTTTATTGTGTTTTAAGGGGCATCTAACTCGTTTTCTATCAACAATGCTACGACCAGCTTTACGTCAGACCAGGATGACAGTAGGCGGACTTTTGACTCAGTATATGGAATTGCTCAGAAGCCTAAGGACAGGTGTAAGTTTTTTCGTAGAGCATACAAAAAGCTCCAAAAAAATCATTTGGTCCAATATTTGCTTTCTGTTAATGTGCTTTTGATCGTTTTCTTACTCTTTTGCTTAAAAGATTTCACCCTGAAAATTAAGTTATGACTTGAGAGCCTTTTTCCCCTGACCGTGTTCAGCAATTAACATGGCCTAAACGCTATAAAGGGTAATAATTATAATGTCCCTTTCTTGTTTGTTTGTTTTTTTGTTATATTTTTATTTTATTTTTATATTTGTTTGCTTGTTTGTTTTGTTTAAAGGTTTGGTTACGTTTCTGGCCGGGGGTGGATCCAGATTATTATTATTATTATTATTATTATTATTATTATTATTATTATTATTATTATTATTATTATTATTATTATTACTATTATTATTATTATTATTATTATTATTATTATTATTATTATTATCATTATTATCATTATTATTATTATTATTATTATTATTATTGTTATTTCTGCCCCTCATTTAAGACTGATGTCGTGCCCAAAAAATCTCGACGAAAAGACACTTTTTTATTATTTCTATATGGAATCAATTTGGTGGAGAGGAGAATTGGAAGGTTACGTTGTCTTGGAATGTTGCACCAGCAAACTTTCCAAAGAATGCACCCATGGAGCTCAACTGACTGTTGGCCGTCAAATTGGCCCCATCGATGACGGCAGCATTGCCAGCATGGCCCGAAGGGACGGGGCGATGGCTCCCTGCCACGCCAGCTGGAACAAACGATGAAGACCGAGTCTGGGGCGTGTTTTGGACAGACGTCTTCGGTCTCTGAACAGAAGAATAATTTCCATGGAGAAGGCTGCACGTGGCGTGCTGTTGATTTCGGCTTGCTGCTGCATAATTATTCAGGGAAAACGCATTTTTGTGCCCGCTCTGCTATTGATTAATGGTTGGGGGGACACATCATGCATCTTACAGAGTTGTTTTTTTTTTTTTCTGCCAATCATCAGTCCTGCATTTTTGGTCCCAGTTTGCATCACAAAATCAAGTTTATTCTTACCCATTGACTGGGATTTATACCACGGACAATCAGGTTTTGGGCCGTGATTTATGGCAAGGTAATAAGGTGAGTTTGGATATACCAAATATGGAATTGATTCCTTCCATACTTGGAAAACAATATCTCTAATTTTACAAATATGGTAAAAAGTAGTCCCACGCATGGGATATGGCAGCCATAGCACATAGGCCATATCCCATAGGTTTTCAATGTATTATGGTACAATGTAGGGGATAAAAGAAAAGAAATTATCACCATCAACATCATCACCACCGCCACCGAGTCATAACTGATTCACAGGCTCAAAATTAGAACAGTGGCTGTCAAAATATAATTATCAGTGTTTTGATTCTGGGCAACTGGAAAAGATTATCATAAAAGATAGAAACAACGAAACCTACTGAAAGTCATATTTTTGAACCTTTCTTTCTTTTTTTTTTTTTTTACACAGGTCAATCATTCAACCTTGCAAAAGAAAGGCCTGCATACCTTCTGGGCAACTGGAAAAGATTATCATAAAAGATAGAAACAACGAAACCTACTGAAAGTCATATTTTTGAACCTTTCTTTCTTTTTTTTTTTTTTTTACACAGGTCAATCATTCAACCTTGCAAAAGAAAGGCCTGCATACCAGAAATCTACAAACCTAGCATTCGTGGCAAATCGTGCAGTGGATGGGCACCTTGATGTCCATCTCCTCAGCAGTAGTTGCTCACAAACACTGGAATCTTACCCCGATCCTTGGTGGGCCGTCGATTTGCAGGGAATGTATCATATCGAAACTGTGCGGATACTGAACCGAGGAGATTGCTGTGGTAAGTTATTATTTCTTTGATAACATTAAATACGAGTAAGCTGTCTTGCACCTATTTGTATAATTGATTAAGTGGTTCACTTCCATTTGGACTTAAAAGTCAACTTAAAAGCACGGCATCAAAGCAATTCATTGTGTGATCTATTGTCACTAGAAAAGCTTCCCAATTTTTTACAATAAAAAAAAAAAACAAAAAAAAAAAAACAAAACAAAAAACAAAAACTCGAATGTGAAATAGATAAGCTTTTGTCAGGAGACCCTTGATACCATGAGTACGGCAATTTGGGTATTTGTACCGTAAGATGGCACAATTTGTGACGTGACTCTTGCCCATCGTATGGTAAGAGAGAAATTCAACATGGCGGCATATTTGAGCAACAATACTACAGGGTTGTTGGAACCAAACGTAATGCTGATGACAACCATGGCTCCATGTATGTATGAACCGAAAAAGAAGCGATGAAGAATTGAGGACAGTGTGGATACAATGCAGACTGGCAAGGAAAATGGGCTGCCAAATGAAGACCCAGAGGACCCCGTGCTACCGACACTTCAGGGTACTTACGCATTCAACTCTATCAGTTTATACCAGTAATCAATGAAGCGACTTTTGCCACATTGTACCAGTCTGGCAATGTTTCAATTTGAGAGATTACGACCTCCGCACTCGGTGATACTACTTACAGTTTCATATTTCTTTGTCAAAATATAGTGCCAAAAATGCCAATTCAGCCCATTCACAAATTTTAGTCCTCCATCGCATATATCTTCCAAATATTCCCAATAAAAATACATCGTTTTTTCACATATCTGTCTTAGATGTATGGTAAATTCCGCCAAACACTACACAAGGTTTGGTATCCATCTTTGCATGACCATGCGCTGAACATACACATGCGATCCTGCGCACATGTCAGACCAAGACCTGTTCATAAGACTCAGGTTTATTTGGTTTACTTCCGGAAGCGCAACCAGCCTTGTTTTAATTTTGTGCTCGACCACGCTGGCCGGATTACATGCAAAGTATCAGAAAATAAAACACATGGTATACTTGGATATAACCCATAGCAAGCTGCCAATATCTGGTAATGCTCACAGTTTGCCACTGGGCAGTTTTTTCCTCTCTTGCACAACAACAAGCTACATGCATGACTGAACATGCCAGGGCTCTGTTATTTTTCAATTCATTCCAGGTGATGAACACGAAGTAGATCAGAAATTGCACGATTTATACGTGCACTTTCTATGTGGTTTCAAGAATCTAATCTTACGTGCAGTCACTTTTTTTACCTAGCAATGTGGGCCATGCAACACAAGCAAGTGTACACAGGCATATTTCCGTGCATGATTTTCTGCTATGTTTGTCAACATTTTCAACTCTTGATCATAAATTTAATTACTACATTGTTCTGACATATGTTTTTTTCCATTCAAACATTTTAATAAAATTAAAAGGGAAAAAATGTTAAAAACATCAATAACTCATGCATCAGAGACAGCGGTCAACAACACACAGCTTGGTGTTTACGTCTACCATGGAAGTATAATGATCGATAACTGCATGTGGCTATGTAGATCTTCATCTCTTTACCTTGTGGTCGGTTTATTTTCTTTGCCTTCCGTAAAGAATTGTCACTCCTGCCTTTATCTGTGTCAAAATTAGTTCGATTGATTTTTTTTTTTTTTTTTTGTGAAAAGATTATGTGAAAATTTGGCATCTTGCTTCAATAATCATGAATATGACTTGTAGACCATTCCAACATTGCGCCAGAGACAGGCACATGGGCAAGAACGAGTTTGATTCGACAGTGAGAGAAACGTGACAAATCTACCTAATGAAGAGCCTGGAATATAATAAGTGCATTTATAATGAGGGAAAATGAAAAAAAAGATTCCCATTGTGGACCATTTTTGGAGAGATATCTCAGAAGCATGTTTTTTCATAGCCAATAAAAGAGCTTCATACATAAAAAGACGAAAATCTAAGGATTTCAGCAGTATAAAATAGAATGTCAGACCGTGCAAAATATCGTGACCACCAAAGGGCAAATTCACTGAGTTTTGGGGGGTATATTTTACAGTTGTATCACTCAAAATTTCATGAAAAACAGTAACTTGTTGTCTTTTTATCCACTTAACAAATATATAATATATTTTTACCGCAAAATTCCAATAGCCATAAGCATGTATTGAAGTTTGTCTATGATAAAATACACACGCTTGCAGGTAACAAAATACTGCAGGCCAGCAGGAAGCTGATGAAGGTAACCTTGCGTTGCATGCGTCCAGACTCGACAATGTTGGCACATGATGCTCAGACCTATTTCGAGTATGCTCGAACACGGCGTGCTAGGAGTTCATGCAAAAATTAAAATGTCAGCAAACTAAAAACGCACGTTCAGTACTGATGTGACATTTGAGGTAAAAGATTATCACTGTCCAGCATAATCGGATACAAATTTGAATACGATTTATTGCAGCATCCAATACAAAGTGAACATAGCATTGGTGCATACACAATTAGAAATCTACTATTAGTGCGAATCTACTATGATTAAAAGCTATTCTAATTTTAACTACATTAAAAGCCAAAAACGTATTACATATGATAATTCAGGTTTGAGAGTATGATGCATACAAAACAAGGAATCCTGCAGACCAAACAGAATGCAAAAGCTTCTGTGAATCAAGCAGTAATATGTGCATCAATGTCTTCCTGTAGCAGGATGAATAACCTTTTTCGGTCTTAAGATTTCAGTGTCTCCATCATAAGAAGACTTATAAATAAGAACTTTGGGTTTGGAGTCAGTAGATGAAATGTTTTTGGGAAATCCATACTGTAATCACTACCATTCGCTATGGCATCTGATATAAACATGAAGGCATGAGACAGACTAGGCGATTTACTGATGTTACAATCAGCCCAACAATGAAATGTATAATTAATGAATTAGGGTCCGAATAAGTTCGGTACAATTTGGTCTGAACAGGTGTATTATATATAAACTGGTCCAAAACGATTTCTCTCCTTCTATACCGCTCACGTCTGGTTCCTACTTAAAAGGCCACTTGTTGGTACTTAGTCCAAAACATTGTCAGTGTGAATACAGAAATAAAGGTATTACAAAACATCAATCCATATTTATTAGATCCATATATACTTTTTTTTTTTTTTACATTTGAATTGTAACAGGCATGCCTTGGAAGGCATCCACGTAACATGCAGATGGCAGTGAACACCTGATTCTCGCAGCGCAATAACCCTTGTGTCCAATATTTAAGTAAGCAGTTCCTCTCGGTCTGTGACAAATGTGACCCAATCAACAAAGGTATGATATCATTATCAGAGCAAACATTCACCTATATGAATTAGCTTATACTTTATTGGAAATCATTGACAAGGTCTGCTCGTGCAAGCACGACACCTGGATGCGCAGACACAGAGCTCCGTTGGGCTTGGCCCTCTTATAAATACACAGATAGCTGATATGTGTTCAGTAACGAGCACCTGCGACCCTAAAGAGTATTACACACCACTGTGTCGAAAGAATAGACAAAACACATTGCTAGCTTGCGGCAGAAGGGCGTTCCAAGACCTTTCAATACCACTGGCTTTTACATATTTTGGATCTCTTCATGAAACTTGTCGTTGCCGGGTTTTCTGTTTTGTGTAATGACCCTATCCACAATTTATTATCAATAAGAGCAGAAATTTCATTATGTAAAACGGAGAAGCTTTATTACTATTTATGAGGGAAATAGCAGGGGTCACGGACATATAAGTCCAAAGAAAATATACTGTTTGCACTGACAAAAATCATGGAAGGAAAAATCATAACTATTCCTGCTATTGTTGTTAGATGAGCAAGGTTGACCCAACAGCCCTACACAATTACCAGTCTGTAACTCTAGGTTTATCATTTTACCATATGAGAGCTTAGAATTGTAGCTGTGGGAACTTTGGTTAATTGGGCAATCGCACTGTCCAGGGTTTCTGTGGAAAAACCTGTACTGTGGCAAATTATAAACTATACATATTATGTGACTTGTCTGCTTACAGGTGTAAGACTGGGAGCATAAGGCAATGGTTCCATGGTGGAGGAGTCAAAATTATAAATGTATGTGCATGAACTAGATGTCAGTACATGTAGCTGGATGAAAGTATAACTTAAAAAAGGAAAACTCTGGTTTCATGTATGTCACTTTCAACAGACAGTAAACATGATACTTTTTTTCCCTTTCAAGTTAAAATTTTGACCGATAATGAACAATTGTGAACAACAACGCCAATAGTTCTTGCCACGTATTCTATGTGACCTAGTCAATACCCATCGTGTAATAAATGGATAAGTACAAGTTCCAGATAACAAGCTTGATACAGTCAGGCCACGTTTATCTGGCACCATCTGTTTTTGGTCATTCTGCCGGATTAACAAGGCTGCCAGATTAACAAATCACAGTATAATTCACCAGGATATATAGTGAATAAGAGACCAAATTTGCACCTAACAATGATTAAATAAAAACATAATCACATACACGTATTACCAATCATATTTTAATTTTAATAACGAAACGTGCAAATTATAGAAAAAAAGAAAAAAATTCATTCAGTGTATTCATATCCATATCCATATGTACAATTAATGTTACGTTCAAAATTAATGGAGCAGGCATAAATGTGCCAACCCCAATGTTAATCTCACACATGTATTTGGACATATTTTGCCTTTAATAGCTTATTTTGGCGCAAAGAAATCCGAAATCTTTTTTTGTTTACTGCGCTCACTTTTCAAATATTTTAACTGTTCTTCGATGCGCCAAACTTTTGCTACGTCGTCACCACAAAATCCCTCATTGGATTCTGGCTATTGCAATGAACTTTAGCCATTTAGGGCGGGAACAATACAACGTCTAATCAAGTCGGAACTTGTTTGGAACACGTCAGGTGATTGTTGATTTTGCGGTACGGCGCAATCAGGTATGTTAGTGCAAGGTATTTGCTCCATTGAATATTAAGTGACGGATTAAAGGGGCAAATTACATTGCAAAAAACTCTTTTGTTCTGCAATTAACATGCTGGTGACGAAATTCAGGGGTGCCGGATTATCATGTAGTAAATCAATGGGGGAAATCCGTTCACAGTTAATTGCTGCCGAATTTCAAGGGTGCCGAATTATCAAGTGACGGTTAAAATACACCTGACAAAGAATTACATCAAATTTATATATAATGTACAAAGACTACACTGCCGTATATGTCCGTCTCATCAAACAGTAGCATGGAATGTGTACATGTATTTAAGTTTCCAAAATTTAGGAAAAATGATGATTTGTTGCCTTGGTCTAGATCCTCTCAATAGAGGTCCTGTATATAATTGGACCATTTCTAACATCATTTACAAAACTATCATGTATCTATTTTGGTTTACATGTACCCATCACACAGAAATGTGCAGATAAGAATAAGCTGAAAAAATGTCAGTTGTACACTAAACTGACTTGTTCTCTCACAGGCGCAAATCTCGGTACTACATTCCAACGCCAACCAAAAAGAAAGACAGTGTTCCATGATTACACGTCAGTGCAGTGAGCTATGCAACATGCTGGAGTCACTTGCATCACTCAGCACCCAGGCTTCCACCCCAATTGCCAAAACATTTGGGTGCTACAACGCTCTTTTTGAAATATCTGGATGATTATGGCAAAGTGGGCAATGATGAAGCCATAGATAATTGAGTGCATGATCCAGATATCAAACCAAAAACAAAAACAAACAAACAAACAAAAAGAAAAACAAAAAACAAAAAAACAAAAAAAAAAAACAAAAAAAAAAAAACAAAAACAAAAAAACAAAAAAAAATAGAATTAAAAAAAAAAAAAAAAAAAAAAACAACAACAAAAAAATATATATATCACTGGCATTTGTGAAACTGTATCACTTGAAACTATGCCGAAAATGTAACAAGTCATTACCATAATGGCGATAAGGTGTCTTACAGTATATTTACATGCATCACCGCAGAGTGATAAATTTGTATCACATGGATCAGGAATGCTGTCAGTATCAATCATCATAATGTTGTCAATAACTGGCATGCAGAAAATAGATCTGTAAGCATAACACATACAGTGTTTATTAAAGTTCTATCATGAACTAAAAACACAAAATTTATGTAACCACTGAAACTGTATTTTTGAAATCTTGTCATTATGAGTCAGCTTTTCCAAGACCAGACAGGTCACATATTGGACAGGACTGGATTTTGAATAGTAAAATCTAAATACTAATATTTACACAAATGCCTACTGCAAGTCAGTCACATTACTATGTAAAATTCGACAACCATTATCATGTGACATGATTCATATAGATCTGCATATAAGTTGCGCATCTTGGGAGTTCCAAAATGTCCCCGGAAACTGTATTTGATAACTAAATCATCATCAGAATGTCAACCACGTGTCTTTTTGTTTCTTATAAGTTTAAGTCGTATCGCCATGTTGCGAATTTTTACTCGCTAGGAAGTTCCACAGATGAACGACAGTTACACTCAGGTCTTTATTCAACGCGACCAACAATGTTTAGCAATTAAATCGGTGACACCAGTCCTGTCCAATATGTGACCTGTCTGGTTTTGGAAAAGCTCTGGCAATTGGTTGGACTCCAGGTTCTTCTAGTTCAGGTTGTGTCACATATTGTTTTGCATATTTGTAACTGTGGAACGGGGTTCCTCAGAATCAGGACTTCGGTGAACAGGTATTTCACATAACCTGCAAGTGGAGCTTGCTATACATTTTACTTGCCTTCGTTCAGGCTGGAATTAACGGGAGCGTTAGATTAGATTGGATGGACAATTTCTGACCAAGTCGTGTCAATGGACTACATTTTGAGACAAAAAGACTGGTCAATCTTTAGTAGTATTTTCATTTATGCATACATGTATTTTATTGTTTATGATCAAGAGAAAAAAAAAATCATTGTTGCACTGTGGCAAGTACAAACATGAAACTGTGTTTTAGGTACAGATTGCAGTGCAAGATGTGTGATATACCAAAGTGGCATAGTTGTCTTTCTTTGCTCCCAAATACTCAAGTGCTAAATACAAAAATTCAGTTGCAAATGGTGCTGTGCACAAGTCAGTACTTGAATTTGTCCATATTTTTCCTCACAGATATTGATAAATCCCCCCCCCCCACACACACACACACTTTTAATTTTTTGCTTGATGTCTATGATTTTACAGATTATTTCTCTTAGCAGTACTGGCCTAGCTTACCACAGTTGCATGGTACTTTCACAGCTCTCCAAATTGGAACCCCATTCTTTGCGTTCGCAAAACACACCTGGCATCGAAGTTGGCCATCTTTTGTTTCAACTTACTGACGCTCACTATTATTATTAAAATGACCACATCCAAGGTACAATCTGGAAACGAACATGTAAATATATGAATAAATTCATTGAAAAGCAGATCAAAATCTTGTTTCGTTTCCTTTCCACCAAGACAATAGTCATGATAATCAGACCAAGTCCTTGCACGAGTGTTGAATGGTAAAAGGTATGTACACGTGATGGATAATAGTAACCCATGTAGCCCAAATCAGTTCATTATGTGATACAGACCTCGCACTCATCCTTGGGTAAAAGAGATGAAGAGCTTTTGGTGCAAAGCAACATACGATCTTGCAGAAAGATTCCAAATATGAAGTCTGATGGTGTGGTAAAAGTAGCCTGAGGTCCTACACCAGAAATGTTGATATTACAATGGCCTCAATGTCCTTATTTGGTTTTTACCCTGTGGGGAAGAAATTGGACTAGTTAGTCACAATGAGCAAATAAAAATTATTCACGAGCCTTCTAATTTTTGAATACTTTATGATGCCAAATGAGCAGGCTGCGCCAAACACTATAAGCCCAGAGTCAATGCATGGCGAAATTTTGTTGTGGCTGGTAAGTATTTGACATTTTGAATAGTTACAAGCCTAAAAAGCATATAATATTACACAAATGTACCTGGTTTCAAGTATTCCTGGCCATATATTTGCCCATGCTCACATGCTGGAAATAACTCTCCTTGGCCATCATGCTTGTCAGATATAAGGTTCAAGAGATACAGAAACATTGTCACTACCAGTTTTCCATCTCCACCACTTCTGGCCGCACACCAGTACAGATGGTTGGATATTGATTGTGCCCCCTCAACAAGATCCTCACACCCCCCCCCCCTTTTTTTTTTTTTTTTATTTGCTAGGTTTTCCAGTTTCTTGTAAACTCCTATAAAACAAAACTGTGTACCCAAACCAAGCTAATACACAAAAAGAAAGATCAATTGGACACTTAAACTGATAACTTTTGTCCAGCATGAACAATCAGCGACTCCAAGTGTGACTTCCATTACTATATATTGGTGTATTGTCCACAAGCTTTCTCTGTGGTTATCTGGCAATTCTATCGTTTTACCGCTGCCTTCGATTTCCGACGTTTTGTTGGCGTGGGACCTTCATCAACTTCTGCTCCTCTTTTCCAAGAAAAAAATTGTGGGAATGACTCCTTTCTTTAGCCCCACTTGCAGTTTGCAGTCTCTTGCTAACTCTGAGTGTTTAACTCAGCTGACTTATCAGTCAGCTGAGGTTATCTTATGGTCCTCCGTCTATTGTCCGTCAGGCCTGCTTTCTACTTTTGCTATAAACTCAGCTGACAAACTAGTCAGAAGAGCCAAAATAAAAATAGGCCTACCAATTCTCGTTCATCTTTTGCAGAAATAATGAAATTTGGATTTTGAGTGGTTGGGCACATACATATTGGAAACACTCTGGTCTGTATTTAATGAAGAATATTTCAAAGGTTGAGAGGACTGGTAAAAAACCTCCAGTTGCCTTTTGTGAGTGACTGCGTGTCTCAAGTCAGGAGTGGAATTTGTTTCTTCACATTGGTATTGGAAGATGAATGTTGATGATTTGGTAACTCTGGAATATCTTTGCTGTCATTGTTGGGTTTGATATGTATGAATATGGATCATATTTTTCTACATAAGTGTACCATACTAAAGAAGTCCATCGCTCCATCCATTGTCCGTCGTCCATCATCCGTTGTCAACAATTTACATCTTCAAATTCTTCTTCAAAACCATAGACAAGGTTCACTTCAAACTTGGTGGGGGTGTGCCTTTACAGATTTTTTACCAAGTTTGTTCAAAAGGTTATGCTCTAGTGATATTAGATCTTTTTTTTATTATTATTATTATTTTCTTCTCTTTTAGGGCGGCAAATCTTAGAAAATTTTCTCAAAAATCGTTCATGCCATTGATATCGCACAAGGACACTCCTGGGGATTTCTAGTTTGCAATTTGTTTAAGAGGTGGTGCTACATTTGCTTTTTGCAATTTTGTTATAATTTGTTATGTGTTTTCGTTACTTGTTACTCCTCATCCAGAACTGTCCCTCAGATTTAGTTAAAACTTTGGGGATATGCTTCCTGTGAAAGGTTCTAGCAAACACGTTCACTAGGTGTCACTGCTGTGGATTCCTAATTTTTGTTTTTATCAAATGATCAGGCTCTTGTGATTTTTCATTTTTTTTAATTTTTTTTCAATAACCTTTTAAAATGTTTTAGAAGAAAAGTTAGTTTATCATGGGAATATCTCTTTAAGGTTAGAACTTAAATTATTTTTGCCATATTTGTGCCAAACTTGGAAGGGATGTATCCTTTATAAGTGCCTACCTATTTCTGCAAATGGCCATGCTCCAGTCATGTTTGGACTTTGACCTCATTCCCAAGGTAATAGGATAACTGACACGGAATTTACTGGTTACTTGATAACTTGATATCTGTTTTGAGTTAGGACCTTGATGTTGCATATGTCAATGTCTGTCTATAGCAGTCATGCTCGGACAACACATGAGTGACCTTGACCTCGTTTCGAGGGTCCCAGTGCAACACACTTGAATTTTACTCTTCACTATCACTTGAGAACTACTGGAAACTGCGACCTTGATGTTGCATCAGTTAATGCTCTTCTATAAAGGGCACACTTACCCAGTACATAGGTCACTTTGATCATATCCCAAGTTCACAGAGCTGCAAGTTTGATGAATGTTTAGGTTAGCTGTTCACACAGTCCTCTTGTTATCACAACAATCCAGCGTAAAGTGTGTGCTGCAAAGGTGGGCCGCAGTATATCTGTTGCAGTCAAACCTGTCGTGGTTGACCTTCTCTGCCAAACTTTTATCTTGGGGAATTGCAAAAACTTTCACAAAACTTTCTTTGGTGTTGCTGTTGTTTGAGCAACAGTGCGCCACGCACCACATATTTTTGACTCATTGTGTCCGACACCATAGTAGATGCTACACAGTCTCCATGGTGGTATGGTGCATGAATAGGCAAGTGTAACGTCACAGGTGAGGGTGAAGTGAACACCCGTCACGCGAAATTTTAGGATGAAAGACCCATGATCCAGGTCGTTTGAAGTTGTGATTTGAAACGCACGGACTCTCGTTTATTTTGAATGTACTGAAATTACTATATAATTGCCACATGGGTCCCAATGTGGAAGTCTATTTGTATATTTATGCCTGTCAGTCAAGCTTTAAATGCCTATGACGAGAACCCATACAAAAAACGTCACACAGCTTTGATAACGTCGTAAAAAAACTTTTTAAGGTCTTACCTAAAATTTCTTTTCGTATGGAGGAAAATTCACAATTCTATTTGAATTTGTCGCGAATTAAGCTTTTATGATATGGCAATGCATTTAATGCCGCTTCTGTGTTACATTCAGCAAGTTTGGGTTGATAACCATGGGATTGGTTATTTGTTAATAATTTGTACCAACAAAATGCTAGTTCTGAATGCGTATATCAATCTGTTCATTGTATATTTTTGCAGGTGAGAGACTCCATGACTTTGATGTATGGATCAGCAAATTATTTGATCCTCACAACTTTTCTTTGGAGCATGTGGTCCACTTTGCGCAGTACAGTGGAGTGGTTGCGAATGGAAAGTGGGTCACTTTGGTCTCACCCAACGAACAAGTTGGAAGATGGGTCATCATTCAAATCATTGGAACTCGTGAAACGCTCAGTTTATGTGAAGTAGAAGTTTACAAAACAAGTATGTGACCCTCATAGTGCATTGTTTTAGTCATATGAGCAAACATTGCCTGAATAGGTCCTGGCATGGCCATACTTCGCACAGTCTTGTAGCATGATTTGTGGGTCACTTCAATAAACGAGCAATGCACAGTCATATTAGGATATGCATCTGGCTTTTTTGAAACATTCAGAATCACGTTTTAGTGTCAATACAAAGCAAAATGACACTATTTGGTTTCATGGTATGTTAATAACACTTGGAAACATCACAGTGACCCTTGTAGATGGAAAAGTGTAATTGCAATCCTAATGGAATTTGACAAGTCTGGAAAATATGAAAGAAGGCGTTAATTGACAACAGCATGATAACTGTTTTTTCTGGATTGTTACCATTTGTAACAGAAACATTACAATGCTGAGTTGTATGGTGCTATCAAGAATCTCATTCCTTTACTGGAAAAATGAAATTTCTTTCAAGCAAACAGCCAATTCTCCTGAAGACCACGTTTAGATCCTGAAAATGTGACTGGATTATTGCATATTGAATTCCATAGAATATGGATTAATTCAATGAAAATTTAATAATGTCCCTATGCTACTCAGTTAGGTTTTCTGCAACCTCCTATATAGTAGCAGGACTGTAAGTAAACTTCCATTACCAACATGACCATGGACTATAGAGGAAATACCCGATTTGCACAGTAACAAGAAATTTCAAATTGTAAAAAAAAATGCAATTCTTTTATTTCAAAATTGTTAAAAAAAATGCAATTTTTTTAGTCCAAATGTGTATTTTTTGCGACAAATGTAAATATATAAAATCCAGAATATGTCACTTTTTTTAATCACTTGAATAAACACTTTTTCCACTCAAGCAAGGGGCTAATAAAATCCAAATGCCAATTCGTAAAATGATGAAAATTGTAAAATATCTTTATTATAGCCCTCATGCAAAAAACCTAACATGCTCCACGGGGTTAAAATAGCAATACCAGTTGGATGCATGATTTGCAACTTTAATGTAAGGGATGGAAGAGACCGTTCACTGTAAAATTGTCCAAACATTTATGAATATCCTAACTGTTACGAATGGTACTCTCCAGACCTATCTGCATATAATGTTTTACTTAATATTGGTGTTAGAATTGCATGTATTATTTCTGCTCTGATGACCATGAACCACTGGCATACTCCTTGGCATGATACACAAACTTCTAAGAACAGACGTTAAATTATTTACTGAGCAAGCAGAAAAGTACTTGAAGTTATCAAAAGCAGAAAAACAAGGTTTGCTATATCATGGGTGATTTAAAAATTAATAATTTAAATCACGATACCCAATAGCCAACATCAACCTTTGTTGACGGTGTGTTCTCTTACGGGTTTTACCTCTTATAAAGAGACCTTCCAGAATAATTACACACCAGCTACTCTTATGGCTAATATGTAAAAAAATAATAATAAATGTGTACGACATCTAGGTCGATAGACCATATTTTTATGCAGATATCTTCGATCAGTTTACTAGTTTATATTAATTCCAGAATAGAGCACGATCACTCCCTTTTTGTGATGTAAAATATTTAAAAAGCTGAAGAAAAGGAAAGAAAACTAAATCAATTCTTGGAAGAAGAAAAAAATTGGCAAGTTATTTTTCATCGAATGAATCACAAGGAGCTTTTTCCATTTTTTCAAAAGGTTTATAGATCTATTCCAAAAAGCTATAACAAAAGTACAATTTTCACTGAAACCAAATTATAAACTAATGATTACCGATTGAATTCATGAATCTATAAGCGTAAGCAATCACTATATGTAGTTTGTAGAAATGCTCTGAATCCCCTATTTGCTTCTGTACCTAAGTCCATTATAAATCTTATAAAAACAAGCTAACGCATAAAAGAAAAGTAGCAGTAAAAAGCATCAAAATGATTTACCAAAGCATAATAAGTGTAATATAAGAACTTAGCATATCAGGAATAATCAAAACAATAATATCAAAGAAAAGTAATGGTCTTAAAACCTCTAAATTCATGTTAGACAATTGGCTAATAAGTGATTTACTACAAATTGCAGAGTATATTTTTTCGTTAATACATACCCCGCCTTTGCCAGAAACACTGGTACATCCGATATAGATGAAACAGATCCCTCTACCATTTGTCTTTTAGGAGCTGTGATATTTTCTTTGTGGCACTGTTACCAAAGATGATCTGCATAAAGTCATCAAATCTTTAAAATATACTTCCGCAGGATAGGATTAAATTGGCACATCCAAAATTATTGCTACTATGAATAGCTAACCTTTTGGTGAAACATGCAATCTATCATTTACACGAGGAGTTTTCCTGATGAGTTGACAGTGGCTGAGGTCATTCCTCTATTTAAATCAGACAACCTTAGTATACTTTGAAAAAATAGGCCATATCTACCGGTATTTTTAAAAGTTATGGAAAAAATTATGTACACAGGAATTATACAGTTTTTTTGCACAAACACAATATTCTCTATGAACTTCAGTTTGGCTCCCGCCATAATCACTCTACTTATCAAGCTCTTGCTGCTTTCATATCCAAAAAATATTTATGCTATTGAAGGGGATGAATTAACTATAGGAGTTTTTCTAGATTTCTCAAAAGTGTTCGACACCATAACCCATAAATATTTGCTAGAACAGTTCGAATATTGTGCTTTTCTAGGGGTAGCCTCTCAATGGTTTTAACATAACAAGAATTTGTAACTTACAATGGCTACTCATTGAGTCAAAAATAAACTATGTAGAATCCCTCAAGGCTCAAAACGTGGTACTCTTATTTTGTTAATTTATGTCAATGATTTACATGCGGCAACACCGTCATTATTTTATACACATTTTGCTTATGAGACTAGCGTTTAAATGTCAGATGACAATTTGATAATATAGTGTCAAAATTGAATGACGAATCATCAAACTATGTTATTTGGTTTAAGGTAAATAGGTTATCTGTTAACCATTAAAAGACTAAGATTATGTTTACAAAGAAAAAGTATTCATTAATTCAACATTTTAAAATGAATTCAAATACTATCGAAGAAGTTTTATCTTTAAAAAAAATTAGGCGTGGTACTACATAATAAATTGACTTGAAAAAATCGTATTTCACACATGGTAAACAGATTAGCCAAAAGCATATGGTGTTAATACAAAGTAAAATATGTAAACATGGTGAATGTTCTACATTTGGCTATAAACCATCTTTGCATTGTTGCAGGGTGGTCTTTATTGTGAGGTCCGAGTTACTTACATGGACCATGCCATCAAAACATTATGTCCCCCTGCCTCCCGAAGTTGATGCACATTTCAGTGAGGTTCCATTGTGTTCATGTGTATTCTTTATGGTCGAACACTGGATACATGATGAAAATAATGTCTAAAATGATTTGGAAGTTTAATAATAATTTTTGACATGGCTTTACAATACTAATGCCAAAAAGGTCTATATTATCGGTGACACGGGGGGTAGGGTGGGTGGGTGGGGGATATGGTATTGTGATCCATCAACTAATGAAAACTTTGGGACACCAGCTGAAGTTACTTACCTACAGGCAGAGAAACCATAGACTTTCCAAATGCATGCCCACCTCTATGGAAATAACGAAGTAGACCCATCCCAGGAATAGGAAACAGGCCTAATAATGGACAGGACCATAAACATCGTGGGAGCAATAGTGGGCCTTGTGACTTGTAGTGACCAGAAAATTCCCCCAAGCATGTAAGGTATGCAAAAGTCAGTGCCAAGGAATTCGACAACTTAACTGGTGCTCCTCAATCCAAAGAAAACACTGAGAAAACTGACTCACTGTGGTGCTTGCGCATTAAACGGTACATATTGTGAAGAGTTCACACATAATATAAAATAATGAATTAAAAAAAAAATAAAATGGATTCAATAAGAAGGCCGAAGTCCTATTTCTTTGTATCTGGATAAATCAGACACCCACCTTTTCTGATACTTTCGCGAGTGGGAAGTCTATTAAGGGTACCAATCATTCGCTATTTCTACATACATTGAATAATAAATTCAAACAACGTTGCTTGGATATCAAATCCAAAGTGCAGCACTCAGTGTTTCTACCGTTGTTTTGCTACCAAATAATCAAGTGACCCAGTTTACTAGTGAATCACCAAAAAGAGAATCATAAAATTGGAACTGGAAACATCTTCTTATCTCAATGGTGTAATTTCTTTGTTCAGTGGAGCAGTCTTTAATCCATTCTTTTCCAGGCTCATGGAAAGTGGACCCAATAATGCCAAATTTATAAACTTGATTGTGCCAAAGTTGCATTACTATTAGGAGCAATGCATACTAATTTTTTTTTTTTTTTTTTTTTTTTTTTTTTTTATAGTCTGCAATCACTGTATATGTTTTATTTAACAAGTCAACATATGTTATTACTGTCAGCTCCTCGTGGAGGTGTGGTGTTTCCAGACTGCTGCATTCATTCAGCTGTACCAGGTAATGTCCATCCTACTCCACTGATACTACATTGTGGTCTTACCCTTACTATATAAGTTCCAGCATCTATTGTCATGGACTCTTGTGGTCTAGATATACATTGTGTAGTGACTGTTTCTCCCCAAGTCACCAAAATGTATTCACCTAAAGAGATTTCCTCAGCCTGGGTTAAACCATTACTCTTTGTAAGTGCTACCTCACATGTAAGCCTTAGCTTTTTCTTTCCTGACAAAATTGCCTGTGTACAGGACTAAACCTCTGGTGGTTATATGGGGCCTGTTCTAGACATGACAAGGCCTCCATCCAGTACAAGTTTTCAGATGGAATATCTTTCCAGTCTGTGGGTTAAATCTTACTTCGGTATGTCTCACTAATACCTGGAGAGCTAATCCAGTTGTATTATACGCTAAGTGCCAGCTGTGAAGGTTATACTGCTGATTACGTTTTCCTTGATTAAGGGTAACTTAATGCGGTAAGTTAGCATGTGGCCATCCCATATAGGATATAAGAGTTACACTCTCATGTTTGTAGTGCCATTGTATGGGTGTTACTGGTTTCCTTGAGGGTGTTTGCATCTTGTGGAACTGTTCTAGAAGTTGCTTTGGAGGTAATAACTCTTCGGTCAGTCTACCTAACTCTAAAGATGCTTTCTGCCTAGCAAACATGTCTAATGTCCTCAAATAATCATTTACTAGTTCTTCAAAAACTGTAGCTGCCTGTTCATAATTAGGCATTAGTCATAATGTTCACAGAAACCTTCGGGTGGCTGCTGTATAATTCCTCATCTCTTCATCCTGTGTCCATAAGACAATAGAAATATATTGTTCAATGATGTGTATCTGCTGTCTGTCCACATCAACTTCTTGATAAGTGTGGTTCAATACAGTTACCATTTGATTATGGCGATGAACTATTTTCTTTTTTTTTTTTTGTTCTTTTCTCATTGATGAAATAATCTGTTTGATCTGTGTGGTGTCTTTGTCTGTTGCTTTTCGAAACAAAGAATTTGCAATTACTCCAAAATTGTTGAGTAGTCCTCCCTTCTTCATTTCTATTCGGTTTAGGATTCTCGGGTCTGCCAAAGTGATTTTGTTGTCCATGTGTGTTAATAAGGCCATCTGTTCATCCAGTCATTTAGTCTTTGGTTTCTTGTCCAAAATGGTTATGATTGTTGTCTGGAGCAGGCTTTTTATATTTGTATATTGATAATGAATGTCCTCCATCCTCTGGGGTCTGTCTAACATCACAAGAATTGTCCATTCGGCAACTTGTATCTTGAGTTGACTTCTTTGTGTAATCACCACTCCATCCGGTAACAAATGTATACTGGCTCCTTCCAGCACAGTAGCTATAGTTACAAAAGTAACCATTATTAGTGTTCCATTGGTTGGTCTTTGCATGGTCTATTAGCTGGTCTGTCCACTGGTTGTCATCAATGCGTCAACAGCTTCTTTCGGAATATGGTATTATATGGGTGTGTGAACTCCCCAAATGCAGGTATGGGTTGAGTGTGGTCCAATTTGGCCCCAGATTCAACTTCTGGCTCTTCTATGGGTTGTCCGGTCTCTAGGCCTTGTTCAGCTTGTTCCTCCTCCATCTGTTCAGCTTGCTGGTCTGGCAAGAACTGAAGTGTTGGCTGTGGTACAGCTGACTTTCTAGAGTTACAGATTGGTCTCGGCCAGATGTCCTCCCATGCAAGGTTTGGGTTGACCAGTGTCAACTTGCTTCTATGTACAAGTTTGGTTTTTTCCTGTCTGTTTGTGACATATCCAACACACAGGTCCTTGCCGGTGGATAACCTCCTATTGTGGATCCCATTAAGAGGTCAGAGTTAACCGCTCATGTGCTTTGAGGATTACGGTATCTCTTATTTGCATGTCTACTGCATTGGCTTTCCAGTTTATTATCCATCTATTCAATTCTCTCGCTCCTTCAATATGTTGTCTAGCCTCAGTCAGTGCCTCTGCTAGGTCACTAATTCTTCCTTCTAAGGCAAGAGTATTCTTATTTCCACTCAGTACTCTAGTTAAAGGTAATCTGCTTCTTCTGCCATACATAAGGAAAAGGGGTGTGTAGCCTCTAACAGTAGTAACACTATTCCTATAGGTTAGTAAAACATTAGCAAGCTGTTCTTCCCATTTTCTTGCATCGTTGTTGACTAATCTGGGTATCATTTCTTTCAATGTTCTGTTGAATCTCTCTATCTTTCCAGTTGTCTCAGGATTAATTGCTGTAGTTTTTCTTGGATCCACTCCTAATTTTGATAAGTATTTTCTGAGAGACTGTGCATTATATTCTTGTCCGTAATCTGTGATGATAATTCTGGACTTTCATGTCCAGGAAAGAAATATTTGCTAGAACTTCTTCTACTACTTGTGCGGATTTGGTGGGTATAGGATAACTTTCTGCCCAACCTGACAAATGATAATATTAAGACAGTATCGGTTTCCTTTGTCAGTTATTCCAAATGGTCCTATCAAATCCATTCCCTCTATCTGCACTACATAAAGAGGAATTGGCATTCCTCCCATCTTCACACTATCTGGCTTTGGTGCATGTACTAGACATGTGGGACATTTTTGTAATCTTTGTTTGATATCTTTCCTCATTCCTGACCAGACATAGGCTTCTCTAACCCTACATAAAGTTTTATACAAATCCATATGTCCTACGTCTTTATGGCATCTATATATCACTTTGTCTCTATAAGGAATCGGCAATACCAGTCTTGGGTAACTCGGCTCTATAGGCGTTGGTTTCTGAATCCAAGACAACATTCTTGGAATACCTTATAACCTGAGTCGTATTCTTGTGCAGAAGGAAAGAGGTTCGCAAATTCTGTTTGTTGCTCCGATTTTATGTCTTCAATAGTTAAGTCATCACGTTCCAAAGGGATTCTTTGAATAGCTTCTTTGTCTTGGAAGGCATTGGGATCTATCCAGACTTCTGTATCCAAAGTTCCTACTTTGGTCTTGAAAGACATACCTGACCTTAATTCTGCCCATATATTCCTTGATCCTTTGATATACTAAATTTTGGCTCCAAATTCAGCTAAAAAAAACCCCACCTTTGAATTTTAGTGTTACTCGTTTCTTTTGTTAACAAAGATCTTAGAGGTTGTAAATTCTGCTCCCCATAAATATGGTCTCAATTTTGACATGCAGTATACTACTGCATATGCTTCTTTTCTATAGTTGCCTGTTTGTGTTGGTTTCCTGAAAGTTTATGTGAGATGTACTGGAAAACTCTTTAAGTAGCTTTCTCTCGTCCTCTTGTACCAAAATAGCTCCTACAGCATGTCCACAGGCATGTGTGTACAGCTTGTAAGGTTTATTCACTTGAGGATAAGCCATGACCTCATTTGATTTCAGAAGTTCTTTCAAAGTTTGAAAACTTTCTTCCTGTGATATTTTCTAGTTAATCTGTACAGAGGTTCTGCTACTTTAGCATAGGCAGGCAAAATTTGTGAATGATAATTACACAAGCCCAAGAATGATCTGACACCTTTTGCATTTGTGGGTGGTTTAATTTTCACAATGGCTTCCACTTTTTTTTGATTACTTTTGAGTCCATCTGCATTTATAATGTATTCCAATAATTTTACTTCTGACTGAGCTATTGTGCATTTTATTGGTTTAACTTTCAAACCAGATTTCTTCAAGCAGTCATCAAATACTTCTGCTTGACCTTGTGCATGTGAAACAGGGTCAGAAATATAGATAATAATGTCGTCAATGTACACTCGTGCGCACGTTCATATCAATCTAGACAAAATTTTGTCCATAATTCATGGAACTGTGAAGGGGCATTTGTTAAGCCAAAAGGCATTCTTACGAATACATACAGTTCTTTATGACATATAAAGGCTGTCTTTGGAATATTAATATCAGCTACAGGAATTTGCCAGTACCCACTTTTTAGATCCCTGGTTGAATAGACTTTGGTACCACTTACCTGATCAAATATATCTTGTATCAGTGGAAGGGGGCAATTGTCCTTCTTGGGGGATGTTATTAAAGTTACGGTAGTCTACACAAAATATGGTTGACCTATCCAGCTTTGGAACTAATGTAATTGGCAAAGCCCAAGGGCTCGAATTAGGTTGAATAGTATTGTCCTTTTACATTTTGTCCACTTCTTCTATGATGGTCCTTTTGGTCAGCGGTGTTCTGTATGCACTTTGCTTGATCAGTTCATGTCTTTGTGTGTAGATGTAGATGGTGTTTTTGTTTTGCAGAGTCCATGGTGGTCTTTCTTGTCACTAAAAATGTCAGCATACTTCTTCAGTACTGGGTCAATCTTCTTGTGACCAGTACTTCTCAATGTTTTCTTCATCTGGGTTGTCTTCCTCGAACTCACAGTCTGGGCAGTGTCTTGTATTCTCCTCAGGGGCCAGGTGTGTCCAAACCAAGTCAATGTTCATCTTGATTAATCCACCACTCCATATCAATTAGCAAGGGCATCATGTCTAAGTTCATGTCTTGCCTCATGCCTCTCACTACTAATACCGGAATACTGTTGACGTTGTCCACTTTAATTAGCATTTATCCTGGTGTGTCCAATTTATGTCCTTAGATGCTGTTAACACTCCAGCTGGGTTGTAGAAGCCTGGATCGACCGGTACTTATGCATAACTTGTCAAACATAGACTGGTGGAAGAGAGGTACACAGGTTTCTGTATCAACTAAGGCGGCACATCTGAATCCACTAAAGTTGAGTGTCATTATCCATCATTGATCTGCAGAACTTCTTGCTGCTGCGCCTAGTTTAAAGGAGATAATTTCATTGGTCGGACTTTCGGTGTAGAATTCTCCTCTGCCTTCTTTTTGTAACAGTCTGTGATTCTGTGTCTGGGTTTATTAAAGTAGAAACACCTCATTTGGCCATTGTTTTTGCTTGATTGGTTTCTTGCTGGTCTGTTTTGTGATCTGCTGCTTTCTTCTAGTTTGGCTAGTCTGGTTTCCAGCCTGGACTGGGTTTTAGCACATGACTGCATGACCATAAGCAGTTGATCCCTCCATGTAGTCTTCACTTGGCTCACGTCCATTGGTTCCTACATTTCTCTGGCATTCCATTCCAAGCCTCTGTAAATCTCTAATCTGGCTTCTTGTTTCTCTGCATAGGGGATTGCTTCATTTAGGGTAGCTGGTCGTGCTTCCACCACTATCTTCTTAGCTAAGTGGGAGCTATATAATGCTTTGGTATAAGCTCTGATTATGGTTCTCTCAGCATCTGGACTTCTGGTCCCAGGATAGGCCTTCACCGGGGCTTCTCCAAATCTTCTGTTGAAGGCTTGTAAGCTCTCATAGCCAGATTGAGCAATCTTCTCCACTTCACTTTTCAAGCATTCATCTTCATTTGCAGATAAGAAAGCTTATCTTATGTGCTCTCGTAGATCAACCCAAGGTGTTTGAATTCTGTTAGTTTGCAGTCCAACCAATCTTTCCACTTCTTTCTTGAGTACCCCTGTTATGGTCCTGGTCGCTATCTGTAGGGTGGCTCCTTCCACTGGTGGACTTATCAGAATGGTTATTTCTATTACTGTGATCCATTTTCTTACATCGGCAGGGTTGTTGCCGTCACATTTGCAAATCGTTTGCACAAGGTTCTTAAGTTTCCATCATTTTTTTTCTTGTGTGTGTCGTTGTTTCATATTCTGGTTCAGGTTGTGAAACATATCAGCAATGCCGTCCATCAGGATATTAAACTGTCAAGCATTCATTTATGTTAGCTTTTCCTCTTCTCTCCGCTTCTAAGGCTCTTCTTCTTGATGTTTTCTTCTGAATCCTGGTGACTTCTTCATGATCCTTCAGGTCTTCTTCTTGATGTCGTCTTCTGAATTCTGGTGTCTTCTTCTTTGGATCCTCGCAAGCTCGCCAAATATGTAAGCTGCCACTCGTCAAAACCACTTAATAAGGCTTGTGATATGCATCTGACTATTATGTCTCATTTGTCTCAGAATAGTGTGGCATCTCTACACATACTGCATTTGTGTTCCCAGGTTTGGCTGGGTATTTGGTATCTCAGTCTGGTAAGAAGGTAACACTGGATTGAGACCTCCATGCTGAATGTTTTTAACTGCATGGTATATACTGGGTACTGACAGGTACATCGAGATTGGCCATCGGGTCCTGGTTGGAATGGAACTTGTCTGGCTTGTTCTGTTGTCCCTCCTCTCTATTCTCCTATCAATTTCTGGTCTGGACTGTGCCTCTATACTGAGGGTGCTATGTTTAAATCCTCCAAAATGGGATATTTAATCATCTCATAAAAAGTTTGTGACACTATTTCCCTGTCATTAATTTTCTATTTCCTGTCACTAATCCTACTGTGTGTGGGAGTAGACATTTCCAGGGACTATGCTCAGTGCCCTTTATTCCATTTCCTAATAACCTAATCCATTCAACAGGAAATGACCTTTAAGGCTCAACTCTCAAGTACAATAAGTTCAAATATAATTTAATACCTTTTACCATGATTTTTATACCAAATTGTTCTTTGTTATAGATGTAATCCAAATATTGTGTTCTCCCCACACCAAGTGGTTCATTATAGTAAATATAGCAGAATTTGTTACAACTCATAGTGCACATTACCCATTCATCTTCATAAATCTTTGTTTTCATTCATTTACATCGGAATATGCTGAATGAAATAATTGTGGAAATGGGACTTCTGTCATTGATAACATCACAACTGCATCACTAATTAACAGTGTTGAGCATGTTCCATTGTCAAGTCTTGATAACCATTTCCTCGTTCACTTTGGTAAAGTGACGTATGTACATCCTGGTAACTCTTTGTAGCAATTAACTGTTTTATTCACTTTTAGTTTCCCTTAAAGATTAGCATTTTTACAATCTGGTCACTGACTGCTCCTTATTCACTGACATGCCTAAGAGACTGGCAAATATGGTGTGTATATAACAGTTTTTAACTGATGTATATACTTGAAATGTACCAAAGCAAGGTACCTCTCACAATGGAATGTAGTGTCTGCATATCTTTTTCCAATACTGGTTCTGATACGTCATTGTCTCTTTTGTTCCACCAGTATTGGCCCCATAAAACTTCTTTGCTGCTCATATAATATCACCTTATTACCCTCTTTCTATTGTGTAGTGTGGGGCTGTTTGTGAGTACTGTATCAGGGTGCAGCCATTAACAACCTCAAAGGGCTGCACACAAGAGCCAAAGAACAATGAGGGGATGTTTACACACATATATGGGATCAACAAAAAATTAAACAATCCTTACATTCGTGCTTTGGTTTACTGCTGTCTTTAACTCTAGCTTTAAAATATTTATGGGGTTTTTTTTGACAATTTTTTGCACTCGTCATAAAACTAGAGAACCGCTATATTTTTCTGTAATACTTTATGCATTCAGAATGGTGTCGTTTAATGGTAAGGGTGCACTGCAAATTTCTCATCAAACATTTCACCATATGTTATCAGTTTACCATGCTGCTCTTTTCAACATCATATCCTGATCTTTAGTGGCTGTCCATTTGTGTGTTTCTTTTTAAGACCTTAGTTCGTGGTTTAGTGATGTTTTTCCCTTGTTATCTCTGCTTCCTGGTTATATTTTTAGTTTTCCTCTGTTCTTGCTTACAGATCACAGTTCTTTTGAGCTAACACTTTTTTAACTGATTATTGTACAAATGTTACCAAATTAGTACATGTCACGCGTGTTGAAATTATAATAGCACCCAGAGACCAGTCTATATTAATCATTATCAAATTTTTGGTAGAAGATCTTTGATATGATTGGTTTAATGCGATCAAGTGACCAGCCTTTACAAATTGACTGTTGCCCGCTTCTAATTGATGCGCCAAGCAAAAGTCTAAAGACTATTCCCCAGGCAAAGTTCAATATTTTTAATTTCAAATTCAGGTAGCTTCATCTAAGGCATGAGGTGTTGCTCATTTTAAATGAGAATAGTGTACCCCAACTGACGGTGTGGCAACACCAATCTGACTGTTATTGGTACTTTGCAAGCCACATGTTCACTGGATGCTGTTGATTAAAGTGTGTCTTTAAAACAAGGAAATGTCTATCACCATATGTATGTTGAATTGTATTCAAAAGTTTATAAAACAAATATAGCCTGTTTTACTGGGGTATAGTCACATCCATGTAAACCTTCGAGGTGGTGGTGTCCCAGCTTGACTATTGTCCTTGACCTTTGCTTTGGGGCAATAGTCAAGCTGGGACCAGACCACCATCTTAAATATAACTCAGATCAAATGCTGGCATGGGTGGAAATCATACATTTGGGGGCCAACTGATGTTGGTCTGGTGTTGTAATGTTAAGGGGCAAGGTTTATTTAGTTTCCAGAATAGAGGTAATGTCAGCGGTGTGCAATGTAAACATAATACCATCTTACAAGAACAGGGTAGGAAAATGGCCCATTGGGTTCCACATTTACAGAACTTAACAATAATTAGAATGGTTAGGGGGCATATTATGAATGTACCCATACATGAAACATAGCAGCACAAAATTCATGAACGTTGTTTACAGAAAAGGACTTAGAAAAGTCATGTCCCTTTACAAAGGCCGACTCAGTAAATTGGCTGAACTCATCAGCTGAAATGAAAGCATCCCTTTGTGTATAGTTAATATGTGTCAGTATGCACAAAATATTCTCCACTTCGTTTTGACTTCTGCAAACAATCAATGGTATGTTTCGGAGCTGAAAGATGATATAACTGATAGATAATTCCATGTTTGAGAGAAGTTAATTTCCCAAACAAAAGAACACAAGTGGTATTCAAAGTTGGCTTTGTAGTCAAGCTTGTAATAATTGTTGTGATGTCAAGTATACAGGCTAGAGAAGGAAAACCTATACAGATATACCCGAATTGTAGCCAAAATGCCATTGGTACTTCATACTCATTTTTGTCATTTTTAGAGACAAAACATATGTTTTCAAAAACCCGGAATTTACTGACAACTTTATATTATACCTTGGAATGGGTCAATGTTAATGTGCTGGTAACAAACATTTGGAATATCGTTTTTAGTATTCACAACAAATGGTTTAGGTGCTTGATTTCTGATAAGAAAACATTAGCTCCTTCAGACGAAGTAAAACTATGTGGAGTTAACACAATATGTCATGTATGTTTGATTATTCAACTTAGTCCACACCAAGAAGCAAGCACAGCATGCTTAAAAGTAACCTGGAACATAATAGCCCCGTACGGATGGAAAATTAAAATGTTGTTTTATAAAATCGAAATTTATTACACTCCACGTTGCACGTTTATATATCTAGATATTAAGGATATACCTGAAGATCATCACAAGTATAAATACTACAAAAAATACTGTGGACGGTTTAAAAATGTAATTGTAGAGACTGGCTCGAACACACTTTGCATAACATTTCAACGGAAGTCATTGTTTCATCCAGTTGGAAAGGTTTTGTATCGATATGACATATCTACTAAAAACAATGAAGTGACAGACACATTTAACCACATTCAAGTACCACCTAATTCAATTCGCTGCATAACTGCGTGGTATCTAAGCAAGTATAACACTTTGTTTGTGGAGTTTACAACACATACAGGATGGCGAATCCAGCAAAGTATCCACGGTTTCATGCACCTTGACCAATGCTCCTGGCTAGCATTTCACAATGGGTTGTTTAGGCAGTCTAGTACCTTGTACCAACTAAATGCTTCTCGGGATATTAACTTGTATCATTTTTCTACTCTGCACACATCTTCTGCCCATATCATGCTATTCGTAGCAAAGTGTTCAAAAATGTATTCTCCTCTAAGATGTTTTATAATGATTAATGGAACACATATCACAGACATTAGCAATATTTATCGAGTTCTGTTGCCACAGGAATATATTTTTATCAGGAATATCATTGTTAAAACCAATGGCAAGTCACCAATTTTATACTTCTGGAAATTTATAGCTCGTCAAGGCAAACACATAAATTTCTTGCTTTCCAGATTACATTGGAGTGGTGACATTTTTGGATTATGCAAACATGCAGGCATTTACATACTTGATGTATCTTCAATCTCCAGTTGGAGACGAAGAACATTTACATTTATAGGGCCATATTGTGGTGCCTTTCAGCATATTTTAAGAACAAATCAAGGTGATAGCATCCCTGTAACATCATCCCTATCAAGTCTAATTATGTATTATTATGTGTTTGAAATGGATGCAATGTTAGAGTTTACCATACGAGTTCACCATTCTCCTTGTAGGGGTCTTCCAAATCCATGTTCTCTCCACACGAATATATGGACAGATGACGAAGTTCGTTTTCAGCGACTTGCAGGTAATTCTTTGCTTATCACAGCAGTCAAAGGGCAATGTTATATAATATCAGTCTATCCACATTCAACCCAAACGTGCAATATCTATCTCGTAAATAAAGCTTCAACGGATGAAATATTACTTAAGGTGCATGGAAGTTCAAATTGCACATCTTTTTGCAGAAGTCGGTCATTGATAAACATTTGGCTTAGGTATGCAGAGTGCTTTCCTGGACATCACATAATTCGATTAGCCTCGCTCTGGATTTACCTGGGCCTACTCTATTCAGGTCACTCGTGTGAAATTTTTGATACCAATTTTGTCATGAAACTTTATCTCCGTACCAGTTGTGCGTCTGTTGTCACAGACAGTCATATATACCATATGTCACCAATGATGGGCGAATTAAATTGTGTCAACATCTTCGTCAGACAAATTACTCACATTCTATACGTTCACGTAGGATCAAATGGCTTAATCATAGGGCCAGAATGCAGAAATTTAGATCTTGCACCCTTTATTATGAGTATTATTCCATTTAATATTCACAACTACACTGTGCATATCCAGTGTTTTAAAAAAAATGACACAGTATCTTTTATATATGATGGAGAGAAAACGTACCATTATAAGCAGAAAGCAAAGGTTAGCACCACCGAATATCTTATTGATAAGGTTTGGCATGTACGAAATAAGTCTAGGTTCGAATGGAAATTCACTCGCTGCAGTCCTAAAATGATTCGTACCCCATATAAATTTGAAATTATTCAAACTAAAGGGCAATGGTGTACACAATGTGGTTACAATATGTCGATAAAGTGTGTCAAAGGGTACTTTAGACGATACGAAACAATTATTGTAGGCTTGACCTTGGCTCAAGGGAAATTTTTGGCGTATGAAAGACTGTCGGCTACACAAGCTTTTCTGTTAAAAAATCTGCCAGCCAGCAGTCGGGCTATCACGGGTGATCCTGGCTTTTCATCTGCTACCACCAACTTAATACCAACTTTCAGGTTCAAGTATAAAGTGAGGTGGAGTTGGCTTAATGCTCGTAAGCATTGCCAAAGTGCAGAGCAGGATATGATATGTCTATGCGAGGAAAGAGATTTTGCATTTTTCGCAACTAACTTCTTCATACATATAATGAAATCATCCATTTTATTCCTGGGATTGATATTTAGACTGGTAAGTGTGTCAGATATGTATTTTGTCTGAAGATCTTACATAGTATTGTATGTCATTCTCTCATTCATATCATTAAAATGGTTTAGTATAGTTTTAGTATTACTTCCCAAAAATAGTATTTTGGTGCTGATTATACTGTGTGATATGACATAAAATTGCAATTTACTATGACGTTTGGGACATTCACCATTTCTAATGAAAGATAAATGATACCAACATATATATATATATATATATATATATATATATATATATATATATATATATATATATATATATATATATATATATATATATATATATATATATATATATATATATATGGGGGGTGTTTCTGACATATTAATAATGAATGTTTATTATGTTGTGTTTTAATTAGTCGCACGAGGGATCACGTTTATCATTTCTTGTATCTGAGTCTATAAGCACAGCTGGTCGATAAGACAACTGTGCTTACAAGTCAGCTGGCTATCGCCCATTATCGTTCTCCATCCACATTTCACATCAGACAACCATGTTAGAGGATTCTAGGTCCATTCAGTCTGCGCCATAACAGCTGCATCGTCTGTCCCATGCCCTCAATTGTGGCCATTTTGATTCAACAATTAATCCAATAACTTTGCGTAGTTGTCAACATGTTACCAGCCACGTGACTAGAGTTCTGTGAAGAATTTTCTGTTGTAAATTTATGTGATTAACCATTTTGATTAAACAATTAATTCGATAACTTTGAGCAGTGGTCAACATGCTAATAACCACGCATCCAGAATTCCGGGAAGTATTCCCATTGTAAATATATGCGAGTAAAATTGGAGAAGCAATTGCTGAAATAAGTATGTTCAGATTGAAAATTGTGATCCTCTTTGGATAACAATAATATTTGCAAATAATAATTCGTGGTCCAAGTTCCAATCTGGCCAAGGTGTTTATAGCAAACGCAAATGATTCATTCAACTCTGAAACTTAAAATCACATATGGTGCCTGTTTCAATATTTTATGAAAGCTTCAGTTCCCATGACCACTCTGTGCTTGGGCACATGTAATATGACCTTGTAGGTCGGGACTGGTTTGGACCAGCAGTATAGTGTGGCCCAAAATTATCAATCATCCATTTCATTTTCCCCTATAATATGCCACACTGTGGTCATTACTTTTAATTATATTCTACAGAAATTAATCATCTACCATTTGACACTGATTTTATGATTTGGGGGTGGACTTATTGCTTAGATGATTTGGCCTAATCACATATATTGTGGGGGTGTATGTTGGTCAAATCAGTGTTTTGTATTTTCAAATGGTCACACTCGTTCAATTTTCTTCTAAAAAAAAAAAAAAAAAAGGATACATTTTTTTACTCAAACCACGTTGCTAATTGCTTCAAAATTGAACAGGAAGACATTTTGCTATCGCTAGATCCCAGTGGGACTTATTACAGGCTGAATCTCAGGGTCAGCTCAAGACAGGCTGTGCACACAGCCCTGTTGTTCATGCCCTTTTATTCATTTTATTTCGTTGAGAAAAAAAATAGCTACATTCAAAAGTGAAGTGCCATAGTGGCTGACATCTCAGAAATAGTGGGTTATAGGACCAAGGGCGTTATAGGAAAGTGTTGCGCTTTCTTTATGTGGTTGGTAAGAGTTTTAATGGCCTCCAATAAGCAAAATAACACATAGGCATATATCCTGATAATAGTGGATTCTGCCACTTTTCATATGAAGATTACTGGTTAAAATATAAGTAAAGACTGATATTACAAACAATGATGATGATTATACACAAAAGTTATTTGATGTTCCGAAGTTGACATCACCACTTTAGTCGGTGCATGTAATGTCAGCCGATCCTGGGATTGTCACAGTTCTCTAGCTTTTAAAGATCTTGAATTAAAGTTATTGAATTTGCAGGGTCATAAGCTCCTCTGGGTTAATGGCAACCCAGCAACATTTACAGATTGGAAAGTGCATACAAGTCCAACTACAGACCGCCATTTTGCTTTGTTTCATCAGGATAAAACAAAAACACGGTATCCGACTGATTATAATTTTGAAGTTACGGGAGTTAAAACAGGAGGATGTGGAGCAATGGTGATTAAATCTATATATGAGTTTTCAAATTGGTTGCTGGTTAACTGTTCGTTTTCTTGGCAAAATGCTCTTGTCATTTGTGAAAAAAGGCTTTTCGAGTTCAAGAGGCGTAATATGCAAAATGATTCAGCAACCATAGTATTTAACAAGAAGTATTGTACACAATCTTGGAATATATTTACAGATAAATGTTTGCATCTACGTTTTTACAGGACACAATTCAAAATAAACATGTCTGCGGAACAATGCATGCATTTAAACGCGGGAAACATTGCGGAGGTTCCTGCAAACTTGTTTAAACAGGCAAATAAGGTTAACCAGGAGTTATTCCTCAGCACATATATTGACAAATTTGCGAGGAAGTACGATCGTGGGACATGTGATCTTCCTCATTTAATTCCATATCATTCTATGGTCACGGAATCCACAAATGGATCCGTGAGAGAGCTTTTTTACCTATTCAATGCTTGGAGCTGGTTCAATATAAAGGCAAGAGTATGTGTACGCATGGGTTCTCGAATAACTGTGGTGCAGCCAGAAATATTCACAGTTTACAAAATGTTTCCCGTTGAGTATCTATATCATAGAGCATGTATTTTAGTCATGAAGGATCAACTTATCTTCCCTCTCTATAATGCACTCGATAATAAAAGCGTAAGCGACGCACATGGAGTTTTGTGTGAGATCAAAGCATTCACTTTGATGAACAAATGTGCCCCAGGACAGTTCAGATGTCAGGATGGCGCATGCATACTACAGCACCATATCTGCGATGGAAACGACGACTGTAATGACTTTGTTGCCAGTGGAAGTGATGAGATAGATTGTGCTTTCACGTGCCAAAAATCTGTAAACATAAATTTACCTCACAAAGGGGACGTTTTTTTCTGCCCTGTTGGATATGGATTTTGCACATTCATGCACTTTCAGTGCGCAGTAGGTGTCTGTATTCCGATTTCAAAGGCTTGCAACGGATTTGACGATTGTAGCGATGGATCCGATGAATTTTGCAAACTCAAATCTATTAACGTGAATACAAACGTCCCGTCACGTATACGGAATCAGGTGTACAATTATGGAGTAAACAGGACAGTTGTGGAATTTCTATTCGGGAGACTCCATCCTGGCAGCTGCATTGACATTAATTGGCTACCATGCTCCGAAAGGCTTAATGCCCAATGTTTTCATAGGTCTGATGTATGTGTTTATGATACGTCATACGGTAAAATGTTGTCATGTGAAACAGGTGAGCATATTCAGCACTGTGACCGATTTGAATGTGGGGGTATGTTTAAATGTCCATTCTCATACTGCATTCCAATACGCAAGGTTTGTAATAGTGTATGGGACTGTTCTGGTGGTTTCGAAGAATTGAACTGTAAGGAGCTGTCGTGCAATTTGTTGTTTCATTGCAAACATGAGACAACTTGTCTTCACCCGAGGGATGTGTGTGATGGTCAAGTTCAGTGCAAATACTCCTTTGATGACGAGCTCTTGTGTGATTTTCTGTGCCCTGCTGCTTGTATCTGCTCTGGGTATGCTGCAAATTGTTCAAACAGTTACAACAACTCAGTCCCACGCTTTGTGTCTGACATTAGATCAATACTCTTTAGCAAGAACAAGTTGACAGTTTTAAGGAATACTTATGTCATGTACAAAAATGCATTCGCTTTAGACTTGAGCTGCAATTATTTAACAAGGTTACAGTATAACTCATTCAAATCATTTCTTTCCCTAAGAAGGTTAAATCTGAAATACAATCATCTTTCAGTATTCGACAATGGTTGTTTTCTAACATTAAAGAGCTTAGTCTTTTTGTCATTATCAGGAAATCGCATCACAAAAATTAGATCATCTTTTTTCTTGGGTCTGTCAAGTTTATCCCATTTGTACTTACGTTCGTCAGGTCTTACATTAATTGATACTGGGGCATTCATGGAATCTTGTAGACTGCACAGCATCGATCTCTCTTCAAACACTCTTCTCGAAATCCAAGAGGAAGCCTTTCGGGCTGATAATGCTGTTCATACAATAAATCTGTCTGGGACAGACATTTTGCACATTTATCCCACTTTTTTTCAAAGATTTAAACATCTTTGTCGCATACACGCCAGTCAAGAAGGTCTCTGCTGTATTCAGTGGATAGCCAACAAGTGTTACATGCCTGCAGCTACTGGCAATACATGTCTTCCATTAATCCCTGGTTTAGAACTTGATATTTTTAATTGGGCTCTGATAACTGCCTGTCTTGTTTTCAACGTTCTAGTGTGTCTTAGGTCCATAAATAAAACCCCAAGCAGAAATAAACTTATGAAAACATACTTAGCATTTTTTAATATTTCGATAACAATTTACATGATCATTATTGGAGTAGGAGATTTAAAGTATGGCAATAATTTTTCCACATTTAGGACTGTTTGGTCAAATAGTATACCTTGCAAGGCTGCCTCAGCCATATCGATAATTTCAGTGTGTGGTACAGGATATGTGATATCACTTATCACATCAGATTACTACATGAACCTGGTATTGGTTTTTAGATGTAAACCGATTACAAACAAGTTCATAAAGCAGTTTATGGTTCTTGTAGCCTTATTGTTGTTATCCGTCAGCATTTCCGTTAGTTTGGCACCGATTGGAAAAAACACATATCTTTCTGAATTATGCTCTCTTTTTTTCCTTAACGTTGTGGGTTTTGAACTCGTATTGAAATATTTGCTAATATCTGTGCACGCTGCATGCCTTGTCTGGGCCCTTGCAGGACATGCAGCATGTATCCATACAATTGTAACAAGCAAGAAACTGTCTGCAAGAACAAGGAAGAACAATAATGCTACATATCTTCTTATGGCAAATATATTCAGCTATACTGTGTCAGGAATGGGGCTGCTTATTTCTATTTTCTTGATACCGGTACTCAGTCGCAGCTCTCAAGTTTCTTTGGTCATTTTTGTGCTCCCGTCTAGTGCTGTGCTGAACCCAATATGCATGACATTTGTGACAAAGGAATTCAGGTCCTGGTTTTTTGTGTCAGGTGAAACTCAACAGGAGACGAAAACAGCCAGCAGCAGTCAAACAAAACAAGTAATGACTACTGAGTTCAATACTTAAATGTGTTGCAATCGTCTCAAGCTTGAATACTTAGAACGGACAAAAAAAACAGACAGGGGAACAAAACTTGTACTGACTCATATGCCAATAAGATGAAAACGCATTATCAAAACAATTGGTAAAAGAATTGCTGACACTTTTAACCCATCGTTAAGCACTGTATTTCCTCACAGATTAAAAGAGGCAAAAGTGCTACTGTATTCCTTTGATATTAGATAACTATTAACCAAGTCTAAATCTTGTGCAGGCAATTATGTGCTTATCTTAATTTCAACAGTTTGTTTCCTAAATGTCAGCCTTGTTTCAAATCCATCCATTGAATCGCAACGGGTACTCTAGAATTTACAGACATGATTTTTAGATTTTACCACTCAAGAAACTTGCCCATAAGTGTGTATTTGGTCTTACACTGCATTTGACACGTTGGATCATAACATTCTACTTCGAGAATTCCAATGTCATGGTATCAGAAAAAACACTCTTGATATGCTTAAGAGCTGCATTATATACATAATCCCCTTCAATGACACGAGCTCATGTGCAATGTTTTTCAAACCTGGTGCACCGTTATGCTTTTTTAAAATTTTATTTTATTTATTTTTAATACAAATCTGAGCAATGATTACAACAGCAGCTAAAACTATGATTGATTATATTTTGAAAACTATATTGATTTTCTACTCGCTATAATGGAAAGCTAGCATTGACACAAATAGGACACTCAATAATATTTCAAATGATACAATAAAAAAAAAAAAAAAAAAATTCCAAACTTTATCTTACATGAAACATCAAACTAAGGTGCACGTATTCATTTGATACGCCAAAACATTTGAGAACTATTGGAAAAATCTAAAAACTTAAAATTAGTCTCTACCGACTTGTAGTTTACTGCTTATCTACTAGTACAGAAACACATGATCCATATTCATTAATTCCAAACCCAACAATGACGGCAAAGATATTTCAGACTTGCCAAAGCATCAACATTCCTTTTCCAACACCAATGTGAAGAAACAAATCTCACTCCTGACCTCAGACAGGCAGTCACCCACCAAAGGCAACCGGCGGCTTTACACCGGCCCTCTCAACCCCAGAAATATTCATCACCAACTGCAGACACTAGTTCTTCTTCCAAAATGTATAGGCCTAACCACCCAAAACACAAATTTCATTTCTTCTGCCAAAAATAAAAAGAGACCTGTTAGGCCTATCACCTTTTAGTTCTCCCGACTTGTCAGTCAGCTTAGTTTAAAGTAAAAGAGTAAAGTAGGCCTACATCGTTTTTGTGTCATTTATGAATCTGGAACATTATAAACACACATATTTTACCGCATGTGTATTAATGGAATCGTACTTGAGGTTACTCATTCACCCGAATGTTCAAACCACAGAAATAAGTCATAAGACTGGTGTGAAGTTTACAAAATAACCGACCCACTGAACTTTGGTATAAATTAGTATAAGTCCTGTAACTTCTAGATCTGTTGGCAGAAAGGTTTCTTTTTTTCATGTATGCGCATGACTGACAGCCTGAACACCTCAAAAAAAAAACAAAAAAAACATGTAAGACATGGAGTCAGTTACTCAACCCTGTCGGCCTAGATATAGACACAATCTCATCTATGTAATTTAACTATGAAGTACAACAAGCATATCCATGTTCAGTTAGAGCCCTGCATTTTCCATTCATTTATTTTGCCGCATATACTATTTTTCACTTAAATGGCCTCGGTAACACCAAATGTTACATCCTTAGCTGGGATCATGTTGACTTTGTAACATGAAACCATTTTTTTTTTTTTTTTTTGATGTTTGTACTGTAAAATGTTTTTTTTTTACTAATCTGGTTGCAATGTCATGTTTTGTTATGCAGTTTGTACCTTCTATGTCAAGAAAAAACTTTTTCTCAGTTCTCAGTACTGATGGTAATCTCAAAAACAAATACACTATGCCTAAATTAACGTTATCCACTCTTCTTCCCACTCTTTACCGGCAAAATATTAAGGGTTTGTTGTTGTTGTTGTTGTTGTTGTTGTTGTTGTTGTTGCTTTTTGGGGGGACAATGTGAAGCAAATAGCATCGTAGAAATTGTCAATCATGTCTGTTTTTATGGGCTGTTTCATGAATTGTCTGATGAGTAAAATGGACTTGTATCCAAAATGTAACCGATCAGTTGGACGAACTATGTCACTTTCCATACTTTATTGTTGTGTAGTTGTTCTCTTGGAATGCAAGTTTTGAATAAAAGATACCAAACAAAGAACATATGCACGTCGGGAAGAAAAGATCACTGGTTCACGTTATACATCGGACCCGAATTAATAATAGTGTCTGTGTGGATTGACGTGTAACAATGCTGAAGTTCTTGATATTTTTGGCACAGTACTGCAGCCTTGTCATCACTATCAATCACAATGACATGTTGTATAACGATGTTCATAAAGCTGCTTTTGTGTAAATATAAGCTACCTGCAATATATGTTTACATATATATATATATATGTATACATATATATATATATATATATATATATATATATATATATATATATATATATATATATATATATGTATATGTATATATATATATATATATATATATATATATATATATATATATATATATATATATATATATATATATATATATATAAAGATAGATAGATAGATAGTTAGAGATAGATAGATAGATAGATAGATAGATAGATAGAAGGATGCGTGGATGGATGGATAGATAGAGAGATTATATATATATATATATATATATATATAAAGATAGATAGATAGATAGATAGTTAGAGAGATAGATAGATAGATAAATAGATAGAAGGATGCGTGGATGGATGGATAGATAGAGAGACATACATACATACATACATACATACATACATACATACATACATACATACACACATACATATGTGGTTCTTATATTAAGTAACAATATTAGATATAGTAAATACATAAAAAGGTGTGATCGGGTATACTGGGACCTTAAAATGTAACATTTTGATAAAACATGGGACGAATCACTCGGCAACATATTCATATTATGCAAAATAAACAGCCACAAGTCAAATATGTCTAAGCGTTCTATTCAAAATGCAAATAATTTCATGTCGCAATCATTTTTGGTAAATCTTTGAGAAGCATACGTTGTAAAATAAATTTGTTTCTTTCTAGTATCATGGCCTTCGGAATTATTGTAATCAGCAAAAGGTAGAAGTAGGGTGGGAGTCCATCTTTTGTCATTTAGAATGAAAGTGTAAGGGCTGAAACTTGTATATATCATCACATTTCTTGACTTCAAGATGGCATCATTTTCTTTATTATGAAGACTATGGATTATAATTCGAACGGCTTTCATTTCAGAAGTGTAAGTAGTGTTTTAAATATATGTCTTCATTTTAAAAGTCCATAATTAATCTAAGATGAATTAAAGCATTGTGAATTGTTTGCAAAATGGTTGCTGGAAAAAAATGTTTCAACATGTTCATGATACCAATTGTTTAAGAAGTTTGGGACGCAATCTTTTGAATATGACTAATCCATGACAAGTGTTTGTCTATCAGCAAGCCAAGAAAACTGAGTTCATTCAGGCATTCGATCAGCACTGCATCCATTTGAAGAGTACAAAGTGTTTGTTCTCTTTGGGGTGAATGAAAATCATAAAAGTTAGTTTTGTTACATTACAGGACAGTTTATCCAACTTTACCACTTACTGATTCTTTAAGGTCGTTTTTTATGTGAGAGGCTACACAGTTTCCTCCAAAGAGATCGCCTGGCTGCACAGAAAAAAAAAAAAAAAAAGGTTGTACCGTCAGCATAAATATTAAAAGATCGGAGGCTAATGTTATACCATTTATGTAGATGAGAAAGAGCATGGGACCCATATTGATCCATCGGCGACTCCCGGAAAAACACTAAAGGGTCAGATTTATTCCCATAACAAACAACTTCTTGTTTTCTATTACTTACGAAGCTTTTGTACAGATTTCAAGCAGTGACACTGACAGTGTAATCAATAATATTTTGTGGTCAAAGGTGTCAAATGCCCTATAGAGAACTAATTGGGATCTGCCCGACATCCATATCTTAAATTAATGTATCTGTGAATTTCACGGCTGCCAACTCTGTGCAGTGGCTTTTAACTAGTACAGAAAAACATGATCCATATTCATTAATTCCAAACCCAACAATGACAGCAAAAAGATTCCAGACTTGCCAAAGCATAAACATTTCTCTTCCAATACCAAAATGAAGAAACAAATTTCACTCCTGACTTGAGACAGGCAGTCACCCATAAAAGGCAACTGGTGGTTTTAAACCGGTCCTCTCAACCTTAGAAATATTCAACATTAACTGCAGACACTAGTTCTTTTCCAAATTGTATAGGCCTAACCTCCCAAAAACACAAATTTCATTACTTCTGCCAAAAAATAAAAAGATACCTGTTAGGCCTCTCACCTTTTAGTTCTCCCGACTTGTCACTAAGGAATCCATATTGACTATCAAACAATAAAATACGGTTTTTGAAATACTAGTAAATATGATTGTACATGACTTTTTGTATCTATATATATATATATATTCCAGACAAAACTGTAACAGGTCTATAAATCTAATCAGATATTATTATTATTATTATCATCATCATCATCATCATCATCATCATCATCATCATCATCATCATCATCATCATCATCATTATTATTACAATTATTATTATTATTACAATTATAATAATAATAATAATAATAATAATAATAATAATAGTAATTATTATTATTATTATTATTATTATTATTATTATTATTATTATTATTATTATTATTATTATTATTATTATTATCATTTTTAAACAGGTATCACCTTAGCTAGTTTCAGCGTGTCAAGAAAGTTCCGGGTAGAGAGGCATTGATGTATTGCTTATGTAAGTGATTGCGACACTTCCGTTTTCACCAGTTTTAACAAATTCATCCAAAGCCTATCGTGAACGAAACTATGCTCTCGTTTAAATGAGTCAATTATGTCATTTACTGTTTCTTCTGTGACTAGATTAAAAACCAAATTATGCAGGAAAAGGTCAAATAGATAATTTGTTTAGGTATGATCTGCAACATTATTTATTTGAGATGCCAAGTTAACGCCAATGTTTCAAATTTATTTGTCATATTTAATTTATCAATCACAATCACACCACCCACTTATTAAGAACCAGGGAATGTTTTGTCCATTATGTGTTTGTTAGGAATGGCATTAACAGTATTCGATGTGTGCTTAATATCATTTTTATACCTGTCAAAAAAGACTTTCAGTAATCTTTATTAATCATACGTATATTGTTTTTCACAATTTTATATATAAAAAAATAAATAAAGGAAATAAATGAAATATATGGACCGTGACCCGTATTCTTCATTATTATGTGGAATTTCTTTCAAAAATTTAAAGGAATGATCTGTATTCGAATAATTCCTTGGGTAATCCAATTTGCCTTTTCATGTTTATTTTTACGGCATTTCACCCTTGTGAGGAATAAATTATGATTTTTTAGGAATCTTTTTGAGAGTATTTTACAAAAAAAAAAAAAAAAAAAACATACATGAAACATTATAATCAGTATTCAAAGCATTAGTCCAATGAATAATTAGCTGACACAGTGCTTCATGTATTTATCTTCCAAAATTATTAACTGCGTCGGGATGATGATCACATAAATAAGCATAATAAGTACAATATCATGTTTTGGTATTGGCACAAATAAAATAAAGAAATCAGAAATCCGAGGGATCAAAATTCCTGAATAGGATAAATTTATATTACAGTCAAGTAATTTCAAAAGTTACCAATGATAGTTCCGCGTTGTGTCGAAAGTCTTGTTGGTAGTGTAATTTGGGAAAAATAATTCAAAGACGTTAGAGTAGTAAAGCATTGTCCAAATTAGGGTATATCGTGAACTTCTAGAAACTCAGTACTATAATCACCAGCTATTATTACTGCACATTTTTTTCACATTAATATTTGTAACACAAGATAAAATTAATGAATAAAAATTCCGTAGCTATGATTAAGATCACGAGTAGCCCTACAAATGTTTCCAATTATTAACGTTATATCAAGAACTTCGGTGTGTAACTCAATTAACAGTCCTCTGTAAATATTAAGTTGTCCATAAACATATATCAATTTATAGTTATAACCACTTATAATAAAGAAAGCTAAGCCTTCTCCAGTAGTACCAATGTGTCCTTGGGATATTAGTGTACACCCTTTTACTGTAAGAGGGACTGATCGGCATCACTAATTAGCCAGGTTTCTTAAAGATGAAGTGAACCAGGCAAGCAGTCATGCATTTATCAATTTTGCAACAGTAATGATATATCATCGAATGTAGAATTAAGGGCCGTAAACACTTTACAACAATAAAAGTCGAAAATGGTAGCTTTTTAAGTATTATATGATATATCCCATACTTGAACCCATAAAAAAACTAAACTACTCAAAACTTATAACTCTCCACTTATTTACTTGTATATGATTAAATCATGAACAAATATTTTGGAATTTCAGTATCATATATTTTATCTTCATACTCTTGGTACAGCGTTAACAGAAAAAATGACCACATTAAGGAGTCCATGCTTCACTGCACATGACTGGTTTTAAGTGAAAGTCAAAATTTGAAGTTTGCAACATTAGATTCAATGAAACCTGAAGTGGGTAATCAAATTTTTTGTTTATCACAGAAGACTTGTTTCAATGATTTGATCATCAACGCATCACAGTATGCTTGTTGAACTATGGTAAAGTCAATATTCTGTGTAACCACCTCGGTTGCTTTGGCACTGCTGGCACCTTCTCCTCGTGCTGTATACAAGCTGACGAAGGTAAGCCTGAGGCAAATTGTCCCATTCCTGCTGAACGAAACGGCGCAGATTATCAATAGTTGAAGCAGCGTTCATCTGAGGGTATACCTTCTGCATCAGCTGACTCCAGACATGCTCTATCGGATTCAGATCTGGTGAACAGGCTGGCCACTCCATCACCTCAACACCCTCATTAGCAAGGAAGCCCTGGACATCACGGGACACATGTGGTCTGGCGTTGTCTTGCATTAGCACGAACATGTCCCTGATGGCACCAGCATACTGGATAACGTGATGTTGTAGGATGTCAGTAATGTACCTCCTGGAATTCAGGGTTCCATCAATGAACACCAGCTCTGTCTTTCCGTCTGTTGATATGCCTCCCCACAACATGATGCTGCCTCCTCCGAATCGGACAGTGGGCTTGATGCACCGCTCAGCATGTCTTTCTCCTGTTCTTCTCCAAGCCCTCACTCGCCCGTCTTTATTGTGGACACAGAAGCGACATTCGTCTGTAAATAACACATTAGCCCACTCTGCTCTGGATTTGCCAAGGTGACTTCTTGACCAATCCATCCTGGCTTCCCTGTGTCGAGGCAAGAGGCTCTGCGTCTGGACCATACATCTGGTTTTGAGACCTTGGCGATGTAGCTTATTTCTTATGGTTTGATCAGATATTGTTCTTTGATGTGGATAAGCAGCATGAAGCATGTCTCGAATATCAGTGCTCGTAGTTGTTCGAGACCTTAGAGCTGTTGTGATGATAAACTGGTCTTGGCACCTGGTAGTCACTTTTGATCTTGCCTGCCTTTGCAAGATGGCTACATCATTAGTGTGTTGGAATTTCTGCCACAGGTCATTTATGGTGTGATGGTTTACGCCAAGGGCCCTTGCCACAGAACGACAGCTTTCTCCAGCCTGAATTCGGCCAACAGCTCTAGCCCGGTCTACAGTTGAGAGTCTTGGCATGTTTCGTCCAGCAGGTTTGCAAGCTGATGGAGAACCCATACCTGATCTCAAGCTCTGCCACAATTTATACTCTTAAATGTCCCTGTTCTTGTCCAAATCATCCACTCGTGGCATTGTGAAGTGAAAGAAAACAATGTTAGGAAAAGCATTAAATGGGGACAGGGAAACCACACACGTAATGCACTACAAAACACTTCTTTGCAAAGTCATTTTTCAGCTTTGTTTTAGAATAAGTGCATGTGTAGCCAATCATGAATCTGAAATCAAGTGAATACTCATGGATTATGTGCTAGGGTACTGGCAATTTACAAATACATTGTCTTTTTAAACATTTTATTCAAAGTGGGTGCTTTAGTTTCAGTTAAAAAAGGTGAAGAGTTATAAGGTTTGAGTAGTTATTATATAAACTAGGCAAAATTAATAACCCTCCACTAAAAGCAATTCTTATATTTAAAAAAGCAACACACATATTTTGAATATATTCAATATTTCTTTCATTCTGTATACACTTTAGAGTAGATCTGTAGAGGAAATTATGATCAAATGAAATTACGCTTCATTGCACAGTGTCAATAAGCATACAAAGTCTGAATCACAAGTTCGCAAGAGTACCCGTAGAGTGCTCAAACATGCATATGAACTGAGTGTAGAGTCCCATCAGAAGTTATCAGAGATGGTGCTTGGTTGCATCAAAAGTTATCACAGACTGTACTTAAAGTTAAGGCATTTTCTGAGTTCAATAGAGCAGAAATTGACTCATCATTGTGTCACATAAAGCACCTTTAAATGTCCATTCAATAGGATGTGTATCCACCATGGTTGTCAATGCACTGTTGGCAGTGTTTTCGCATGCTGTGGATGAGCTTTGTCACAAGTGCCTGACGTATACTGTCCCACTCCTGCAGAAGATAATGCTGTAGCTCTGCGAAGTGTGAGTTAGGACCCATCTTCTGGTACACATTTCTTTTCATATGGCTCCACAGGTGCTCAATCAGGTTGAGGTCAGGTGAGCATGCTGGTCATTCCATCACCTCAACACTCTCACTATCCAGGTAATCACGAACCACAGCTGAAACATGTGGCCTGGCTTTGTCATGCATCAGCATGAAGTTGTCTCCAATGGCACCCACATATGGAATTACATGGGGTTCCAGGACATCCGTAATGTACCGTCTGCTTGTCATTGTTCTTTCCATGATGACAAGGTCTGTCTTGCCATTAGCAGAGATGCCCTTCCACACCATGATGCTGCCCCCTACCTGTGCAACTGTGGGCTGAACACAACAGGCAGCGTGTCTCTCCCCTCGCCGTCTCCATGCACGGACACGTCCATCACTTCTGTGGAGGGAAAAGTGACACTCATCAATGAAAAGAACATTGCTCCATTCTGCATGTGTTGTACGGACATGTTCTCTTGTCGACTGCAACCGAGCAGTGACGTGGGGTAAGAAGCAGCTTTTTCACCATGCTCTGGGACCTTAAACCAGCAGCATGCAGTCTGTTACGTACAGTCTGGGTGGACATGCGTCTTTGGTGGGTATTGGCACTCTCCAGCTGGCTCTGAATATCAGGACCTGTGCGGCTCCTACTCCTTAGTGCTGCATTGACGATGAAATGGTCTTGTTGCCTGCTGGTCAGCTTTGGCCTTCTCGGGCGTGGTAAATTTGCAACAGCATTTGTGTTTCGGTATTTTCTCAACAACTCATTGATGGATTTGTGGTTCACACCCATTGCCCGTGCGACAGCTCTGCAACTTTCACTGGCTTCAATGCGACCTATGGCTCTTGCCCTGTCCATTTTGGATAGCCTTGGCATGGTGATGTTCACAGTTTGACCAGTGACGGCGAATCCATAACTGACAGAAAAAAAAAAAAAAAACCCATGCCTTTATACCCATGATTGGCACAGTTTCTGGCCACATTACACAGGTATAGTGAGAAAAATCAATGGTCAGGAGGGTCCTAACAGGGACAGGAAAGACCACACATGATCCTTTCTGCGAAGTGCACTTTTTGACTTTGTGTCACATTCAGCGCATGTGCAGTCAAGCATGGGCTCCAACTCTGCTCATCTTTACACATGATGTAATCAAAGGATTATGCTACACATACATGTGCGTATCTTTAAATTACCGAAAAAGTATGGGTACTCCATTAAATTATTTAGGCGGAGGGTTATTAATTTTGCCTAGTTTATTATGAAAGTAAATATATTGTTAAATGTAAAACCAGCAACAGATCTCTTGTAGCTGTCCAGTCATTAATTCGTTATTATTTTTCAAATTACAATTAATGTTTTTGTTATTTTGAGTATATAAAAAAAGAAAACCTAGCTCAAATACATTTCCTGATAAACATGTGGTATTGATCAAAATAGACAGAGCTTATTGTAGGCTACAAAGAAAGGGTTTAGTTCAAATTGAAAAGGTTCATAAATCAAATATATATATATATATATATATATATATATATATATATATATATATATATATATATATATATATGTGTGTGTGTGTGTGTGTGTGTGTATGTTTAAGTTCAATAAAATTTCAAAAATAAATAAATAACTACCAATTTTTAAAAAAAAATCTGAGATGCTGTATTTTGGCACCAGTACTACTTTAATTTGATATTACAAGGAAACTTGTACGCTGACTTTTGAACTACTGTTTCTTTTTTTTCATTTTACAGACATTTGGAATTTTTAATTGACATTAAATTAAGACCATTGAAATAGCTTAATCTAAAATTCGATACTAAGTTAAAATTGAAACAAACGTTTTCTTTCGGATAACGCACGCTTTGGCTAGCCTTGCGTGAAAACCAAATGAAATAACTCAACATTTCTACTTGAAGTTCACAAACTGTACAAGCCCCTTGAGTGATTTACAATTTAAACAAAGTAATGTAAAACATGTTGTCATTTTTTTAAAGGAACGATAGGCTGATTTGTATCATAGTAAGGCGACTGTTTTATAAGTTACGGTTATTTTATTTTAGCAACTGAACGCAGTTTTAATATTGAGGTAAAGTGAATTGACGTCCACTCCGCCAAGACCGTCTAAAATCGAACTAGCCGTAATCCAAGCTGAAGAATATTTAAAACAAATGCATACTGAAGTAAAGAATGTCAGAGTAAGATATTCATACAGAAAGAACTGAAAATATCTTGGACTACAGCATCTCAGACGTAATTCTGTGCAAATAAACATTGCCTGAAAATATATTACGGGTTGAAGTGAATGGGTCAAAATGGTCCCACATTTCGACAATCACCAATTCAATTGACAAGATCGAAAAAAAGAAAGAAAAGCAACAGAGAAAAATAGAACAAACTATTGAAAAGTAATAACTGAAAAAAAAATCCGCAAATTTTGCCAGTTGTCAATTTTTCAGAGCTCCATTGCTTTAGTATAGCCATGCAAGTATAATAATGTGTACGGTCATGCACATCTAAAGTCATCTGACATCAAACCGTAAGTCATTTCACAGCAAATGGAAATAAACACACGGCCTTGTGTTAAGGAGATATTTATAAATATGTATCGCCTATCATTTAAAGGAAACAAGGAAAAATCATACATATCACTAGATATAATAGTTTGACAAGGATCAACAGCATTTAGGCAAGAAGACGCATGCACTGGAAAAACATTAAAGTTTGAGGCAGTCAAGTAATACTTAAATCGCACAAAAACTAAATTCTCATTCATACACAAAAAAAAAAAAAAAAAAACGGAAAAAGGTAAACCCATATGACCTTACGTGGAAGATTTTGAGACAATTGACAATCATAAGTGCAGGTTTCCTACAAATATAAACTTGCGTTAGTTCTATATATGTCTCTTGGTTTATTCCTACTATTTAATTTTACTTAACCATAAACGGCTTTTGCCATAGTCAAAGTATACACAAGACTAACATAAAAAAGCATATTATAAAAATATCTTGATGTGCAACGCATAAAGAAACATATGTTAACAGCACAGAAGAGTGGTTTTTGTTCATATATTTGTGTGGTTTCAAAACACTGACAAATATAATAAGGTAAAGTTATAGTCAAATATATAGGCACATCAGAATCTGACAAACACACAATCAAAATAAAAATCGGTGTGTATGCATATCAAACTGCATCAGTAAAATGGCTGATACGAGAAGTCCACACGCAACCTGGCTATGATTGTTGGGGTTGTTGTTTATTTGTATAAATGGATGAAATAATATTGAATCAAGCCAAGAATACCCTCCGTCTGTAATAAAAAAAGTAGCAGAACAAACCACACACCAGCACAACAGCGCCCCTATCCCCACCCCCACCCCACGCCCCTCATGAGCGGCCCTGAAAGCAAGGCCAGTCACCAGGAGCAGGTAAATCACTGCATCACAGGTGCATGGCCAGCTGTGCCCCATCCGATAACAGGCAGCGATTCCAGCACCTAAGAATAATGAAGCTAAAGCCATCAAAAAAGGTAAACACTTTGTGCCAGCTGCAGCAGCTGTAGCGCAAAAGCATATGATAAAAGCATTGTAAAAGGAGACTTTGACATGACCAAAATTTAAGAAAGGGATTGGTTTGACAGAGCAAATTGCAACCTGTACCAATCACACAAGAGTTATTATGTTTATGCTGTAATCCTTTAAAATCATTTACATTTATAGTAATTAATAATATACATGTCTATATAAATGCACTAATTTGTGATTATATCAGTAGATTATTAGATATCACACCAAACAATTTAGATATCAAAATACTTGTAATAATCTTCACTTGCAATGCACATATTTTAAACTAGGATTTCTCACTAAAATCATTGGAGTACAGTATAAATGCAGGGTAGCAACATTGTAGCCGAATATATTCAACTATATAAACAAATCATAAGCATTCAGATCTTTACAATTCTTTGACATCAAGCCTCAAGTCAATTCGTAGCAAATTAAAATAAATGCTCAACCTTCTGTTCAGGTAATATTCAAAAACAGATATCATATTTCTAGATATTATACTTTGCAAGGGTCAACAGTATATGCGAAAGACGACCAATACGGGAAAGAAGTAAAAGGCTAAAGCAGTCATGTAATAAAACTTTGAATCTCGGGATACCATGCTCTATTTTCTGAATTGTTGTACAAGAAGCTAGAATCTTTGATTGACCCTTTTGCATCATATTGTAAGGGGCACAGTGTCACATGTACGATCCCCTTTCCCACTTTGTTTGGGGGGGGGGGTGATGTTTATTAACATCTGGTGGCTGACTTGGACTTGAAAGAGCAGTCGTTGTGCCTTTCAGGGACACACATAATATAAAAGCAAATTAGAATAAAGAACAAACTATAAATTTTGATGTGGAAGAAAAGCCACTTATGGCCAAATATTCAATTACGTTAAAAGATTTCCACTACTGTGGAGGAACAACTTGCATATTATATCTCCTACAAGAATAATTATGGATCCAATCAACAAAAGCAAAGCCAGTTTAATGCAGACAGCTTACAAATAATTGAGGTTTAGTTCCGTGCAGATTTAGGTCACATGCCCTTTTGGATACAAGCTGACATCACGTGTCATGAAACAATGTGACATGGTTCGCGACAAAGGGTCCTATTGTTCTATGTGCCAGCAAGTAAGGCACATTTGAGCACCAAAAAATTATAAATTAATAATAGTAAATAAATAAAAAAATTATATATATATATATATATATATATATATATATATATATATATATATATATATATATATATATATATAAAGCAAAGCAACAGTTTGGTGCGCAAAGTACAGGCTTGAGAAAAAGAATTGACCAATATACGTTGACTTGTTTTAAGTGTGCAAGAACGAGCAGAGCAAGAAACACTAATTTTCTATTTTAAATGTTCAATCAAAATTTTTCTAGTCTCTCACCCACTAATCATAACTTCAAATAATAATAAATAAATTTTGCAACTAGATGTGCACTCTTGCTCAGACCATCCGATTTTGTCTGATCACATGCAGGCAGGGTTCAATCCCAGCAATGTTTGAACACAGCAAATGGAATCTTGCTCTTGTCTCTGTATTTGTGGGGAAGTCATTACAATCTTTTAAAACTGCACATAACTCTGGAGTTTCGTATGATGAGTTCATCCAATGTCTCAAAGTGCCACCTTACAAGTATTTGATATTTTATGCAGTTACATGCAATACTATTCAAGAACTCGCCAATGCAAGACGCTGGCTAATAAGATAAATCCCTTGACAACAGGTGGCGCTATTGGTTGCAGATGGGCTGCGACACTTGCTACCACATACTCAAGATGACACCCAAACGTGCCCATATAAAGCTGTGCTTAATGACACGTAATGGCCTCAAACTTTTTATTACAAAAAAGCGTATATCTACTGCACTCCCTAAGAATATTAAGATTGTAATAAAAATATGCCTCACATTAGCAAATATTTTAGTTCGCTTAAAGCAGTCAAGCTTTCCTATATGTCCCTTTTATGTAATAAAAGTAAAAAAAATAAATAAATTTAACCATCAGTTTTTTCACATCTGTGATTATTTTCTGTGATTTCTATAACTGGGATGAGCAAGTGTTTAAAATACGCTTTAATACTTTGTGGAACTTTCTGGTTCTTTTTCAAATGGTTAACTGCAAGTGCTGTTTGATATTCTGGAACAATGTAAGTGCAGTTAAGTGACAGATTAGAGAAAAGGGTTATTTTTCCACATATGTGCGGCACAACAAAAGTTTGATGATAGGTTAAATTAAAATCACTCGAACTTCTACACTTACATGCCTCCATTTACGCAATATCGCTAATCACAGTCAGCAATGATTTTCGATGCACAAAATTAATACAATGAAGAAGTTTTTCATATCATCATACAACTGATCATGTATCCCGATTTGGTTACGCCACACCAGAGCCTATTAAAATGGATCCCAAATTAACGTTTCGGGATATTCCACATTATTTACTCAATGCAAACACAGGCAAACATAATATTCATCGCAACGCTTTTTTTTCCAGTTTAACACAATACAATGTATATGGAGAATATTACTCAACTCTACTGATAACCAAAGACTTTGGAATCTAGAGGAGCCCTCAAAAATCAGTTTACACAGATAGGTGAGAGGAAGATGAACCTCTTGATCCTTCCTGTCCTTATATCGTCATTTGCTTCCCATGTAAGATCGGCAGGTATGCTTTGATTTAGTTGACATTCCACGAACATGTGCAAATGTAACTAACTATTAATACATGCATTTTTGGTGGCTTAGCATAGTCCAAAAGTGTAAGTTTAGATCATACACTCTGTAGAAAAAAAACAAACAAACAAACAAACAAACAAACAAACAAACAAACACAAAGGTTCCTAAATGTTTCAGCAAATAGGCCATCAGAGATTTGCCATATCGTTCCATCCTAATTGATACATTTCATGTCATGGAAAGGGGCGCATCTCCTGGAGTAGAGTAGTGTTCTAGAAAATGTACATCTCCTCCTCAGTCGAGTATACAGTAGTTACAAGGGCGCAAAATGACCAAAACGCAAATATTTAAAACAAGTGGAAGCAGGAATATTGATATTACACAACATAAATAATATAATTACTATTTTGCAGTTCATATTTACACCAGACAAGTGTTTTACCAAAACATTTAATCACTAACCATAGGAAGAAAGGGCCTCACAATGCGTATTGGATATGAACAAAAATAGTCACAGTGATGTCTGTTCGTGATTATGTTTTTGTCATTTTGGAAAAAAATTAAAACGTTTCAGCTTAATTGATCGGTTATCTTTATTAGATGATTTGCAGTTGAGGACAATGATGACAAAAAAATCCATGATACTTTCAATCAACAGACAACGTATATGGTGACCCCTCTGATAGGTTCAGTGTACGGCCACCAGGTGGAGAGGACAGAGATGTTTTTGCAAAGGTCAAAACTTTGTTGCCTTTGAATGATGCATTTACCAACAGCAATGATCAACACAGCCAATATGTTGCAGTAAGTATTAGTAGTTGTTAAATCATTAAATGTATACGCTTTAGGATTAACCTTTGGGCAATAATACCCATTTCTCACACAGAGAACATTTAATGAGTTTTACAAGGGTAATTGGTTTTTCAGATATTAAATTAGTCATACGTGCACAGTGAGTAAAATGTAATTGCCTACTATTCTTGTCTATCTGTCTACATTAAATGCACTGGCGTGCCTACAGTGTACCAGCTGTCTCGTCAAACTACACCCACAGATATATGTAAATGAATATATATATATATATATATATATATATATATATATATATATATATATATATATATATATATATATATATATATATATATATATATATACATATATATATGTATATATATATTTACGTAGATACACGTAAAGATACATACGCACATGCATACTGGCAAGATCAAAACAAGACATTTCATTGTCGTTCATCACAACTGCCATGTTGCTGTTTTAAAAAGAAGCAACTCTGGGAATACAATGATCGTTTACCTTCTTATTTTTGAATATAAGATTTTCAGGGGATCTGCGATGGAAGGTAGTGCCATAATTATAAGCGGTTCACTAGCATATATTTATAATGTATTTGGGTGTACCAATTACGCATACTCTGCCTTGAGACCACATGTAAAAAGAGTAAGACAGCTATTAACAACTGCTAAAAGCCAGGTGGGAACCATACAAGTACTAGATAATATTTTAATAGATACATGGGTTCTTATAAAATCTTGGCAGCATTATGTTATTTTGTTTCACAATACAAGTTTTGGTAAATGTAAAAATGAAATTGACATTTGGACAGCATACATGGATTCTTCAAAGTAATTCCGTGGCAGCATGGCCTTATTTTGTTTCATGAAACAAGTTTCGGTAATGGTAAAAATGT
>OZ026626.1:40333930-40343930 GCA_964020975.1 Hermodice carunculata | reverse complement strand
TCCACCCCATCCTCGTTTTGAATCATAACTGAAGTTTGCTACTCTGCTGGTAGGAAAACTAGCATATTGAATTCGGCTTTGGGTTATGCAGAGCATATATTCCATCTCAAAATTATTGGCAACATGTGCTTACACTAAATGCAGACAATCGTTATTTATTATTGACCGGCTTGTGAATATTAACCTGGCTAGGATTGGTAGATAGCAAGAGTCCCAATAAATAATAAAAACAGCACATGTCATATCATATTCTTTCCAAAATAAATACTTTGGTTTCATATATTATAAACCCCCCACAATCGTCTTATTACTATCTTCATTTACAAAACATTGGGTGCGGAATCCACAATTTCCAAGAAATGGCTGTGCTGTAGTCCTGACTGATTTTGTTGTTGTTGTTGTTGTTGTTGTTGTTGTTGTTGTTGTTGTTGAAGATGTAGTATGCAAAATACATGTTGGCTTAGCGTTAGTGAAATGTTAAGTTGTCCAATCAATTTAATGTGTAATATATAAAGCGGCTTCTCCAGGGTGAGCATTACCTGAAAATGTTTATACACTGCCTTGAAGATACCAGTTGCGAGCGGCCATAGGCACCAGAATAGGAATATTATATCTGATGCTGAAGTCCCCTAGAGCGTGTGGATTAAGTAGCTACACTAGGCGTAGAAGCCTCAGAAACCAGCTGGGTCTAAGATTTAGCTAAGTGGAGAACCTTGCCCCAAAACTACCTATGAGAATTTACCTCACTATATTTACAATATACACAGTGCACCTACCTACCTACCCTTCCTACCTACCTACCTACCTACCTACCTACCTACCTACCTAATGATGATGATGATGATGATGATGATGATGATGATAATAAAAATAATAGTAATAGTGGAACTAAATTGTATTATTATCATTATTTTTATTATTATTATTATTATTATTATTATTATTATTATTATTATTATTATTATTATTATTATTATTATATTATTATTATTATTATTAATATTATTATTATTATTATTATTATTATTATTATTATTATTATTATTATTATTATATTATTATTATTAATATTATTATTATTATTATTATTATTATTATTATTATTATTATTATTATTATTATTTTCCCTTGAGTCGATTTTTATTCTGATATTATTTTACGCGATTCTGTTATTTATTATGGAGAAGAAGTCGAGAAAAGCCTTAACACACAAATAGCAAAAAAATTGTTTTAAACTTGGAGCACAGGTAAGCGGCCAAGACAGGATGTATACCTAAGCCCAAACGATCGTGTGTGCAATATCAACAAAATGGGCTCAGTAGGTTCTTAGGAATGTAAAAAGATGAGGGCCTATATAAACACCTAAAAATCATCTCTTTTACAAAATTGGTTGCAGGGTAGCTCAAAATATCACTAAAACACAGGTATGGGGCGCTGACATCTGATGACTCGATGTGACTATTCCAATCCCAACTACAACATTGGCTCCTTCTAAAAAAAACATAATAATAAATAAAATAAACGCCTACATATTTACTACTGTTTGACTGGATATTGAGATTGAGACGGATGTAAAATGTCACTGCATTGTCCACTTGGGTGCAGTCACAGAGAAGGAAACTTTCAAAAAACAACTCTACTTTGCACCTGTCTTACGTCAAGAGAAAGATTTTCTTCTTCATACTGCATTTCATGTTCATCCACTGATATTAAAATGAGACTAATTTGTTGGTGTATAGACCAAAACTTCAAGATTTCAACTTTGATCATTTGAAGGCTGACGGCTTTGGATCATAAAAGGGTCTTGTTGTTAAGGTTTTTATGCAGTTTCTCTGGCATTGTTGAAAACTGTTTTCCGCTTGTGTCCCCTAGGATAGCTATTATTTTATGTTGTGAAATTGACATCTTGTCATGTTTGGATAATCAATGAATCATGTATTGTGTAGTACAAATTCGAGTTTTGTTGTAATATATATTGATGCTATTGTTGATGAATTTGTCAAGATTCGGACTGTTTTTGACTTGAACTGAATTTTGAACTGCGATATTGACACGCAATGCTATCATGCTACTGTTTAGTTCTCTATCATTTCTGACCAGGAAGGGGTAAGAAGTGTGTCTTCAAATAAAATAAACACCTTCTGACATGCCTTAATGAAAAAAAAGTAATTACCTCTCGATATATTAAAACAGAACATGAGGTGTATATCTAAGCTACTACGAACACAGGATTTGGAACCCCCATTCCTATAGTCCCTGCCAGAATTCCTATGTTCTCTGAGGCCAGTAGTTCATAAGTAGCTCCACTTCCTGAACCAGCTGGTTGGGTTACTTTGGCTTCATGTTCTAATTATCGAAGAGCTGCCATTGCACACTTTCATTTACTTCATGGCACAAACAAATACATGCACAGTTTTACTTTCTTGTTGCCAGTTTTATGAAAAATGTGTCAATTCAATGTAATATATTCTCAAAATAGACATGCGCAACATGTTTTGCATTTTAATTTGAAAAAAAAGTCCACATGGGAAAGTTATTCAGTAACACAAATTATTGAATAAAGAACTATCTCTTTGGCTATATAAAGGCAGTTGGTTATGCTGACCCTTGTATGCAAGGCTTGAATGGTGATATGGGGGGGGGGGGGGTTATGTGTGAAAGAGGATCTAAGTATATTTAGGTCAGTTGCACGCAGTGTGAAAGTAAAATCATTCTATCAACCTATCCAATCGACACACCTGTCACAGAATTTATCGGAGACAGCTTAGAATGTATACTGTATTAGAAATTCTCTGAATGACCGGGTCTCTCAATATCTTTTTTTTTTGGGTGGGGGTGGGGGTGTCAGTAGCCGAGAGATAACTCAACTTGCCACCTGCTTCATTTTTCAGTCTAACTCATATTCAGTTTGTGCGCTTTGTACTTTTTTTTTTTTACTTGTTTAGCAAATTGAGTATGTTTGTGATGGTGTGTCAAGTTTTGGATAGCAATTATTCAATATAACATGATTGCAACTATGTCTAAAGCATGTCATGATTTAAATACCAGTGATGTAATTTTTATGGCTAGTGTTTTGAAACATCTAAAAAAGGATCTTCATGATATCTCAAACTTGAGGGGAGTTGTGATCATTTATATTCACTTCTGGTTCAGCCAAGGAAGTGGCCATCTTGAATTTCGAAAATCCAAAACAAGTCTCTGTTTTAAAACCGACGTAAATTCATTGAAATTTCATTCTTTTTGACAATCTTTTTTTTTTTTTCATAATCATCAATTCTTTATGCTGCATCCCTAGGTGTGAACCTCTGATCACCTGTTTCAAAATTATCATGATGTTTGGAAAATGCCATTTTCAATAGATTTTTTCTAAATGGCTACATTTTCAGGTATAGAGTTTTTTTTTTTTTTTTCAGAAATGTTCTGGGATTCAGAACTTATCAATTATTGTCATCGTCGTAATACTAGATGTGCATATAGGAGAGTAAATTTAGCTAGATGGAGGAGCATAAATACATTTTATACTTCAAGGTCATTTTAAGGTCACGTGAAGGTCAAATTTTAATTCATAGTGCATATTGTACTCATATGATCTATTTTAATGCAGATATTTTCTGTGGCCAAAAAGCTGTCTCCAAGAGAGTTTCGAGGAGCCGGGAAGTGCCATTTTTTGCCATTTGGTTTCAGTGTGATATGGGGACATAAATGTTTCAGCGGATATATGATTTCTTGGCCTATGGAGTTAATATTCTGGTTTGAAAGTATTCCTCTGAAAGTAGAGTGGATTGCATGATGACTAAGCTTTTATACATCATAGTAAAAAATAAATTGACATAAGTACGTCTAACCCTCACCTGAATAATGTATTGAATAAAATCAACAGGTGCTAATTATCTGGATCAAATTACGTGACCGCCTACAATGTCTTTTTGTTTTTCAGTTGGTATGATAATACTCCATAAAAACGAAACACGGCAATACTTAACTCATTACACGAGATATGATGTCAAAATTCAATTATTAAAATATGGATTGAATTGGTAAGAAGTGATCGCATTGGACTTATTCTGGCTTTATGATAAAATAATCGGTATAATTTTAATGCACTTCAAAGCAAAAATTGATAGAGAATTTATATCATTACGTTTGAAGGGGAGCTTATATCTAATTGTAGGGTGGCTGTCTTGCATCTGTTACTTCACTGTCCAGTAGTTAAAATATAGGTTGGCTTGTAGTGGTGTGGAAACCTTCAGGCTGAATTGGTATTTCTGCATGCTGCATTGAAGTGACCTAATGTGACAATTATATGTTACAAAATTGACCTCACAAATGTGAAATTACTGAATATATTATTCTCCTAACCTTAAAGCATGAGCATATAACCTTCATGCTACACGGACATAACTGAGACCAGGGTCCCTCTATTCTGCAAGGGCGTGTGTCATCTTACCGTTTCGTTTTTGATAACTTCCTTTACCTAGCTGCAAACTAATTGAAAACTTAAGCTTCTGTGTGATTTTTCAAGAAGGTATAACGATTTGAATCTTAAAATCTAGTTGGAAAAAATGATCCTGAACAATTTAATAACCTTAGAGTTGTACATAAAGGGTATTTGAGATACAATTGTACCACGTAGAACGACAGGCATCTGGTCACATTTATGCTCCGCCAGCATCAGTCATTTGGTGTCACTTATTTTCAATAAGATGAGGGTCCCGTTACATACAAATGATACAGTCTGTAGATCATAGGTTTAGAAATCCAACTTTAACTATATACCAAATCATATGAATGGTTCGTTTACTGGGACAAAGGTTTGGGTGCATGAATAGGAGCAAGCATTTGTCAGTGACTGCCTATAATAAATGTGGAGGCCACCGACAATGTGGTTGCCAATCAGCTTCACATGCCCAGTCCCGGTGACGAACGCTTCGGCATTTAACAATTTTATAAAACAACTGCATGCGAAAAAAATGGGGTACACATTGATTGATGTTACTAATCAACAATTTTTCAAGTGCTTCTCAATATGGTCTGTTAAATCACGGTTAATGGTAAAATTAATACCCAAGGTTTCTCTCGTGTCAAATACAGGCTGTGCGGAATCGGCAAGATACCACAAACGAGTGGAGACAAATCAGTGAGGACCATGGATCAAACAATTTGATTTATTCACTCCAGAGTTAAATCTCCATTGTTTAGAGGACACAAAATATGGTCAATAAGCGACTCTACACCTTGGAAGTAGAACGCAAAAGTGGGATGTCGTCGGCACAGGGAGAACAATTGTATTTTATCCCTTCTATACACAAACCTGAATCAATATGGTTAATGTTTGCTAGTAGGTCATTAAACTATTTTGAGAAGGAACAGGGAAATGATACTCTGTTGCCACATTACATGTGACATGTGGATTTAATCACTAGTACGCCCATTCCATTTTATTATACAGTTTTGAAGTCCTGTACAAACGATACAGTAATAACCCTTTATTAGGAGCTAATTGTACCATTCCATTTTGCTATACAGTTTGAAGTCGTATACATGGGCCAACGATAGAGTAGTACTCATCTATTATGTGCTTACACTTCTACATTTGTATAAAAGACTGCCATGCCAAACAACGTCATAATACCTTTCAACTTAAATACTGCACCCGAAGACAGGTTTTATTGAGCATATAGTACGAAACAAGATCATTGAGATAAGCACATCCCAGGGCACAATCACTGTCCTTACAGAAACCGTACTGGTTGTCACACACTCTGTTCTCTGGGCCCCACAGTAGCTCACCATTTGAGCAAAAATAGAGCTTAAAGTAATGAGCGAGTAATTTTGGGATATGTTCAGGTTAAAGGCATTTTTCTTTAGCAACGCTTGGGACTATATTATGAGTGATGATAATGTTAGCAGGTTAGGCTAGCTGACGTCAATGCAGGAAACAGACTTCACTCTAAATATTCAGCTGATGTGTCCAGGCAAACAGTTTCTCTTCAGTGTGGCGATTAGAGTTTCGACCATCGATTCTCAACTAATGACACTGTCGTTATATTTTGTTGTTAAAAAAATCACGAACCTCTTTTTTACAACATCAGGGACATTCTAGTGTGTCATTGACAGGCCTGATCATCATGTATCTCTGACGAAATAAAAACAACATTGAATTTTGAGGGTCAGTATGCATTTGACAAGTCTTGAAAATTACATTTGAAAAAAGCACAGTCAAATTTCTGATTCACCGATAAATACCTTTGATTGTTAGTACGTTATAAATTATTTTCTGACCTGAGATTTTTCATTATATTGACATTTAAAATACCGCCTAATTTATTATTTCATTGTTCAGATTATCAGCGCATCGTACTAGAAACAGTCCAATTTTAGGTCTGTACTGGAGTTTAACATTCTTGACATTCCTTAAGCGCCCTGAGTACTAAGTAGTAAGAAATCAGCACTCTGGGTGCCTCTTTATTTCATCATTCTACGCCATAGGATAAAGCTTCATGCCCTTGTGTAAAATAACAAGATATTATTATCTTTGGTTTTCATTCAATTAATCTAATAGTATTGCAGGTATTTCAATGATCCTTTTACATAATAGATTATAACATAATTTCCAGCGGTCTCACTACACATACCAATTTGGCCAAAGTAACATAAGATGCGACTTCTGGTGCCCATCCACTAGGGAATTGAATGTCCTCTTTAACTGATCAATGGGTGAGTATGTATTTTCAAAACCACATAAATAGTCAATGGGAATACATTGAATTTGACAGAGTCAAAGGGTGTTCAACTAAAGTATGCTGCTCTGTAACACTTCTAATGGGTTCTTGCACATCAGGGTGGCGAATTGAAATATGCAAGATGGGAACCCATCGCTATGTGCATGCAAAGGAGTATGTTCCAATACCATTACATCATATCATTGTCAACAAAGCGTAGGGGTAGGACAGGTTAGAAGTCACAGAGATACAGCCACATTTGTACAGTGACACCTACCAGCGCGATATAGCATTGCCAACAGCTAATAAAATATCAGAAATCTTACACACTACCTGAAAAATACTGCCGTACTATTGTAAGTTGATTACGAGCACCCATTCGTAAACTTTGAAACATCTTAATGTATATATTTGTTTGACAATTTCACTGTCTACCAGCAATCTAATACCTGACGTATTTATATTTAACTAGTTAATGGAAAATCAATTTGGCACTTCCTTTGTTTCTAAATGTGGTTCATCTTTTGCTTTGTATTTTCTGAGAGCCATCTTTATATTTCTATTTAACACAAAGCTACTTTCAATTCCTTGAAAAAAAAAATATGTCCAATATAAGAATGACTCCATATGGCAGGATTGCATCAAGTGTGAAGCTCGGTGTGCTTATCTATCAATAAACACTATCCACATTCAAGTCCAACCCAAGTCAAAAACAACATGAAACAGAGATTCAACGCTAACCAAAACGTCAGTATTCTGCTACCAATATCAACGTGGATATACAAGTTTCACTCCTGACCTAAGACGAATAGCCACCCATAAAAGGCAATTGGAGGTTTAAAACCGGTCCACAAAGCTTTTGAAATATTCTTCCTCCACTATGAACTTTATTTGAATTGTTTTCTCCCCAAACATAAATATTTTGCCTCCTGAAACCATAATTGTTTTACTTGTCCCAAAGGGGAGGGAGAGAGAGAGAGGGAGAGAGGGAGAGAGAGAGAGAGAGAGAGAGAGAGAGAGAGAGAGAGAAAGAGAGAGAGAGAGAGAGAGGCATGGTAAGTCTGCCATTGTGTGCTGCTCCTTACTTGTCCGCTAGCTGAGCTGGAGCTGATGGCAAAGGAAAAAGTAGGTTCACTCGTTTTTGTGATATTTGAGAATCTCGAGCATTGCAACACCTTACCTCCATTAAAAATGTGATTTGGAGAACACAGCTCACAACACAACACAGCCACTGGAATATTAATAAAATAGTTCCGGAAATACTACTCACATTCATAAATTCTATCCCAAGAATGACAGCAAATATAGCAAAAGGTAGCGATTCAAGAATTACCAAAACATCAACATTCAGCTTTCAACACCAATGTGAAGAAATTTATAGTAAGTGTTATGATGCCTTTATACATGATAAATGTTAAAATCGAAACTCTAAAAGATAGAATAGCTAAGGCTAGTTTAGGATATTGGGGATATCTGCAACAAGTAAATGAAGAAAGATGGTGTAGGAAGGTGCACATGGAGGCTATTAATGAAAGGACGAAATGGGTGCAAGAAATAGACAAGTTAGCTGAGAAATATGAGTTGAAGGGGCAGATGAGTTTGAAGTGGCGTGGGAACCATATATAGGACAGGTGATTCAAGAAGAACATGTAGAGCAGTGGAAATGAGGGGTTGAGGAGAAGAGCACATTGAAAGCATATAGAGCTGTAGACAAGCCTGCAAAGACCAAATGTTGGGATGGTAGCAAGGGTTCTAGATTGTTATTTAAGGGCAAAACAGGAGTGATCAATCTGGAGAAGAGGGAACTAAAGTGGACGAACGGTAGCGATGGGAAGTGTAGGGTTTGTAGGAAGGATGTGGATGAGACCATTGATCATATGATGACATGCTGTACAGTTCATAGAACACTTAGAGACCAGCTGTTTGTACAGTGGAGAACAAGAGATGGACAGTGTAAAAGCTGAGAGCAAGTAAGGGATATGGCAGAGAATGATAGGTCAGCATGGATACTATGATTGAAGGGCGATTTTCCAGGAAGTAGAGTTGGTTTAGAGTCAGTGAAAGGCTTCTTGGTGCAGTGCTGGGAGAGTAGGAATAATACCTTAGGATTAGTCACGGAAGAGAAAAGATGGCAAACTTAGCAAGGGAAGGGAAAAGGTAGCCCTTATTAGAGCTCCCATGACCCTGCTAGGTGGCATCATCAGCAGGGGCTGTGGGCATGACGAGCGCAAAGTTGCGACAGTGGGAAAGGGCTGAGGTTTTTTTTTTTTTACTAAAGGCCGCTTGACTAGCTACTAAGCTAGTCAGGACAGCAGCAGAGAAGCGGAGTGCCACAGATTATTATTATCGGAGAGCCCAATCATATGTATACAACTATAATTTGGAGATGGCAGCCATATATACAACCCAGGGTGTGTCAAATATACAATCGCTTCAAGACGAAACGTGATCCGAAAAATTGCCATGTTAAAAACAATAAACTATCCATCTACGCCCTGTGACCACGGTCCTTTTGCGCGGTGGAAGGGGTCGGCCCCAATGCACCAGTGCTCTACATGGTGACAGGAAGGGATTTTAACATGCGTTTACATATGAAATCACTGAACTATCATTGGTTGGTCAGTTCAACGAGAAATTTAGCCTTCACGTTCTGCCTTAGATGCCACGCCTCTACTAAAAAAAAAAAACTGTGTACATCTCTTGTCAAAATAATTTCCCATATCTCTGGTATACATGTGCACCCAGTCATTACACAAGATACTTTGTTTCCCATGTTGAAGAGGATGCCATGAATTGTCGCTATATATGTTTGCTATTCTTTTGTTCCAACTCATGTTTCAGCAACTTAAAACATTTCAATCATGTGCTTTTGCAAGCAGGACAAATCAAAACAAGGTGAGCCAAATCTTTTTCGCATCTTCACCCACAACACTCCGTTGCTGTGAGATCCCATTGGTGCTTATTTTTCCAAAAATTTGAACAACCAGTGGATGCCAGGAATTTTAGCCACCCCCCCCCCATTATTTCATATTAAAAACATATCTTCCACCAAGTGTGTAGATTTTAATATAGATATGTCCCCAAAAATATCTTTTTTATATAAATTTCCTGGTAAAAGGGTAATCTTTAGCTTTTCATGTTCAATTTGTGATTAAAAAAGTCCAATTCCCATTCATTGAGATAAAGCTCGGCCCATATCTGCATCGTTAACTCATTCCACCTGAAAGAAGACCGAGTCAACAGCTTTCCTCTGCATGCTCTGGGCGTATTGTGCCCAG
>OZ026626.1:40303930-40328930 GCA_964020975.1 Hermodice carunculata | reverse complement strand
TTGTGCAACAGGTGGCTGGTCAGTTTACCCTGCCAAGTATGAAACCTGGTTGCGATTTTTGGAACGTTACCATCAAAAGTCTTTCTTAGTGCATTTACAACACAATAAAATTGGATAAAACTAACCCTTTACAACGGGTAAATTAGCGAGCCAGGGCATAACTGTGGTGCGTCCAAGATGACACAAATAAAACTGTAAATGAAGTAGAATACAGCACACACACACACACACACACACACACACACACACACACACACACACATACACACAATCAAGCAATATATATAGTTTACATCAAAATAACAGTTTGATATAGTGCAGATAATATTTTTTAAAAAATGACAAAAATTTTCAACTTCATTCTTACACAATTTACAGACTCGAGAGGGCGCAATTTTTCATGTGAGGAAATGTTCCTGTAGACCCAAACACCCCCGGCCTGTCCGTGCCACAAATTTATTTCGTGCAGATTCAAATTCTTTTACGCCAAACAGATATTCTTCTTGAAAGTAACACGTCCTCAGTAAATCGTATCGAGGCAGTGATGGCCTGTTACCAGTTACATTAAAGACAAGGTGAACGTAATTATCGATGGTAAGTCTATGAAAAGTCTAATTTCATTGGCCCTCTTGGCTCTGCATCACATTGTCTAGACCTGCATCTGTTAAGATTGTGTAGATTTCTTTCATGTAGGGCCAAGGTGCATGCACGCTACTCAAAAATTAGGATTTTAATTCCACAAAGTTTTTCTTACACAAACGTGAGTCTGGTAGTACGCATTTATGGCAGAAATATTAATAATGGAAGTGCACTTATTAATGCCGTATAGTATCCTGTGATATGCGTTAAGGGTCTCGTGTGTTCGTCTGTAACCTTGATGCTGAAAAGTCTCATGGTACCGTGTGGCACGTCCAAAGTAATCTCATTCCAGGTGCAATGACTGGCCGCATGGTCAGGTTTGGGCTTTTTCCGCTTGAAAGCAGCTTTTTCTGATTCTTTACTAGAATTGTTATCTAAAAGAACAAATGACGGCATTCCTTATATTCTTAAGTTTTTGACGTGTCATGAAAATTGTGTCAAAGCATGGCCACTGGAATACTCGTTGGTAAACTTTTAACTGACTCCTTTTAGTAATTGATCCCTAAGACCCTTTTTACCATGTAACTATAACTGCTGTATGATATGCCTCTTATCTGGCATTTATTATTTACTTTGGTGATTGTAACTTGTAACTATGATATGATACGTGTGCTTTCTCTGGTATCACGAAGCCAAACCGCTGAAACGTGTGATAGTGCTGGCAGCCTAAAGCCTTTCCATAAACTATACATCCAATGATACTCTATTGATATCTTCATGGCCTGCTAAGATACCACACATGTAATCCATGGGACTGGTGGCCTTCAGCCTAACCTGTTGCTTCACATGAACACTGTCTGCTTATGAATAGAATTGCCTCAATACATATGAGCATCACATTCTACGTAGTCTACATTTTCCAACTCACAACATTTGTTTTTATCGAGGCTTTTGCAAATAGTCATAACTTTTGATTTGCTTCCATTCAACTTCATACCCAATTTGTTCAATAAAACATGTGCTATACATGTAACATTATTGTTTTTCGCATTCAGGGAGGAAAACGACATCGTCTGCATGTAGGAATGACGGTATATGCCCTTCAACATTGGGCTTGTAACAATCACACTCAATAGATCTGTCATAATCATGATGGAAAGCATGTGTGGAAATTGCGCAACCTTGTTTCAGATCATTTTGTACACCAAGCCAGTCACTCTAAAATGAACATAAAACCACCTGATTTTGTACGTTCCTGTATAGAATATATACCAGATGCCTTGCTTTAATACCAATACCAATCTTCCAGAGATTGCAAAACATGCAGTTTCTATTTCCAGCAGCAAAGGCTTTGCTTATGTCTGAAAAAGCCAGCCATGTTTTTTTTTCTTTTCTTTTGAATTTTCCTTTTTATCTGGAAGTTATACCCATTAGGTTGAATGTATTCCTTTCGTCATGTTCCTGGTGAGAGGAGAAGAGGAGAGAATTCTGAAGGATCCGACAGAAGCTGTGTGTTGTCCTCAAGCCATTGGGACTGTGAGCCATTGCTTAGATTACACCTGTGGAGTGTGGACAGTGTCTTGAGTGGACTGGTATATTGAACCAAACCATACCTCGATGGGATTGGATCAGCACCACACCTTTCAGAACCACAGTGGACCCAAACCATACCTGTGTGGGATTTGTACCAGATCATTTGGCACCTGTCATAGGACTTGGAACTATGGGACAGTGCCTGTGGATAATCTCACCAGGGATTAGGATTTACCTAAGACTGATTGACCCTTGATATACCAGTGGGGATAAGTTGACCTACTCTGTACTGATTTTGATTGTTAATATATTGTTATTTTTAAAGTTATATCATTGTTGTCATTCGTTGTTGGGGTTCTGCTTATATTCAGAAGGTGGGCATCGTAACACATACCATGCACCAAAATATTAGATAATCTCATACAAGTTTCAAAGAAATATACATCAATGTGATGTGTCTTCAGAATGTAATACCTTCAAACCTCAAGGGTGTAACTTGGCCCTTTGCTGCTCAAAACTGCCAAATGTGCCTCAAGGACAGATGTTCCTAACGTCAATAATTTGCTGACATTATTCACAGGAAACATTATGAATGACAATTGCCAATGAAATCTGGTATGACATCTGTTGATCTTGTATCATTATAATAAGGAAATAGTTATAAGTAGGGGGAAAACAAACAAACAAACAAACAAACAAACGATAATATAGAGTGCTGATAAAATAAATCCTACTTTTATATGGACAAGTAAGTGTTTTCAAGTTTAAACGTAGCAGTCCATGAATATGATTTTAGCAGATCCTGGTCCTGGGGCTCGAATCCGTTTCCATTCTCCGGCACTTGTGAATATAACTGTTCCTGTACCTTTAGCAGGATCGTGCATTGCCTGCAAACGTATTGCATGATGTGAACTGATATACACATCAAGTAGATACACATATCGTGAAGAAAAGCTGTCGAAATCGAACAACATTTTAAAACTCCTATTATAAGCAGGACATTGTCAAGTGTATCAGAACATTGTCAAGTGTTGATAAATATTGCATATAAGCCTGTATTTCATCCGCATTACGTGTCATCAACAGAACCTTATACATCCTTTGCTATTTTGTTTACGTGCGTTGTTGTTTTATTTATCAGTTTGATTGATAAACCATGCACCGTTCATATTTTATGCAAAATAGGCATGTCAATTTTTAGAGTTCCCAGAAAGGTTAAAAAATGTGAGATTGTATAAGATTCTCAATAACCAGCATCAATACGCACACTCGATCCACTGCACGTTTTGTTGAACTGTTTCAACATGGCGTTACACAAAAGCTGCACGTCAGTGTCAAATTTCAGACTTTTATAGTCACCATTGAGGAACTCCCCAGTCTTTAATCTGTCGAACCAAGAGAAATATACAACAATTTTAATAGGTTTTAGCTTGACCATATAAAATAACAAGTGACACGCTCACTACTTATCCAATGCTACCAAAAAGTATAAAAACATTGCACACTGCTACATTTAATATACTGAACATAGCAGCGACAAGGTTGCCAGAACTAGTGGAAGAAAAAAAAAAAACCTTTGGTTAAAATTTTCAAATATGAACAACGTAAATAGGCACAACACAAAGCATACACCAGTGCAGCTACAATAAAAATATCACAGAAACTCTGATAGGCTAGGTTGCTGCTGAACCCCCCGATCTCTTTGGAAGGGTTTGTCTAAAGTGTACTTGGCGGAATTTGTGGGCATGATTCTTCAGAAGAGCAGTCATGTCCCAATAAAAAGGCGGCACATGCCTCCAATTTACCTGCTTAGATTGTCTGTTGATACATGTGTGCTTTGAAACAAACATGCTTTCCTTTCCATCTCATTGTCTCCTTTGTCATTCAGTTCAATTGTTTTTTGGCAGCAGCCGCAGACACTTGTATAGTATAGATAATTTATTAAGGGGAAACTACACCTGTATGGGGAAGGCACCACAGGCAAGGTAGAACCCGGGGTGCGTGAAAATGAAACAAAACAAACAAACAAACAAACAAAAAAAATCATATCATATGAAAAAGTTAAGTGTTCCCAAAATACAGTTCAACTTGAAAAAAAAAACAATAAAATATCTACAGCATGTGACCACTTAGCAACTGCATAGTTCCCCACGTCAGTTCCAATGCCCAAAGTCCCCACACCACGAGAAGATGATGTTTTGATTGCGTTTACATTTAAAATAGTCAGACCCTAGTGTGCTGTCAGTTCAACACATTCTTCCTGACATGCAACGTTTATACTAAAAATTGTTTACATCTATTGTCAAACAAAACGCGAGATTTTTACCATACATGTGTCCTTGGTCACCAAACAAAAAGCATATTAAATCAGTACCTGATATTGTAACAGTGGTATCCAATGAATTTTCCCAGGTGATTAAGCACAGTCGTCTGGTCACATGTTACATTCTCCCCCTTTACCATATTCTCTGGTGGGAAATCTGGTATTTCTGTAAGATACATTGGACACCGTACATCAGGAGAAAGGAAATTCATTTGCAACTTAATACAGAAAGTAATATCTATTCCTATAAAAAATTTCATTCATCCCGACGTAGGTAACTTTAAATTGAAGCCGGAGTTTTGTTCGATGGTTTACCTGGGGTGCTTAGCAGATGCCCAATGGGGCCAAAAAGTCTACTGTAATGCTTTTTCAGTGTCAGACTTTAACTGACTCAAATGGTAATGCACCCAAAACACATGCCCAAGAAAGCTGGGAAAATAAGTCCTTTTTTAAAATCCATGCACATGCAAACCTACCAAAAACCAATTGCTGCAGAAAAAGTAAAAATTTATGCAGCAGGTCCTTTGAAATGAGTAACACGTATACATTTAATTCTCTGAGAGTTAATTTTAACTTCAAATACTGTATATTCTTCCAAAACAAAATCAACATTTGTTACAAGAATGGCGTTTCAAATTCATCCTATTGTTGTAAAACGGAAATATATTGTTCTTATTCAAGGTGTATCTCTAGTAACAAAATGTCTTATTGTTACACTGAAAGCCCACTTTGCTTTCTCTGAGAGCGCTTTTTATGTATTAGCAGAATCCAAGTCTAATTTAGTTAGCATTTAGATAAAGGCATTCAAGTGGATTACCAAAGTTGCCAATTGCCAGGAAATATTTAGAAAACCTATAAAAAAGTAGCATATTTCCACAACCAAATCCGGTGTAAGAAATTCAAACTCGCTCACCATATTGAGCAGAGTGATGCCTGGCTCTGGGGGCACACAGAACACTGCCACAAAGTACCAACATCGTTTTGTGTATGGTTCCTCGTCAAAAGTGGACCGCATGTAAATTTATATGGAAAGACAACACCTGCACCGTTCCCTGACCCATCCACACTGTAGCATGAAGAGAAGTTACTGATCTAGGTGTCAAGGTTTTGAATTTCATCAACGTGATATTGGCATGGTTGGACAACATCGTTGTATAGAACAGGAACGTGAGGGTGCACCTGAATCTGTTGTAATCCTTCTCTCAACCAATAGTCATCATTTCACCAAGATTTTGGTCCTTACCTAATGTCTTAATTAAAATCTCATCTGCCTTTTAACATGTATGCTGTTGTCTGTTTCCTACTGTGTTGTTTCATGTTTTTGGCAATACTCCTCTACTGTATGTATATGCGAGGTACAGCGATTAAAGTTAATTCATTTTAGGACATGCCGAACAGGTGATATAAAATGAAGGACTAATGTAAGGACAGAAAACAGTGAACTGGGTTTGATGTACTACATCCCGAACTTGTATAATGCATGTAGAATCATGCTTATGGCAATTCTTCATTTCCCTATGCTGACAATATACCTACTGTAAATTAACTATTAAATGTTCGGTATTTCACCATATATGCTAAACTGATGGCCTTGTTATTTTGATTATTTGTAGGTCATATTGAGAGAGTTTTCTTTCTTTAGGCTCTGATAAGTACCAAATCTGACATACTTTCTTTTACACAATTATAAGGCAAATTCTCAGTAAACCTTTGACAAATGAAGTTATCTTATGTGGATATACTTTATTGTATTGCATTCCATCGATATTTGTGCCAGACATCTGTGGGGACAGGAACTATGCAAGAGAATTGAGAGCGTAGAGATTGAAATAGCAGGGGACAGGTTGAAAGTAGGAAAATCTCCAGGGCCAGATAGGGTACTAAATGAGGTTATAAAGAAAGGTCCAGAAAAATTGTGGAAGAGTATGAAATTTCTGTTTAGTTTGGTTATTAAAAGAAAGGAGGCCCCAAGAGAATGGAGGGAGCTGAAGATAGCATACATCCCGAAGAAAGGATCAGTGGATAGCTTAGATTGGTGCAGAGGGATAGCATTAGCCTCAAATATAGGAAAGATTTTGCACGTGTAATGTACACGAGACTAGGGAGTCTTGTGGAGAGGGAGAGTTTCTTACGAGAGATTCAGAATGGTTTCAGACCAGGCAGGAGGGTTGTTGATCATGTGTTTACATTATCACAGGTGCTAGAGATAGCAAGGAAAAGGAAAAGAAAGGTGAAAATAGCTTTCCCTGATGTGCGGAAAGCTTAGGACAGGGTTTAAAGAAATGCAATGTGGTTAAAAATGGAAGGGCTAGGCTTTGGAGGTGCCTTTCTGGAAGTTTTAAAGGCTCTGTATGCAGATATAAATTGTAGTCTCAGTATAGGAGATGTGAAAACTGAGGGGGCAAGGATAGACATCGGGCTTAAACAGGGTTGTGTGTTGTCACCGATTTTGTTTGTCATATACATGAGAGAACTGGGAACTGAACTGTTAGATAGCAATAAAGGAGTAACAATAGGAGGAGAAAAGATACCAGGGTTGTTCTTGGCTGATGACATTGTGCTAATGCCAAGTACAGGTAGGGAGCTACAGGAACTTTTGAGGATGGCAGGTGACTATGGAGAAAAGTGGAGATTAGAGTTTAGTGAGAACAAAGTCAGGTCATAGTCTTGCGGCAGAAGAGAAGACAGGAGAAGAAATGGATTGTAGGGAAGTTTAGGAAACCAGAGGGTCAAAAGAAAGTCATTAGAAATGGAGAGGGTGAGGAGTACGAACATGAGTGAAAAGGATATTGAATGGATGGAGAAGGCACAGCGGGAGATGGGGAAATGGGTGCTTGGGGCACCACCGTGTGTAGCAACAGAGGCCATGTTGGGAGAGTTGGGATGGCTACCAATAAGAGATAGAATAGTTAAGGCTAGGTAAGGCTATTGGGGATATTTGCAACAGGTGAATGAAGAAATATGGTTTAGGAAGGTGAACATCGAGGCTGTTAGTGAAAAGACAAAATAGGTTCAAGAAATAGACAAGTTAGCTGAGAAATATGAGTTGAAAGGGACAGATGAGATTGAAGTGGCGGGCAAACCGTATATGGGAAAGATGATTCAAGAGAAACATGTAGAGCAGTGGAAATGAGGGGTTGGGAAGAAGAGCACACTGAAAGCATACAGAGCTGTAGACAAGCCAGTGAAGACTAAATGTTGGGATGGTAGCAAAAATTCTAGACTGTCATTTCAGGGTAGAGCAGGAGTAATCCATCTGGAGAAGAGGAAACAGAAGTGGACGAATGGGAGTGATGGGAAGTGTAGGATGTGTAGGGAGGATGTGGATGAGACCATTGATAATATGTTGACATGGTGTACAGGTTATAGACAACTTAGAGACAAGCTGTTTGTAAAATGGAGAACAAGAGGTGGGCAGTGCAAAAGCTTAGAGCAAGTAAGGGACGTTGCAGAGAATGTAAGGTTAGCATGGATACAAGGATTGAAGGGTGATATTCCAGGAAGTAGAGTTGGTTTAGAGTCAGTGAAAGGCTTCTTGGTGCAGTGCTTGGAGAGTAGGAATAATATCTGAGGATTAGTCACTGAAGAGAATAGTGGGCAACCTTAGAAGAGACAGGAGAAGGCGGCCCTTATTGGGGCTCCCGTGACCCTGCCAGCAGGGGCTGTGGGCATGCCAAACGCAAAGTTGCGACAATGGGATGGAAATTTTATTTATTATTTTTTATTGTTGTTTTTTTTCTTAATAAAGGCCACCTGACTAGCTACTAAGCCAGTCAGGACCTCGATAAAGAAGCGGTGTGCCTCATAATATCATTACTCAAATATATAATTGTTGCACATCTGCCTGTCTAGGAAAGACGTGAAGGTTCTATTGATCCTAAGACTCTTACCAGGTATGCTAGCTAGTGGTTGTGTGTATTTGCTTGTTCTGATCCCCCTTACAGTCGCGGGTTTATCCTGCACAGTGACAACGCCTGAATACAATATTTCTTGAGCCGCACAATATAAGGTGAGAAACAGTTCACCAACCAGCTTTTTGGTATTAAGCTTATAGCATTTATTTTATCTAATTCCCAGCTCATATATTAGTAAAAATAGAATGCGAATGAACACCTGGTGATCTACTTTATATAGGATCATGAATTGTGCTTTTGCCACGATCACGTCATCGTGCTTCCTCAACAAATATTTCTCACCTGGCCTGTAAAGAGAGTGTACCTGTATGGCCACCGATGAAGCAACTGTGTGATGCACCAAATATGACTATGTTAACTGTGTCTACACAGAGGCTGCAGCACCCTGAAAGAAAAACAGTATTTATACAGTAATGGGCTATCTCCGTTAGTATGTGCACCCAGCATATCGCGACTTTGGTGCACAACCTAATAGACTCATCAAAATTACGTATTAAACTTATTGCATCACTTCTTTCGTGTGCATGGCTTCATCCATCTTGCTTGACCTCAATAATAGTAAAATAATGGCCCTAACAGAAATACATTTGAAGTATGGAAAATAATGTTTAGAGTGAAATGATTTCAAAACATGTAAAATGTAAAACTAATATTGGACAAGAATAAAACGAGAGTCGTTAATCTGTCATCAATACATTGACACATGGAGTGTGCACTTAAAGTACGTTTACTTGTCGGCAGGGCCTCTCCTAGATTGACTACCAAATTATCAAATCCCACCTATTAACTTTGACATTATTTGTTTTAATATATATGGGAAGTATTGTGAGGTTAAGGTGACACAAACAAAGCTAGGCACTTAGAGGAGAGCTGTCTTCAACCCGCTCTCCTGTTTTAGTTTTTATTTTTAGACCCATAAAACTATATATATTCTTGTTGCTTAGGATCTGCAGATTATATATACACCAAGAAAATATTTTTAAATCTTTTTTTGCGGCAAAAAATGGGCAATTTACGAAATGGTCTGATTTGGAGATTTTTCTCGAGATTCTCAAAAATTATAGTACTTAAAACCTCAAAAATTTGCAAAATAAAACTTCGTAGACATCCCCAGGACTGTTTTTTTGCGTTTTGGAATATGTTTTTTATGCAGTTTTATGCCCCCCTAAACATGAAGAGTTGTTCATCTTCAAGAGCATCATAATTAATAATCGTTTACTATTTATCTATTGCGTTTGTGGAAAAAGTGAAGGAACCAAACCTGGACATGACTACGAAGTTTCATTTTGCAAATTTTCGAGTTTTTAAGTATTATATTTTTCGAGAATCCCGAGAAAAAATTTCCAAATTGAACCCTTATGTAAAATGTCCATTTTTCGCCCAAAAAAGGGATTTAAAAATTTTTTCTTGGTGTATGTATAATGTAAAGATCCCAAGCAACAAGAATTTGTATAGTTTAATGGGTCTAAAAAAAAAAAAACCAAAACAGGAGAGCGGGTTGAAGACAGCACTCCTCTAAGTGCCTAGCTTTGTTTGTGCCACCTTAATGACTAGCTTGATTACTCATAAGGCATTCATAACTTCTCTAACCACAAGCAGGATTCGGTCACTTTGGTGTAAGCATATTTATTTGATATACTTCCCTACATATTTTGCATAAGTTCTTCGAAATTGGCAAAAAGGGCATCGTCCTATGTGAATCCCTCTTGCAAGGAAAGAACAGAGCACAGAACTGACTAGACACATTGGTACGACTGAAGGAGACGCCAATATGGACAAGACAGATAGAGGGACATTATCTGCCAGTAGAATCTTTCCAGATTAGAGTCGGGGTTTGAACAATCACACAAGTGAGATACAGTTTGGAAATTAAACCTGAAATAAGAAAACAAAGTTATTTAGCAAATACCAGTAGGCTTGAAGTGGTTTGTAGCAGATATATATTCGTGCACTGCAGTAAAAATATTACAATCGTCTGCAAAAGAACATTATGTTGAACCATACAACAATGTTCTAAGAGTGAAAAGAGCAAGAGGAATGATTTTAGTATGAAGTGTTGATCTTGAGTTACTGTATTTCGGACAGAGGAAAAATAGCAAAATGTGGCTGCAATGTGTGAGCCACATGTGCAAGCAGATGATACTTTGACCCCAATTTTAAATAAGTGAGAATTAAGCGGACTAACTCCCAAACGGAGACGCGTAAGTTGAATTTCAGTAAACCTATTTCCAAAGTTAAACAACTCAGGGAAATCAGTTGACCAAGGTACTGATTTAAAACTTCTACATTTAGATACTTGAACAGAAGATGAATTTCGAATTTCAATTGAGAGCGGGTTCCACGGTCTAACAGTCGACGGGAAGAAAGAGTTGTCGAGCCTGAAAATGGTAAAGATTGATAGGGCGGCGCGTATTGAAAGAAGGCACATCATTGGATTTAACTACAGAATATAAGGTTTCGGGCACAAGGTAACTTTGACTTGTTGTTGGGGGGCACTTTTGAGTAACGCACGTCCTCTGCTGCTGACGCTGAAGTCCTGGAAGTTTCTTGCATCACATTTGAGTCTGTTCAGATGCAGAAATGATAGAAAATTGCAGATAAATTCTTCCATAGAGCATTTATCACCCGCTCCCTCAAGACAAATTCTGATTTTTTATGCTGAACAAGAAAAGAACAGACGTTGCATGTGTAGTCGTTAAATGTACTCCATAATTTAAGGGTATCCAGTGGTGATGACGGCATAATTAGATAAGCTAAAGGCCGATGTCAGTGACTGCCAAGCAGATGCTAGCATGTCTCAACCTCTTGGTGGCACAAGGCGGCAAAATGCAAAGGATTAAACTATTGAAAATCAGTTTTGCGTTCAGCTAGTCTTGTGGGTAAATGTTGAGCTTCGTGCTGAAGATTACCCTGTGAAAAATGTCAGGCATATGATAGTGAATGTAACTGACATAATGGTACGGTCATGTAACCCGATAATCCCTTAACAATTCCTGATTTAGTACTACATGTTATTGATATATATTACAGAAAGCGTTTTATGACTTTGTGTCTTCTGTCACTGTCTTGTCACTTGCATTCGAATTGAAAACATGTATAGCAATTACTATACTAATTGTATCAGTGTGTTCTTAATATTCAATTGTAAACTATGATTGGATACAACCAAGTGATTAATGACAAACTGGTAAATATTGCGTATGACTTTTGGTTTCTTTTCAGAAATGAAGAAAATATGGCCACATATGCTTTCATGACTGTTGTATTATGGTTTTTATTATATATTGTATTGTATTGTAAAATTTTGTCATGTACCTCATTGTCATTGCACAGTCCAGGGCATGACGGGTGATCAGTGCTATGCTGAACCAATGCTCAAGGCTGCGTCAGGTTTTGCCTTAATGCTGTTAAATATATCAAGCAAATTTTCAATAGGATCAGCATAAATACACTCATTTACTTTCCGTGTTTACAAGTAATTTCAGTTGCCGGAAATAGGCAGAAAATACACTTTGAATACCACATATTCAGTAAGTCGCCTTGCTGGAAGTCAAAGACAAAAAAAATAAAGAAAGAAAGAAAGAAAGAAAAGGAAGAAAGAAAGAAAGAAAGAGAGAGAGAGAAATAAATAAATAAAGAAAGAAAGAAAGAAAGAAAGAAAGAAAGAAAGAAAGAAAGAAAGAAAGAAAGAAAGAAAAAACCAGCAGTAGTAGCTTCTCTATTCCATTTATTGCTTATTTAGCAGTATTTACCGGTGCGTCGCCATCTCGCATAGCACACTATTACAGTTAAAAGACTTACTAAATGGTATCATTAGTTGCCACCTGCCTCATCATTTACTATCGGAATTTTACATCGGCTCATTTTTTTCCTGCTGCTAATAAATCAAAAATATAGACACCTATATTTCATATCAGGTGTAATGTATCCAAATAACACTTTATACAAATTTGAACCGTGTCATTGAAATGTCACCATCTGTTCTCCCTATTAAAATACCAATAAATGACAAGCCTGACAGCTGCACATGTATAGTTCGAACAGAAGGCCTTGCAAAACTAGACGCTTGGACGTTACCCGCATCATTACCAGGTATGTTAGTATACAATATCATATATTTTCCGTTGTGACTTTGCTGAAAATTTGGTCAAATATGGGGTAATCTTTATATCGCCTTCTTTGTGAAACCGGAAAATACACACGGCTGCGAATTGCCTAAAATTTAATGTGATGGCGCCATAAAGAATTTTTTTTTTTTTTACACGCTGAACACTTTGGATATTGGTCATCAAACACAATAAAGGAATAAGTCACTTCTAATATATATATATATATATATATATATATATGTATATATATATTACTTCAGCGACGAGAGCTCCATATATACATTATAAGACTTACATGAGGTCTCAGAGTTCAGGGGCCCAGTCACTGGTCTCTGTAAGTCTGGTCATCTATATGCTTATATACGTTTATATGCGGTCACCTTAATACTGAAGATAACATGCTTAAATATATCTGATACACATTTAATGATCCACACAAGGTACTGTTGGTGAAGTTTTTTGTTAAAGATGATACCAATTATACTAGGTATTTGCGTTGTTTCCTTTTAAAAAATTCACTTGTCCTTTATACATATATATATATATATATATATATATATATATATATATATATATATATATATATATATATATATATATATATATATATATATATATATATATATTTATATATATACATATACATATATAAAGGACAAGTGAATTCATTAAAAGGGAACAACACAAATACCTAGTATATATATATATATATATATATATATATATATATATATATATATATATATATATTTATATATACACACACATATATATATATGTATATATAAATAAATATATATATATATATATATATATATATATATATATATATATATATATATATATATATGTATATATATTTGTATATATATGTATATATATATATATATATATATATATATATATATATATATATATATATATATATATATATATATAATACGATGCAAAGACACAGGGTATTGCATTTTCCATGTAAGTGTTACTGTTGTCAGGCATTAATTTTAAATAATTGTTTTATGAAATTGTCGTTTTTGTTGGCTTCTGAAGGAAACCACGTTAGCCTATGGACATGGGCTGCAAGGCATGAAAAACGGGCCACAAACTTGTGGATTTTGGAGTGTCACTGTAAAGAGATGCATGTCCGTGTCAAAAAAGTCTTTTCGTGAAAATGTATCTCTTTCAGGCTTGAAAACCTATGTGACATGTTTATCATTTCTTTGTTTGTGTCTTTCACACAATGAAATGTTCTTGCTAAATACTTGCCGCATAATCAACACATGGTCTAAGGCATATCAATGTCTGTACACGACATTGATGCTCTGCAGTATTCAGATCTGTAGCAAGTGCACGTGATATATTTTACCGGCAGCGGGTGTCTGTAAAAGAATAAACTTGAGACTTGAATTTCAGTGCTTTTATTTTTAAGGTATGTTAACAAAATCACAACTTATGTTTGCATTACAGATTACCGATATAAAGATGAATCCCCAGATCCAGGCTTTGCTCATGGTGTCTTCTACTCTCTTATGGATAGGTATGGTTTATTGACTTATCAATATACATCTTTCCCATTGCAAATACTAGAAACGACGCAGTTGGTTCTTCTTTTCCTAGGCGATCTGTCGCTGATGCTATTGATGATTCAACAGCGTAGGCACCATGCATAATTGTCTAGATATCTTCAGGGAAAGTTCTTTTGATCGTACCACATTACAAAACTATCATTTTACAACCATTTCTGAGTAAAGCAAAATGTCAAAGTTTGAGCAAATTCTTTACATGATACCTCCCTCTCTTGATTTTTTTTTTCGTATTGTTGACTAATGGTTTCAGATTCTGAGTAACGTCACAGTGTGGCACCACTTAAATGAAGGGTGACATTTAAGATAACTTAGTTTGAATATGCTGTACCAAATATATACAATATTTTGTTTTTGTGTCTCACAACATTGCTGCAAATGAAACCAGCATTGTGGATATTACAATAAAAAAGTTTTGCACCAAGAAACAAAAAAAAATTCAAGGTCTCCACTTTACTGTGAAAAAGTCGAACGCTTAACAATGTATTTGCATTGTCAAGAGGATCAAAGGTTTTTACGACTCATTCCCTTCCTTGATGTGTTGATATAAAATTCCCTATAACACATGTGTGGTCACTATTTTCAATTTTCTAAAAACCTAACTTTTGCACCAAACTTATCAACACTTATCTTTAACATACTTTATATCAATCAACAGGTGGAAACACAACTTTTATGTCCATGAGTCAACCAATGTCTTTGCTAGAAGACAACTTGAATAAACCTGAAGTGTCCAGCATAGAAGAAGATTCTGCGGAAGACGCCAGCCAAGGATTCTCAGACGATATCAGCCCCAAACGACAAGACAATTATGGGACTGGCACCAGGAATCAACTATCCTCAAAGGATGTCCCTGCTGAAAAACAAAATGATTATTGGAGGGCAGCCAGGAAGCAAGCATCCTCAAAGGATATCCCTGCGAGGAAACAAAATGATTATTGGACGGGCACCAGGAATCAGTTGTCCTCAAAGAATATCCCGGCCAGAGGACAAAATGATTATTGGACACATACCAGGAATCAACCATCCTCAAAGGATGTCCCTGCGAGGAAACAAAATGATTATTGGACAGGCACCAGGAATCAAGCATACTCAAAGGATGTCCGTGCTAGAAAGCAAAATGATTATTGGACGGGCACCAGGAATCAGTTGTCCTTAAAGGACATCTCTGCCAGAAGACAAAATGATTATTGGGCGGCTACCAGGAATCATGCATCTTCAAAGGATGTCCCTGCCAGAAAACAAAATGATTATTGGACGGCCACCAGGAATCAGGCGATGTCAGATGATGTCACTGCTAGAAAACAAAATGATTATTGGATGGCAGCCAGGAAGCAAGCATCCTCAAAGGATATCCCTGCGAGGAAACAAAATGATTATTGGACGGGCACCAGGAATCAGTTGTCCTCAAAGGATATCCCGGCCAGAAGACAAAATGATTATTGGACGCCTACCAGGAATCAACCATCCTCAAAGGATGTCCCTGCGAGGAAACAAAATGATTATTGGACAGGCACCAGGAATCAAGCATACTCAAAGGATGTCCGTGCTAGAAAGCAAAATGATTATTGGACGGGCACCAGGAATCAGTTGTCCTTAAAGGACATCCCTGCCAGAAGACAAAATGATTATTGGGCGGCTACCAGGAATCAAGCATCTTCAAAGGATGTCCCTGCCAGAAAACAAAATGATTATTGGACGGCCACCAGGAATCAGGCGATGTCAGATGATGTCACTGCTAGAAAACAAAATGATTATTGGACAGGCACGAGAAGCCAGGTTTCCTCACAGGATACCTCTGGCAGAAAACAAAATGATTATTGGATGGCCACCAGGAATCAAGCATCCTCTAAGGATGTCCCTGCTAAAAAAGAAAATGATTATTGGACGGGCACCAGGAATCAAGCATCCTCAAAGGTTATCTCTCGCAGCAGACAAAATGATTATTGGGCGGACACCAGGAAGGAAGCTATCGACGTTCTTGCCAGAAAACTTAATGATTATTGGACTGCTACCAGGAATCATGCATCTGCAATAAATGTACCATCCGGAGAAGAAGACGATTATTCGAAGGACATCAAAAATCAAGCACCCTCAAAAGATGCCCCTAAGGGAAAACTAAATGATTATTGGACGTTCACCGAGAATAACTCATCTTCATAAAGTGCCCCAGGAAGCAAACGAAGCCTTTCATGTAAGTATAATGTATCTGATACATCCGCAAATGGTGTTCATGCCGGCAACCATGATATCATATAGCATTCGGACTCGGTGGTTCAGATTCGGCCAGACTGTAGTATTTGTGCTTTAACTTTAACTGGTAAATACTGACATATTCATTAGTTAAGAGGCCTTTTATTATCAGTCGTCGGCTATGCTCCCCAGGCTTCGTCATTTCCCACGTTTCCCAATTGCAAGTAAAACCGTGTACAAACATCTTAAACATAGCAATGATAAGCACCTGTCTGACAATTTGGCACTATGATTCTTGTACGTACTACCCTGAATATCTTATTATTGGAACAAAATATTAAAAGTATCATTGAGGCCCCCTCCTGAATTATGTTACATTGCGGTTTGAAAGACTGAACGGTACCATACTTGGTTACAAAAAGCAGAAAACAAAAAATTATTACCAACTGACGCCAATATAATTACCAATTATATTGGCATCAGTCGAAAGGGACACTGTCAATGAATTTCCATGTATAAAAGACGCTGCGCCATCACCCCCCTCTTGGATTTCACTCTGCATCTGCCTTGGACATATTGTGGTCGCAAATATTCAATATCTGTTGAAGCTGAAGTGTGTTTTACCCAACCTCCAAACGGCAAAACATAATTGTATATGTATATATATATATATATATATATATATATATATATATATATATATATATATATATATATATATATATATATATATATATATATATATATATATAAATATATAGTTATGTCTTGGGTGGTTCATGGACAAAAGTGTAATCCTCAGACCTTCTTGTGGACAGTTGTTCAGTTTATCGGCAGTTGATAAATGCCCGTAAACCATGTTTGCCTTGAATTCAATCTGCTGCCTAGGGTGTTTCAGAAACGTACAAATTAGCAAATCTGCCCAGAAACTATAAATGTCCAGAAATTGTGGTAAGCGATACTTGGCATATACTGCCCCCGGTCCGGTTTGAAGATTATAATTGACCCGCAGTTAATGGGCATGACCCACAAACCGGCTCTAGGACGTTTTCCTTCGTGTATTTTCAGTGGGCAGTGTATTATTGCCCATTAACCACCCAAGACATGTATATATATATATATATATATATATATATATATATATATATATATATATATATATATATATATATATATATATATATATATATATATATATATATATATATATATATATATAGATATATTTACATATGTACATGTATTTCCATACATGTATGATCATATTAGCTCTTAAAAAAACGTATGCCTCGGCCTGCCAGTTTTCATTGACGTAGTTTGGACACCTTGCAGACACGAGTGACTTGATGGGGATATTTTGTCTATCGCACTGTGATTATTTCAGACTGTGATGTTAATATTGTTTTTCTTCAGATTCCTAGGAAAAGCAATATGGAAATTGCATGGTGGATACGAAAAGCCAGAAGCGATTTTAGTGCTCCAGCTGGGGCATATGCCATGCTTGATTATGTGATCTACTACACGCCTATCTTTAAATGCACAACTTAATTGTGGAAACGTTTACATACAAGTGTATGCGAATATTTTGAACTGAATAAATTGAATACGTTTCAACAAATAAATGCAAGTGAGCGTCAAGTTGTTTTTTGCTTTAAGGACTGGCCATTTTTCGCAATTTGATAATTACTTTGTCTTCACCAGGTGGCATTAAACCCAATTATTCATATATACCAGCTAAAATTATAATAAGAAAGCGCACAAACTAACTAAAGTTAAAGTCAAGTGTTTCATGATAGGTCTCAAGGGGGAGACGCCATGACCAATACTCTCCCTATTTTAATACAAATTATTAGTAGACGTTACATGCGTGAACACATTTTTAAAACGCATACGTTTCAAATTAGACTATGTAGGAATTCTCAAAATCGAAACTCTGAATCCAGCTGTGGTACCTATATATGTCGGTAATTTGCGACAATTCATTTTGAAATTATTTGCGTATGAGATAATCAATAATGCAAAATAATACTTTCCTGATTTATGCCTTACTTACAGCCTTCATATGCTTCATAAAAATGGCCATACTCAGAAACGTGAAGCCTCGTTGTTTGTATTTCGTGTGCTACAGCTCTTTTATTTTTATTTTTAAACAAAACATTATGTGCTTAAGCTTCAAATGAAAAGCTTGACAAATATTGCAATATGATATCAGCCCTTCTAGATATTAACGTGTGTGTGCCAAATCATGTGACTCCAAAGTCCTACTGAAAAAAATGTCAATTGAATAGGCCTATTTAGACCAAATCTGTCTTTTCCTACCATCCATTTCTTAAGAAAATAAATCGAATTTCTGCCGCTAGAGGGTTATGCATAACCTCACGAGTGATAAACCGAGTCTGCATTTGCAGATGAGATGCGACGGAGGAAAGGACTTTAGTACTTAGAAGAGGCCTTCAGTTAACTGCGTGCTCGGGTACCAACGCATACATTTATGATTTTTCGAGTTGCCGTTTATTGCTTGTCAACGCAATAACATCACTTTTTTTCAGAATTAGGCGCTCGACAAGTTTAGACAGTTTCTCTGAATACTATTTTTATTCTGTTTTCTTTTTCTCTTTTTTTTTTTTTTTTTTGTTGTTGTTGGTGCAGTAAGTTACATTATACAGGGGACAAAAGGTGAAACAAAGTTGAAAAACCATCTTATGTGGCTGATTTCCGACGGTTCATTATAACATTTGATTGAAATTTACTAGGCTAATATATAAAGGAATACAAGTCTAGTGTGTGACCTAGAAGCAAAAGGCAAACATGTGTGAAAACGCTGTGTCATTTATACAATTTATTATCTCCAGAAACAATAATTTTACCAAATGGCGTTGAATATGTGTATCGTGTGAACATTTCACATTACGAAATATGGGTGAATTTTACCAACTTTTGCAAGGTCACTGTGGGAAAACGTTCTGTATATACTTTGTTGTGATGGTTAGTACATCTCAAGTTGTGCACACATGCTATGTACACTTCAGCTAAAGATACCCGACGAAAAGCCACCTCGTAGGGTGGTTTTTGCCCCCAATTCTCCTTACAAGCCTTAGCTGCAGGAGTCAGACTTGACCTGAACTACAAACAACACTTAGTAACACAATCTAAGTCCCATTATGTAATCATTGACATAGCACTTGGCCAATAGATTACGGGCTCCAGTTAGTTTCATCCAGTAACGTTTTTTTTCAAGTTTAAACAAACATGCGGTAATCATGTTAATTTTCATAAAATGATATATTGAATTGGCACATTGATCATAAAAAATGGCTAACAGAAAGGGAACTTGTACATCTATCTTTTGTCATGTACCTGTTCTAGTAAAAAGATATCAAGAGAATTTGACTAAGAAGCTGGTTGGGAGTGTGTGCACAGTGACCAGTGCCTAGGTTTATGAGTGCTGGGCTTGGGTAGCGAAAAGAGAAGGGGGGGGGGGTAAAAATATATTTTGGAACTTCAGGCTTAACCACTGGGGCATAACTTGTGTATTCAGTAAAGATCTGCTCGATAAAGTTATTACATCAGGATACCTGCACATAAGTGGCGGAATAACAACCTTTATGCAATCGTGATCAACAGAAATTAGAGCACAAAAAAAAAAATGTCAGTATTGAGAATGTGGGCCCAGCTGCATCATCTGTAGGACACTTTGTTCAATTAAATCCAATTTGTTAACACACTTCGCTCAAGTCAATGTACCAAGTTTGACCCATCATCTGGTTCCAGTCATATTCATGTGCCGATGGTTGGATTTAATTGTATCAAACTGGGATTTTTGTGACAAGTGTATAAACCTGTCAGAACAACCCAGGGTGATCTTCAGGTGAACATGAAATTTAGGATTTTAAAAGTTTCCCTGCCTAATATTTGATATTTAATTTAAAATTCAGTAAATGCCTTTACACATGTATTGTAAATAAGATATGCTACAAAGTCGACGAAAAATACATTTGCATTCTGCAAACCGGAACAAAAGTTTCAGCACATCTATTGAAAGCACTAGTCCACGTTGTTACACCTCGGCCACCTGTATATGTATGTGAGAACCTGCTGAATTTCGGATGGCTGTATTTGTTGACAATTCATTGGAAATATTCGTTTATTGAAAGATAACGCCGCTGGCAATCTGTTCCCCCATTTAAAGTCATTTATATTTGATATCTTTCCTGCTTATTCTATTGCATGGTGTTGTCCATAATTTATAGCTTGGATGGGTTTGTGGCAGCTTTTCATGTAAATCATTATTCCACATGACACTTTTAAAGTCCTGCCTGACAGTCTTTGTTATCTTATCCTGTGTGACGTTCGTTTATATTTTAGTAGGGAAGATAATTTTCGAATGTACTTCATATCCATATAAGAGAAGCCTGCTTCACACACAATCGTTTTCGTGGCAGAGTGTAGGTCAGGGCTTACATCTACATTTTACCAGGTACAATGCCAAACCGGGGCTAATATTTATCGTTCAGATTCTGTTAATTCGTTTGGAAATATGGCCCATTTACCTTATAAACTACATGACCCAGTAAGTCCCTTTTTTTTTTTGTTTTTGTTTTTTGTTTTGTTTTTTTTTTATTTCGTTTTCGGCTTTTGCTACACAACCACAGCCTGCAAGTCCATCCTTTCCAAAAAAGCAAACTTCAGCTTATGGGTGAGCAAGTTTCGATACGCCCATGTCTTAATTCACGTCCATATGGCACATTTTGCCCAACGCCGTGAGCTGATTCTACACATACATGCCCCAATCCTGGGTTTTCCGTCTGTTTCTCTTTCCCCAGCTAATTCTCTTCATACGTCTCTCATGCTAAATATTTCAGTCTGTCAAATTTTCTCCAGGCGCATTTTCTACATTCATTTCCTATGCTGGATATTTAAGTCTGCTTTACTTTCTCAGGGCTAATTCTCTATATACAGACCCTATGCTAGTTATCCCAGTCTCTGTTTCACTGTTTTCTACCTAGTTGCCTTCAATGCGCACCCCACGCTTGGTATTTCGGTGTGTTTCATTTTCTTTTATTGTAGACACATGTGTTTATTGTTTGATTATCTCAATACGTAACAGTCATGGTTAATTTAATCAGCCTGAATCAGTCCTTATATTCTTTGCCCAGAACCAGTAGGATTCAATGTTTTCTAACAACAATAAAATATCCTGGATATTGAAGAAAGATAGAGACCACTGAGGGATTATATTTTTTTGCACGTTTACCAAATTTTCATCGCTTTATCGTAGCATGTTTCTTTTCTTTTTCTTTTTCTTTTCTTTTTTGTTCTTTTCTTTTCTTTCTTTTTCTTTCTTTTTTTTTTTTTGCTTATAAAGTTAATATTCTGGATTTCAGGAGATTCTCTGAAAACTCAATGTATTGTGTTTTTCCAGTTCAGTGGGCTGGTGGACATCCTCTTTTTGCATTCAAGTCGGTGGTCAGCACCCGGAGAATAACCGTATAAAGGTACTCTTCATCCAACACCGTAACCAGCAGATCAAAAAAAGTGCAAGATCTTGTGCGGATGACGTCACGACATTCATCCTCAACTAAATAAGTTATTTCATGTAATTGAGAGGTTTCTCATTATCTGTTTGCACGTGCACTTACAATGCCTGTGTCAAGCATGAGTAAAGTTAAAACATAATGTGATCGGCTAATTCCGTTGTGTTACCGTTTCTAATCTGTAATTTGAATCGGCATCGTTTAAAATTAGGTAGGAAAGACTAAAGACATAATAACGTGTTGCTCATCAACGAATCCTAATCAACAGTACGCGCTGTACAAGTCTGTACACCTAACGCAGCGCTTTGGGACAGCTAAATGCTTTTAGAAACGTGTTGTATCATAAGTTGACTCAGTACATTCATTTGTGACATAATAGCCCTGAAACCCAAGCATACCTTCACTGAGAGATCTGTACAAAGAGGGTTTTTTTTTTTTTTTTTTTTTTTTTTTTTAAACCTAATATATGCATTCGTTACATAAGGCGACCAACTGGGAAATTACATTACCTACCTGAATGTTTTCCAGAAGTAAACAAAAGAGAATAACACAAAGGTGTTGTATACTGTGTGTTTGTCTTTTCAAATGCTGCGGTTAGGACCTGTACACTCTTCACGCATGCTGCAACCATCATGCCATGCATAGGCCCACGTCTAGGTGTTCGTGGGTTCAATGTTAAATGAATCTAATGCAACAAGATACTATCAACATATCAGCTTTTTATATGAAATCTGTTAGTATCGATGAAAACAGAGTTAGTTACACTTTGATAAACCTAAATGGGTTTTAAATACGGGGATGTTTTTCTCAACTACACTATTTTCTGTTTTCGGTGCAACAGTTTATTTGTTTAAAAGGCTCTTGAAATATTCCTTTTGTGATTGACATTTCCATTAAATTTTCACAAACTGATACCTTGTACTTTCATTGCCACACAAGAAAAATCCTGTAACCATTTTTTCTCAAAGTAACCGATGTGGATTTCTGAATATGGTACAGCGTGATTGAAAACAAAGCTTCAATTTCTGTGACACGATGAATGACCAAATACTTTTACGTTTGTCATATACGTTTTTTTTTTCGTGACATACATGTATAAATGATGACCTTTCACAATTTCCCTTACCCTTAACAGAGTCAGGAAACAAAATACATAATTCAAGGGTTCTGTGGATTATAAATTCCTCTGTCCACTTTAACAGCGCAACACATTATACTTCACAAACAACTTTCAAGTTTCAAATGAGAAAAGATACACAGAAACAACATTTTGCACTGACTTAAATAAACATACTATAATGAGTAGATCTATTTTTTGTGTATGATTGTTTTGTTCATTTAATTTGTTTATCTATGTGTGTGTTTTTCTTTATTCACTCAGTCACACACACACACACACACACACACACACACATACACACACACACACACACACATACATATATATATATATATGCTGATTAATTTATCTCCCATCTGTTTTGTGGTCCTTTGCTAATAACATCTAGCTTTACAGTTATAATGGCAGTTAGCAAACACTACAAAAATGTCTGAAAGGCACATAAAGGGCCATCGCTTAATTTTTGGCTTGCCATTCACGTCACCTACGTCAAATCTATTAGGATTTTAACTTTGGAGAACAGGACAAAAGTCTTCTCTTTCTTTTGTTTTGAATGGTGAGGGGGTAAAGTAAATTTGAAAGGAAACCGTCCGGGGGAAGGTAAGAAACAGAAAAAAATGTGATGACATGTAAGCAAGTTTGTTTTGTGTGCCCTGTATCGCAAAAGTGTCAAACTGACTTATGATCAATGGGTCTCGTTGATGAACATGACTGGGATGATATCATGAGGCGAGCGAAGTGTACATAAAGATTGGTCTCTAGGTACACGATGTAGGTTTTCTTCTCTTGGGTTCATTTATGTTGGCATTGCGGTCGCGAACTCAGCGCATCCAAAGCCTGTTCAACGTACCAATGCCTGCTATGGTATCGCTTGACCCTTGGTTATGCCCTGTCAAGGCGTTTCTTCACAATTGTTTGTGTGTGTGGGGGGGGGGGGGGAGGGGTAGGGCAGTTGACAAGATGGGAGCCCATTGCCATGTACATGCAAAGGACTAAATTATAAATCCTAGTGCACGTCTTTGTCAGCAAGCGTAGGACAGTCAGCAGTGCACTGGAATGAACGCATCCCGTTACTCTGTTCACAAGCTCAGAAGTGGAACTACATTTGCCTTCAGACTAGGGTAGCTCTAGTTCTCTTTTAAAAAACACAGATACACTAATGTAGTGACGCTTAGCAGAGCAACATCATTATGCCAATACCTACCAAAAGTCACCCACTCAAAAACATCTAAAATTATGCAACTGTATGACTGGGAAATTGGGGCTGAGACAGATGAGGTGTTGGTAGCAGTGAGGGGGTGCCCTCCTTTGGCCATAAGACGTCATTCAGGAGATGAAAAGCCAATGGAGGTCCAAATCAGCAGACATTAATAACAAGGGCAAAACAACCTGATAACTATTTTTAAAACAGTATTTATTCAAATTGGTTGTAACCAAATGTGTTTGTTGTACGACAGATCCTTTACGCCGTGTGTGGGGTCCATATGTCCCACTAAAACCAAAGACGGTCCTGTCACTGGAAGCGCTGCTTCAGCTTAAATGTAGAGGATTACAAGTTTTTCATTGATGAAATGAATCGATCCCTTCGTTAACAGGTGTGTTCTGAAATGAAATGTAGAGTTACATTCCATGACAGAAAATTAAAAAAAAAAATCTATGTATCAAACAAAAGTACCCCCCTCCCCCCCCCAAAAATAATAATGATAATTATAATAAAATAAAGCAATCAAAAATTATTCAATCCATAATAATAATAATAATAATAATAATAATAATAATAATAATAATAATAATAATAATAAAAAAAAAAAATTAAAAAAAAAAAATAAAAAGGGAAGGAAGAAAATAATAATAAAAAAAATCAGCATATCCATTCGAAACATCAGTGGAAGCAGATCTCTTCAGGGAACTGTAAGATGTATATCTGTTTGAGATTATCACGTTCTGCCAAAGTTCTTTATCAGCTAGCTTGGTTTGCAGTTCATTTCCAGTAATGAACCTGCTAACAGACAAGTCACCTTACCACTTGCTTTTTTTTTTTTTTTTTTTTTTTTTTTTTTAATTTGTTTGGTTCATATTTAGGGCACAGATGGAATATTTTATAACTGGTAT
>OZ026626.1:40236430-40298930 GCA_964020975.1 Hermodice carunculata | reverse complement strand
AAGTAGTACATGCCGCGGGACGTAGCTTTTATTGTTTAAACAGGGAGACTCAAGTTGATTGTTCATTGGAATCTCTGGCTTTGTGCTGGTGAGGCCCTGGATAGTACAATTCCCGAAAGACCATAAGAGCCATCAAGTTAAACTGAATGTCGACACTATGCCACACATTTCATTTCTGCATTATACCCCTGGTTAGAATTGTGGCATACATTCCATCATATTCGATAAACAATTTTGGTGATATTGATCTCTGTGAATTCCATGCCAGGTAGACATCCGTTTGTTGCCACACAGAATAAGTGCAATATCAGACAACTACCCATTTTAATTTTTCACCAGCTATTATCATCAATACAACACATCCATTGCCTATATTGGACTACTACTACTACTACTACTACTACTACTACTACTACTACTACTACTACTACTACTACTACTACTACTACTACTGATAATAATAATAATAATAATAATAATAATAATAATAATAATAATAATAATAATAATAATAAGTGTGCTATGTAAACACGCGTGTAATCGGTTTATTGACTAAGTTCCGTTTGACAATATTAATTCCTCGTGAATAGCGTAGTAAGAAAATTCAGTTATGACTTTTTAAAGCCTACATATGTATTTTAAAGTAATCTTTGAAATGATACCATGGCTATTTGTAGTAATGAATTCAACTATGTTTTAGCCAGTCTTCCTGCTGACTTGTTTCTATTAACATATCTTTTTCGACATGATATCATAAACATCTTGCCTGTGTGTATTATAAAGTTACTCATGCATAATATCAATTGTGTTTAATACTTTGCTGAGATGAAAACGAACATGGATATACATGTACGTGTATGGCTGAGGTTTACACCATAGGATTAGTGTTATCGATGGGTGTGTGCAAAACATATTGTTCGATTGAAACGTTTCAATTTTATTTTTCCATCAGTGAATTTCACCCGAACCAGGTGGTTCAAACATAGTAATTGGGCTTAGGTATCTTGGACTATGTTGACAGAGGAGACCTTTGGATGGTGTCGCTTGACCCACCCTTGCAGTGCTAGCAGATTCTTCTATTAAACTGTGCTGGACTGTCTGGTAATTTAAATTCAGTCCCGTATATTAAAGAAAAAAAACAAAAAACAAAAAAAAAAAAAAAAAAAACAAAAAAAAAACAAACAAAAAAAAAAACAAAAAAAACAAAAACCGAACACCCCCCTCAAAAAAAAAAAAAATAAAAAAAAAAAAAAAATAAAAAAAAAAAAAAAAAAAAAAATAACCCGCATCTGAAAAAATTTGACAGCTTTATTCTAATTAATCATCACCGGGTCGATAGTTTTGGGGTTCTCACATTCTAAAAGTAGAAGCTTGGTAAGTTAATAAGCCATTGTGATAAGTTGTTAGTGGACACATTCGCTAATTGGCAAGGGCAAGAACAGAAGGTTAAAAAAACTGCTTAAAAGATTGCGCTGCAGTCAGTGGAGGGCGAGGGTTGTGTATTCCCATTGCTTAACTTTGTAATTTGCAACTTAATATCTTGAAACCTATTGCACATAGACACACCAAATCTCTGACAATAAATCCAGAGGCATAGATAAATGCCTCACAAAAATCGTATAACCACAGCTACATAAGTGACTAGTTTATTCAAGGTTGCCACAGCACACAACTAATGGGAACATACCGCAGAGGCCCTCCAAATGTTTGTGTATTCAGCTATGCATTGGAGCAAATAGACACCTTATAGCTAGTTCTGACCTTTCCTAATTGCTTGTATTACAGGTTATATTTCGTCTTATTGCTATGTGTTGGTATCAAGCAAGATTTTGTGCCTGCAGGATTTGCGACGTCATACATGTTTAGGGGCAGCCGAGCAATATCTATATTGCACGTAAAATATGATTTTAACACCATTAGATATTCCTTGGGGTCTTGAGTGAGGAATATCGACGTTTCCACCACCTCGAATTTGAGACCTGCCTTAGGGCTCCTTTGTAAAGAAGATATTTATTAATGGGCGGTTTTACCTGTACATTGTTTTCTAAAGATTGATCATTATCGGCTTGGAAATGTGCGAAAATAAAAATTAACTTGCCTTTACCACTTCATTCTTCTTCTTCTTCATGCCATGGAGACCTTACTTCTAGTCCATAATGCCCCTGCGCTAAAGGTGTAGAGTACCAAATGAACTATTCATATTATAGTATCTCTTATTGTTTATTCCCGAATCAAACGGAAAGGTGAAAGTATTATATTTATAAATAACGTATCTGTGTCGAATGCAACTGGGCGTTTATAATGAAGCTCAAATTTTCCAACATCTACTCGGGAATTTATTTTCACTTTATCAGTGTTTCAGGATATTTATTCTCAGAATACATTGACAAAGCCTTCTCACATCCAAAACGAAAATGCACTTTCAGATCGTGGCGTTCCTGTTTCTATCCGTTATCTCGGCTGTGGTGACCATGAGTGTTCTATCTGTGGCAACGGTGCAAATCTCCATTGACCAATACCTTGCACACTATCCTTATGGAAGCTACACTTCCATCTTCAGGCTTGTAGGATGTTTTGCCCTCCTCCTTTTTTACAAGATGGCGCGTGAGCTCTTTTTCGTATTTGTCAAGTGGCACCTCCATTGTCAGAAATGAAACAAGTATTGTGACGTTCTATTGTACGTCAACATTGCGATAGCAAGAGGGAGTTATATGGGCTCCGCCATGTTTCCCAATTGTGTTGTAATAAAATATGTTTAAGCATAGCAGACCGTGACCAACATTTACACTGATGGTTTGGCGTTATCATATTATGGGACAGGACAATGGTGGCGCAATATCAGCGATTCAACGGGGGAAGTACATTTTACATGTCTCAGTAGGCAATGTCGGTCGTTTTTTTTTTTTTTTTTTGTTTTGTTTTTGTTTTTGTTTTTGTTTTTGTTTTTTTTTTTTTTGTTTGTTTGTTTTTTGTTCACTCATGGTAGTGGATAAAAAGGGGAAAAAAACGCGATCGTAACGGTCTCATGATTTTCCACGTCGCAAAGTCTGTTAAGAGAGTAACACGGCATCTTACTGGAACCACGCGAACATCATTCACATATATACAGTATTGGCCATCAAACGCAGTGTTGGTAATTGCATAGAGTAACATTTTTTTCTCTAGCGGACACACATTCCTGCTTCCAAGCTTTACACGTTGCAGGCTTGACACAATCCATGCAGAGTTTATCTCATGTGAAAAGCATCTTGGCATGTCTTATCTATACTTCACATTCAAATGTTTTTTATGAACGATAGATTTACGTACGGAGAATATCGGACGACATTTTACCTACGGTATTTTTTTTTTTTTTATTTTTTTTTTTTTTATTTCCTTATTTCCTTTTTTTTTTTTTTTGTTGGATTAAATGGTAAAACATTTCTTGCGAATCTCCCAGTGGAAGCAAGTTCTGGAAACACATTCCTTTTCACAGAGCCTGATAACCATTAAAACCACCGCTCAAAATGGGGGGGGGGGGGGGGTGAGTATGCAGAGGTACTTACAAAGTTGACAGACACAGCTGGAAAGTTGGGAGTCTTGGACGACTTCAAAAATAAATGTGAAGCAATATCTGGCTTTATAGATTGCAAGAATGTTTAGTTTGAACAACAGAAAAAAGAAATGGAAGTTATAAAGCAAGAAAACAGTGATTTGAAACACCAAGTGAAGACCCTAGAAGCTGCCATTGACTTACTGTGTGTTATGCTGAACGAAAAAGAACAATACAGTCGCCGTAATGGCATAGAAATAGTGGAAGTCCCAGAGCCCACAAACGAGGACATAGAAACAATTATTGTAAAGGTCGGTGAGGTGCTTGGGAAACCCCTGCGGTCTGTTGACATTGAGGCAAGTCACAGAGTGCCTTCCAGCAGAAGTGGACCAAGACCAATTGTGGCCAGACTCAGCAGCAGAAAGAAACGGGATGCTGTGATGCTCAAATCCAAGGGACGGAAACTCAAGGCTAAGGAGCTAGCAAATGGCACATGATTTGGTGACCAAGAAATCTATATCAATGACCACCTGACAGTAGAGAATAAGAAAGTACTGAGTGCTGCCAAGAACAGGAAGAGAGACATAGGTGCCAAGTATGTATGGGTGCGGAATGGGAACATCTACCTGCGAAAGGATGATGGCTGCCTAGCCATCAAGATAACATCACTGAAGCAAGTTCAGCAGATTACATAAACATCTATATTTGAACTGTGTTATACATGCCCTAGATCATAAGGGATAATGTATTTTTATTAATGTTTTTATCATTCAAGTTAACTGAATAAAGCCATTTTTTTCAAGACCACAAAATAACGACACCTTATCGGACAATGTACTTGGCACAATAGACATTGATTTTGACTCCGATTCAGAGGTATTGGAATACAATCCAAACTTTACAAAACTGTATGGAACTAGAACAACCACCATTCTTCACAACGACTGTCATTCCACATGGAAGCACTAGGAAAAGACTATCTTTGCTTCATTTAAATATCCATAGCCTGAAAAACTAGCAACATTTTGATAATTTTTCTCATCTCCTTACATCACTCGACTACGTTTTTGACATTATTGTTATAACAGAAACATGGATTGAAAATGTAATACAATGTAAGTACCTTCCGTTAGCACACTACAATATGGAACATTATATAAGATATGGTAGAGGAGGAGGCGTTGCTGTGTATGTTTACAAGGATTGTAACTATAAGAGTAGAAATGATATTAACATCATTTAAAGTGAATCAGTGTGGTGCGAATTAGAAACATCATGCACCAGAGGTAAGATCATCATTGGGGCCATTTACAGACCTCCAAGCTTGAATGTTAATAATTTTACAGAAGATTTCTATGGTAAACTACATGATTTGAATACACATAACTCTAAGGTAATAATTATTGGTGACCTAAATATAGACATAGGCTATAATGATGGTCCTACTTATGTAAGTACTATTACTTCCCTTGGGTACAGACCCATTGTCAGTGTATACAAGACAAACTGATACAACCAGTACAATCATTGATCATTTTTTACAGATATTACAGATACTTTTGTTGATTCGGGTACCATCAGTTCCGATATAAGTGACCATAAGCCAATTTTTTGCAATAATACAAAATACTGATGCAAAGTTTGAGGCTATCCTTAATAATGAAAAATATAAATTCGATAAATATGATGTTGATGTTTTCCACGAAAAGTTGAGGGAGATAAACTGGGACCAATTAATTCATAGTTTGAGAGCAAATGATGCATACAATGTATTTTGTGAAGAGTTTATTTCTTGTTGTGAGTGTTACATTGCTAAAATCTAAGCATGACAAGCCAAAAATTAAAAAGCCTTGGATTACCAAGGGCCTTCTTAAATCCGTAAATGTAAAAAATGACTTGTATTTCCAAATTCGTAATGAGCCTTTAAATATTTATGTGAAACAGTAATATAATCGGTATAAAAACGTATTAGATTTGCTGTTAAAGAAAGCTGAAAAAAGTTATTCTGAAAACAAATTTCAGAGTAACATGAATGATCAAAGAAAGACATGGGAAACAATATATGAAGTCATGAACAAAAAAAAAAAAAAAAGTCAACTGTTAATAATATACCTAAACAGATTGATATCGTTGACACTGGTAATCCTTCTGTAATCACAGACAACAAGAAATCCGCGAAGCTTTTGATAACTTTTTTATGTCAGTTGGAAAAATGTCTCTGACTCAATTGAACTAGAGGTGATGAAAAAGATGTTTGTGAATACCTGGGACCCAAAGTGTCTGACTCCATTTTTTTTAGAGCCTGTCAGAGAGGGTGAAATATCTCAATTAATTGGTAGAATTAAGACAAATAAATTATGTGGTCCTGACTGGATCCATCCTCGATTATTAAAGGATACAAAACAATATATTTTAACTCCTTTAACTCACAATAGTCAACTTGTCTATAGCACAAGGTTCTGTTCCTGACAATATGAAAATAGCACGTGTTGTACCTGTTTTTACAAGCGGTGACCCAAAACGTATGGGCAATTATCGCCCAATTTCTGTACTTCCCACAATTTCAAAAATCTTGGAACGCTGTGTTGCAGATAGACTCCTGAAGTTTCTAAACAAGCAAATTTTTTTCTATGATTTACAGTTTGGTTTCCGAAAGAACTTGGGAACAAAAATAGCAATATGTGAATTTAGTAATTTTGTTCAGCAACAGTTGGAAAGTAGGAAATTTTGATTGGGGATTTTTATTGATTTATAAAAAGGCGTTTGACACTGTTAATCATGGGATATTGTTAAAGAAATTAGAACATAATGGCATAAGAGGAAGATCATTGCAGTGATTTAGAAATTATCTACTGGACAGACAGCAATTTATACAAATAGGTTCTAATAAGTCAACATTGGACACAGTTCAGTGTGGTGTACCACAAGGGTCTATTTTTTAGGTCCATTGTTGTTCTTGGTGTAAATTAACGACTTACAAAATTCTCTCTTATTTGGAACCTATCGATTATTTGCTGATGATACTAATATAATTTATAATGGAAACAACATAGATATTTTGAAACATAATGCTGAATTGGACGTGATAAAATTAATGGACTGGTTGAATCTGAATAAATTAGCGCTGGATTTTAATAAATCTAACTGTATAATAATATGCTCTAAAAACAAGAAAATTCAACCAAATTTTAGTATTATAGCAGGAACAAAAATTCTACCACGAGTAGCTATCATTAAATATTTATGTATATTTATAGATCCGCAGTATAATTGGCAACAGCATATTAATTCTATTTGTCAGAAAATTGCTCCTATTATCGGTATTTTCTCAAAAATGAGACATTTACTTACTGTTGCCCTATTGCGTCAATTGTATTATGTTCTCATTCACCCACACATTTTATATTGTATTGAAGCTTGGGGATCAGCTTATCAAACTCATGGCACTACACTTTTAATACTTCAAAAGCGAGTGGTGCGAATTATTACTTTTTCACATTCACAAAGCCATACAGAAAACTTTATCAAGTTCATGAAAATTCCTCTTTTTCATAAATTGTGTTTTTTTAATGTATGTTTGCTAGTTTATAATGAACTGAATGGTACATCTTGTAGCAAATTTGGATTGCAAAATCGATGTTTGACACACAACTTTAACACTCGAAATAGATGCCTTCTGTCTCAATCTCAATATAAAACTTACTACCTTTGTCAAAGTATATTACATTATGGACCTACATTTTTCAATTTAATACCTGAAGAGATGAAAAATGTTATATCTGTTTCTTTCCCTTTAAAAGAAAATTGAAGTGTTGGTTACTGGAAACTAACTTTGATATTTATTCATACATATATATATATATATATATATATATATATATATATATATATATATATATATATATATATATATATATATATATATATATATATATATATATATGTATATATATATATATATGAGATTTAGCAATTAAGCTCTCTCTTCATCCAGGACTACTCCTGTTTAATAATTTGGCTAATCGTACACTCTGCTGTAAATAGTGCCACACGATATTTTGTTATCTACTATAGTAATACATAATCACATTTTTCTGTCTCAATTCAAATTACTGTGAAACCCTTTTATACTTACTGACTTACCTCTAGTTTTGTAGCTGTTTCACATGCCAACACATGAATTATCTAATTGATGGACGGCTGTTCAAGGCACAGCCTTCTGGCAATCCTCGCACATACTTATTGCATATATATTGTCTTACTATTATTGATGTGAAATAAACTATTTGAATTGATTTGAATTGAACAGTATCTATTTTTTCTTGCATTGCTTTCCTAACCACCGTAAAAGAATAGTAAATCTTCCCTAGTAATTTTATGAAATACATGAAAATAATGAAGATTGTGATATATATCTCATCTTAAATTAGAAAGTCTTACCCAGTAGTTTTGTAAAGTAAATATTAGCATTCTGATATGTGTCCTAAAATAATATTATTTTGGTGGCAAAATTAATTGGCTATATAAAAATTAATGCTGGTCTGCTGTACCCCAAATAGCACAACATCTTAATACTTATTTTTGTGCGGAAATAACAGCACCTATTTACATATCCTTGATACGGACTTTCTGGCAATATTTTAGTTATATCTTTACTAGCATATTGTCGTTATAATTTTCTTGTCAAGTATTGAAGGAAAATGTTAAATGTGTAACTGGCTTCTAAATGTCCAAACAATCTCACTCAAGATGTGTAATCACAAATCCTATAAGAAATAATGTTCCATGTCGATTTCATTTCATATAAAAGAAGAATGAAAACATTTTTACTCAAAAGAGGGTGCGGGAAACTTTAAAAAACCCTCTTCCTCTAAGGCTAGAGTTTAAAACGAAGTTGTGTGTTTTTTTTCCGTCGTCTGTTTGTGACAATATGTATTTTCATTCGCACAAACACACACACGCACACACACACACACATACACACACACACCCACACACACACACACACACACACACACATATATATATATATATATATATATATATATATATATATATATATATATATATATATATATATATATATATATATATATATATATAAACATATATATATCATTATTATTATTATTATTATTATTATTATTATTATTATGATTATTATTATTATTATTATTATTATTATTATTATTATTATTATTATTATTAAAGGTATATATATCTTACAAAAAAAAAGAAATTCAGCATTGGTCTGAACTGTTCTCTGATAGAAGAGATCTAGGTTAGTTCTAAATTCACGTAAAGATGGCACTGCCCATCCTGTTCATGGTTGATTGCCTCTTCTGGTCACGTTCGATGTTCCTCCCCTTTTAAAATATAGCAAGTATAAATGTAACCTTTTTATAAACTGTGAAATTAGCTTTAAACTTTCATTTTATCGCACCAGAGGGTAATTGCAGGATGACCACATATGTACTTCAGGTATATTAGATGATAAATACAAAATTTTACCTCGTACGCAGGGTGCAACTTTCAGGGCTTCAAGGTTCACTGTAATGTAATGGGCCTTGCTGACTTACTTTAACACCTGACCTCATATGACACGGGCTGCTAGGTGTCACAAATATGCACCATGGGATCAAAAACTCCGTTTCAAGAAATTAAACGAACCCAGATAACCTGTATATATATATATATATATATATATATATATATATATATATATATATATATATATATATATATATATATATATATATATATATATATATATATATATATATATATATGTGTGTGTGTGTGTGTCTGTGTGTGTGTGTGTGATATTTAATCATCTATTTTACCGGTAATTATGTCTCACAGCAAACCATGACTTTTTTTCTTGGAGTTCCTTTTTTCCTTCCTACCTTCCCTCCTTCCTTCCTTCCTTCTTTGTTTGTTTGTTTGTTTTTGTTTGTTTTTTCTTCTTTTTTCTCTTTCTTTTTCCCCTCTCAGGATTTTTTACCTGAGACCACAGGGACAACACATGTGAAACTTTGTGAAAACATTGGAACTATGGTAACTTGTTTCCCCTATCTCGAAGAATCAAATGTTAAAATTTAACTGGGATGCGGCGGTAACGCGACAGATCGCTCACACAGCCCTGCACATTTTACATGACCGACCGACCAACAAAAAGCAATGTGCAGAGTCGCTTTGCAGTCATTTGCAAAAACAGCTGTAATTTGATTGTCATATCATCCTAATGGTCAAATTTTCAAATCCCCATCCCTCTCGAAATCAGGTCGTTTTGGCTCAGTCTACTTGGAATGATACACCGCTGTGAACAAGTTCCTATATATGATGTGGCAGCCCTCCACACATGATGGGGCACAGACGATACCAACTGTAGGGTGGTGCATGCTTCATACTCATTTACTACGAGGTTTATATTTTAATTCTGCTTCTCAGCACGTTTTCAATGCGTATATTCCGAACACGGTACATGTATTTCAGATGACACACCAGGAAAAAGCATAGACATAAGTTAAAACTCACATCCATTTCACACTTGGTGCGTGCCTTAGATCACCAATCCATTCTCCCAAATTCGTAGAGACAGTCACATCAACAGCAAATTTTCAAACTGACAGGAGCAATAATTAAACACATCAAATTGTTATAAATTTGAAGGAACGCATAATCATTCAGGCTGAACCCTTTTTCTACTCCCATACTTATGTCTGAGTGCAAAGCCAGTTGTTTTTCCAAGAATTCTTTCATTCTTTTTTCTTTCTTTCTTTCTTTCTTTCTTTCTTTCTTTCTTTCTTTCTTTCTTCTTTCTTTCTTTCTTTCTTTCTTTTTCTTTCTTTCTTTCTTTTCTTCTTCTTTTTTCTTTCATTCCTGCGTTATTTCAGTCGCTTCATCTTGGCCACCAGATTTTCTTGAAATATGGCTATTGCTAGAAATCCAAACTTTTTTCCATAGCCCTATTACTGAAATCGGTCCTCTGAGTTTAGAATAATTAAGTGTGTTCGCAATTATGGATTTATACGCGATTTAAAATTTAACACAATCTACTATATCTTCGAAACTATCCCATATGTAGGTGTCATTCGCAGTACAATATGTGGGTTGTATCATGGGCAAGCCCTGGGACATGACAACTAAAGTGGAGCAATTTCAATTTATGCTTAAGTCACTGAAAACCTTGTAGACTTTTCTGATACCGATGCCATCACTTTCACCACAATATATACAGCTGATTCCTTGTATGCTGTTATGCAATCATTTTGCATGCATAATATATTAGCTTGCAAACTAAGAACTTGTCTCCTGGGCAACTTACTATCGCCGGTACAATTGAGTGGTTGCATTCAAAGGCTTAGGTCCTGCAGCATCTGAAAAAAACCTCTCAACAACTGTATGATAGTGCAAAATATAGAGTATCACTTACTTTAAATGTTAAATAGCTCTCTAAAGATCGAGCAACTGACCCCCCGCCGCCCTCCATTGCAAAGCCCCAGTGATATATCTGTACATGCAATAGGAACAGCATTGAGAGCAGAGACAACTGGGTAGGTAGTTGATAAGCCTATAATACATATTTCCGCGGGAAACTCTAGCAGTGCAATGTTAGCCCTCACATGAAGGAAAATACGCGTGTAGCGTCCTTGCTAATATCAATCAAGGAAATAATAACAGTGGCTTTGCATTGAATTACAATAATGCTTTGCTAGTTCACTGCTAGATGGCAATAAGTAACCAGTTATGCCTTTTGAAGGGGTGACTGTCTTTGGAATGGGTACTTCCCTGCAGTTGGCATTTTGGCCAGTCGGGGTGAGCGCGGGGGAGGGGGAGGGGGTCTTTTGAGTGGTTTTATTGTATAAGAAAACTGTGAAGTTGTGTGTCTATCTGAGTGTAACTCTTTATATTCAGGTTTCAAAATATCAAAGGCATCTAGTAATTAACAAAGAATTAAATGCTACACTTTTATATCCTTCACCCGATGCACCATACATTCCATTTATGTACAAGCAGCTGTTGAAAATACACTACTCTCTGCTAAAGGTTTGAAGATATTCAAGATTTAAAGCTCGAAATACTCTCAGTATTCAGTGACGTCATTGTTGTAATATCTTACCCCTGGGCACACATCCTGATGTGCTTATACATCATCATCATTATCATCATCATCATCATCATCATCATCATCATCATCATCATCATCATCATCATCATCATCATCATCATCAACATCATCACCACCATCATCATCATCGTCATCGCCGTCACTGTCGTCATCATCATCATCATAACCATCATCATTATATACTACCGACAACCGGAGCCAGTCATCGGGCACTTGACCATCCAGGGCCATGACGCTGAATGGCCCTCGCTCAGGGGATGGTCACAGCAGTACCAAGGGCATTGATCCATGTAAGTCCACGAGTAAACATCAGAGTAACAAGCACAATAACTTGGTAAATGTTGAGACTGTTCCAAATGTACCTGCTTTTAACGGTTCATACTCTAACACTCACCCTGATCATCATGATCTATTATATTTTGCTTCGAAACAGTTTAATTGTAAAGGTTTTAATCATATTTTTTCTGATATTCTAGATCGATTACAAAACTGTGATATCATATCTCTAAATATGACTTGACTAAAACCACATGAATTCGATTTAAATGAGAGTGCTATTGAAGAAAGACCATCTTAAATAAAACCCGAAAATTGCTGCTGTAACAAGTCAGACACGACCAAAACAGGGACCAAATATACTGGAAGGCGTTATGGTGGAGAAGCAATGCTCGTTACATGTACTCATGGCACGTGTTTTTTGCTTGATGCTCAAAACGATTGTGTAATACCGGTTGTTATATGTGTTTGGCAATATAAAAATCCTTTTATTTCCGCAGTAGTACTAATGAAAACGTGGGAGTGTTAAAAGTATTGCAAGCTTTAATTGATCAATGCGCTCCAACCGCTGTCATTCAGATCCTCGGTGATCTGAGTGTTCAACTTCGTTGCACTGACAAATTATGTAAAAACTAACAAATCCTCCCATGGAACATGTAAAGAGGATGGCTGTACCACAAAAGGCCATATAAAATCCAAGCATGATTGGTGTTCTCATCTTAGTCTCTTGCAAGATAAAAAGAGATTTGGTAGCGTGTGTGGGTAGCTAATAGTCGTCCCAAATCTGGTGCTTCATATAACTCTTTCTCCCCTTGAAATTAAAATATCATTATTTTTTAAACTTTATTAAGCATAACAGAAAGCTCAAATTACGCTGAGCAATGAGAGCTGATTGCCTTGCAAATTAAAATCAAAAATATCACGCAAGATTATGGTTTGCTGATCACAGAACAAAGAAAATACGTCTCTTGTTAATAGTGTTTTTTTTTTTTTCCTTTTTTTAATAATGCACACTTACTAGATGTATTCAAAGAGGTTTGGATTTCCCCAGATATGACTAATCGGCACATGGTGTCTCTTAAAGGTAACACTCTGGCCGAAATAGACGGTATTTTCGCAGATAATTTTAAATATATCTACTCGGGTATTGTTCCAGATATCTTTAACATTGGTGTAATTTCCCCGATCTTGAATAAGCCGAGCCCTGATTCTAACGTTGAAAATAACTATAGGCCTATCACTGTCAGTTCTGCCCATTCTAAAATCATTGAATTTTAAACATGTTACTCAGTGACAACGCAGCCCTCACACTGTTTGGTTTCAGGAAACATAGAGATACCTGTATCGCATATGCTTACTTACATGATGTAAAATCCATATTTAAACCAAGCTAACTCTCCATTGTATATATGTTCACTCGATGCAGAAAAGTATTTTGACACAATTTGGCCCCTTTGTATGTTTTACAAACTTCCAAGCGTCCTACTTATTTTACATTGGATGTTTCTCTATAAATGGTACTCAGACTTACAGGCCGTAGTGAAATGGAATGGTCGATACAGTGACACATTCAACGTAACTAGAGATATCAGACAAGGCAGTTTATTGCCTCCAAAGTTATTTACAGTTACGCTCGCGTTCAAGTTAACAAACGCCAAACGCACCAACGTTTCCCAAAAGTTTCCCAAACACTTTCAGTGAAAGTCAAACGTTTTGCAAACGCGTAGCAAACACTTTGCAAACACTTTCCAAACGCTTTACAAACACTTTGCCAAACGCTTTCAAACACTTTTCCAAACGCTTTCAAACACTTTGCCGAACGCGTTTGGTCAAAGCCGAACGTTTTCAAACACTTTTCCAAACGCTTTCAAACACTTTACACTTTGCGCCAAACGTATGTGGTACATATACATGTACACTTCGTAATCTAATTCTAATGACAGGAATATTTTTTAACAAGTGTCTAAAAAGCTTATCAGCACCTAAAAATCCCAACAACATGTGCATGCCTTCATTTATGGATAAGCCAAAAAGCTCTACTATGTATATTTTACAATAAAGTTGAAATTATGCTCTTTCAAAAAAATCAGTTCTATCTAACAGTTTGTACATGTATCACTTACAATGCATGTGTATATATTGTAGGCTATGTCATTGTTTTCTTGTTTGCGTGACAAATTGCAACTGGTTTATACCTGTGATACAGTGGAAAACGCAACAAAAGCTACCTGGTCCTTGGAGTAATTATATATATTTTAATTGAAAATTAGGAACTATTTCGGAGCATTTTTAAAGGCAATATCATGATCAGCTCACGGATCATGATCTGATCATGATATCGCCTATGGATTTGCTCTGAAATAGTTGAAGTATTCATGACATCTTAAATGAAGAATTAAGTCTTTAATTAATTTTAGTTGAATTTGACTCTTGGGTAAACGTGTTTGGTTCGTGTTTTATTAATATATACAACCTATAATGCTGGATAAGTGCACATTTACATGTAGGTACATCATATGTTGCTGAACCTGTTGAAAATACGTTTGGAGATTCTTCATCATTTAAATGGAAGTGTTTGAAATGTATAGTGTTTGAATGCGTTTGTGAAAGTGTTTGAAATCGTTAGGGTAATTGTTCAACGCGTTTGGAAAGTGTTTGAACGCGTTTGGAGAAGTGTTCGGTAGCTTTGTGAAAGTGTTCGAACGTTTTGTAAAAGTGTTTGAGATTTTTCCCAAACGCGTTCCAAACGCTTTCCAAACGCATTCCAAACACTTTCCAAACACATTCCAAACGTTTTCAAACGTTTCCAAACACAAGCCAAACACCAGCAAAACGCTAAAAAAGCGTTTGGCTGTTAACTTTTAGCCGGGCGTAACTGTAATATTCATATAAATGATGTGCTTCTAGAATCACAAGCTATTGAGCAAAATGTTACAATTGGTAAGGATAAACATAACACATGTGCGAACGCTGACGATATTACTGTTTCCCCCTCTGGTGCAACTGGGTTACAGACTTTATTTAATAAGGTCATATTTATGGCAGTAGATGGCGCTTTAATTTTAGCGCTAAGAAGGCCAAGTGCATGTCAGGCGATAAATCTGTATTCCAAAATGACCAAGCATGGAAACTTGGTGGCAAGCTGGTTACTGTAGAATCACATTTAAATATATTGGGAGTCACTTATAGTCGCAATAATATTTATGAGAAATATGTTCTGAATAGGACATTCCTACCAGACAGAAAGCTATGCTTGGTTTGTGCACCTTTGGGTTTACTTACCCTGGGCTCGACACAGCCGCAAAACTAATTTTCCGACCATCAACTTCAAGGCAGTGTTTCTTTGTTACAAAAAATCTTCAAAACAACATCTCCTTCCAGATCTTTATGTGGTTTTTTTTTGTTGTTGACTATATCGTGAGTAGCAATTACCACAACAGAGTATTGGTTAGCCGTGTCCTCGCTGGGGGTGTTCCCATGAAGGAAATCATTTAAGCATCACATAGACCTTAGTGTAAAATTCAAAATCATGACCAATAATTCCCTAGGGCTGGTTGACTCACTCAAATATTTAATTAACCAACCTTTATATTCATTGAAATAGTATAGAACACCAACTGGCCAAACGCCTTACAAAATCATTTTGAATAATTATGTGTCTCTATATAAAGGCATGATATTATCATTTTACTTGTGTGTCTTCTCGTTTCTGTCATCATTTTCAGTTGTTTATTTGTACATGCATGTATATCGTCTCTTTAGCCCACAGAAGCTTGTTTATTGTCCTCATGTTCTTTTGTTCAGTTTAACTCTGCTTATATATACTTGTATATTTCTTAGATTGTGTCACCAGTCCTTGTCCAACTTATATGTATTGTATCTACTTAATTTGATTTCGCTCTGTATTTAAATTTTGTATCTGGTTTTAGTTTGTTTATCTGTGTGTACTTCACGCCCGAATTTAGATGTATTTGTATGTGATTATTTGTGGTTAATAAATAAATGTATACCTTTCTTCTATGATTTCAATCTATGTGGTCCAAACCTATTGATATTCGGTATGTAACGTATGGTGTAATGGTCAATATAGTGGAATAATAACGATTTTTTCATGCGAAGTATATATATATATATATATATATATATATATATATGTGTGTGTGTGTGTGTGTGTGTGTGTGTGTGTGTGTGTGTGTGTGTGTGTGTGCGCGCTCTGTGATATTGCGGTATATGTAATCTATATCTGTAGTAAAAGTTTTACAGCGCGGAAAGGGTACACGGTTTAATAACGTGATTCACGTCTGAGTAAACATGGCACAAAATGTCTTATCAGGCGAGAATAAGATGATTTTCATGAATATGAATAGTCTACATATGGGTTAGTTCTAAAGTCGCCTAAAGGTGTTGCTGCGCATCTTGTTCATGGTTGACCGCGCACATTTTGTGGTCACTTTCCATGACCCTCACTTTTACTCCATAGGTTAACATGGGGAATTAGCAGATATAAATTTCACCTCCCTATGTGTTCCCAAATAAACATTGAACTTACATTCTATCACACCTGGCACCTGGGTGTATTTCGAAGATAATAATAAGTACTTCAGATATATTAGAAAACGATAATTCCAAAAATCGCCATCATATGCAGACTGAAGCTTTCAGGTTCACTGTAATGTAATGGGCTTCGCTGACCAAGCCGACCTCAAATGGCATAGGTTGCTAGGTGTCACAAACATGCATCATGGGAACAAAAGGCTGTGTGCCAAGAAATTAAACCAAATCAGATCACCCCAATTTTATGATTTTCTATGTTAAAGATGTATGTCTCGTTTATTTCAAAGAGGGCAAAAATAATGTATTTTCGTGGATTGTGGTAATCTTGCTCATTCATTTAAATGTATTGCAGACATTGAATGCCTTATTGAAATTTAAATGCATTTTGGTTTTATGGAACTCACGGACACGAAGTGTGGTTATATATGCTGAACTTGCCGGTGGCGAATCTTGTACCTGTATCGACGTTTCGTGTATCCAATAAATGGTTAACGGCGGTCAAGCCACATGCTCTGTGTTTTGTGTAGCCATTTACAGGGGTGACACCGTTTTCAGGACACCTGGACTGTAAAGACATCATACATTCAAACAAGGTGAACAATGATGTCTCTCGACAAGAAGAAAAGGCGCCATCTGCTGGCGGTGTTCTTGTTCTGCAAATCTTGCGTTTCAGCAGTTTCTCTGGCACGTAGTAAAAATATGTGTAGTTACCACCTCGATTGTCTGTCGACATAATGCGTCACACGCCGAACTTAACAGCCAAGTACACTTTCGGTACGTGCTCATAGCAACGAGACAAACAAAGCATAAACCACATGAGTGTACTCCATATGCAACGTACCAAGATTTTCATATTGGCTCAGATGTCAGGTGTTCGTCACGCCTGATTTACACAGTCAGACATACTACCAGAGAAAAATATAAACTCCATTGGCCCCGGATTAACCATTTGGGCATTCTACATTTTCGCGTACACTGAGGTGAGATCCTATTATTTTTTAAGTAGAATGACAAGGATACGCGTTGCTGCATCTGATGGCAAGGGTTAAATAATGAACCCCATTTGTTTCCTCCAGAAGGAGGCATACAGTTAAAGGAAAGTCACCATTTGCCATATGTTACATTTCTGTATTATAAGTCTTGTTACAGCTGTGTCATCCATTCAATCACATTCGATAAATGTTTATGATGACATCTATCTCACTGAATTAGATAATCAGAGCTGCATCTATTAGGAAAAAATCAATATCAGACAATTATAAATTCGTTTGCTTGTGTGCTGTTATGACCAATACAACTTCTCTATTGCCTGAATCGAAAAAAATATATTTCAATATATTGCTTGTTACCTATGCTGTGTACATATGTGTGGTTGCTTATCGATTAGTTTCCATTTTAATGAAGCCATTCCTCGATACGGGCCTTGCATTGTAAGAATACTCGATTATTATCCTTTGTTCATATCTGTTCAGCATGATATCGTTGGTATGATACTAGCATTAGGTCTATTATTGATAATGATAAATCAACTTATGTTATTGAGAGTGTGCCTGTTCACTTCTGTCAAACTTCATTATTTCTCGAATATCATAAACGTTTTCATTATTTTTAGTATACAGTTAACGCATGCATAATATAAATTGTGTTCAATAATTTGTCCAGAGGAGAACGAATATGGATACACATTTATGGCTTGGTGAAAACTAGTGTTTCTAATGGGTGTGTGAACAATTTGTTTGTTTTTTGTTTCTTTGTTTGTTTGTTTGTTTGTTTTTTGTTTGATTTTTTGTGGGTTTTTTTTTTTTTGCTTCTTTTTTGCTTTTTCAGTTGAAACATTGCCTTTTTTTGTTTGTTTGTTTGTTTGTTTTTTTTTCTCAATTGAAACACTGCAAAATTTCCCAAAGCCATGTGGTTCAACCCTGCCACATTTGTTTGAGGCATGTGATGTGACATGTTGGATTAAATTGATCGAATCGACCATTTGATCATGTTGCTTTGACCCACCCTTCCAGTAATAGAAGATTTGTTTAAGTGTGCTTGAATTTCTTTTCATATAGACTGCATCCGAAAGTATATAAAACGCTATGCAAATGTGTAGCGAACTATGTCCATGTGTATATAATCAGCCAAATAAACGAACAATACACAATGGAAATGGATAGGTAGATATATGGATGAAATAAATAAATAAATAAATAAATAAATAAATAAATAAATAAATAAATAAATAAATAAATAAATAAATAAATAAATAGATACATAGATAGATAGATAGATAGATGGATGGATGAATGAATGAATAAATAAATGAAATATAATACATAAATAAATAAATAAATAAATAAATAAATAAATAAATAAATAAATAAATAAATAAATAAATAAATAAATAAATACAAACATACATACATACATACATACATACATACATACATACATAAATACATACATAAAAAAAAAGACGTTTTTAATATGGAATTGAGAAGTTCTCCTTCGGCGATAACATGTAAGGATCGGGGAAGGAACTGGAAGAACATTAATTCCTGGTCTGGTAGCAAGTAAACGTTTTTTTTTTTTTTTTTTTTTTTTTTTGGATGATTCTCAAATGGACCCAATGTACATTTTTTACTCTGCCCGGTACACATGAGACATAATGAAACAAATGTTTCGTTTGATATGATTTTACAAAACTGGTTTAATTCCTTTGTGACCAGAGTGATTCAAAATAAGTGTCGTATCAAATTAGTTACATATCTTACATGTGCATGCACATGATGCTAATAACATTCTGTTGCAACAAACTCGAAAGATCAAAGTTTATGTCAGGACAGTTAAATCTTACTGTTACTTCTGCAGATGTTGCCATGAGTCAAGGTCAAAGTCAGGGTCAGCCTGCTCAGATGGTTGAACAACCGCCGGGTGCAATGCAGGCTATGCCGGTTCAGATGCAGATGCAACCACAAACACAGGTTGTTTATGTGCAAAGACCCACGAGTTTTTCAAGTGACAATTACAAACACGCGCATGCCCGAATTCTTGGAGCTCTTCAACTTTTCGTTGGTATATTATGTGTCATACTTGGTGTCAGCGTTATCATTGTTAGGCCATTCAGTACAGCCATAGTTGCGACAGGAATCTGGTGCGGTATAATGGTAAGTCTATAAAGATGAGATAATAATACTGTTGCAGGCTCATTTTACCAACTGTAATATATCATTTCTTTAAGACATATATTGTTTTAAATTATGACTATTTTATTACTAGATGTACAACTGATTTCCTCGTTAAAAATAAAAATTATGTATCTTAATTGTCAATTTATTAGAGAAATACCTCTTTTATTATTTGTCCCATCGCTGAGACCGTTAGAAAATCACGATTCTCGGTTGATGTTTTTTTTTAACAATGATCGCTCTTGAATGTGTTTTCGATCCGGATTTTAGCACTGCATGTGTCCAATATAATTAGGTTAAATGTGAGCATGTTTTGATGTTCCGTGGAACTGCATTCAAGCAAAATTGATATCATTGCACATTGTTGTGCCAATTAAGTTTAAATCTTCCTTGTAAAAATGTAAAACTTTCAGGCAACACTACTGAATGATGAGTCATAAAATAAATATGAAAATAATAGCAGCAACTTGAAAATGTGATAACAAGCAACTGCATTTCGGGCAGTAACAATTTCATTCGCATCATTTTGATCCACATGATGCAAACAAAAAGTGAAATACATCTAAAGAAGTAAATATTCTTAGAACAAAAATCCGTAAGCCAGCATTTGAATATTTTAGAGTAAACTGGAATATATTTGACTAATAAGGTGAAGTAGTAACGTGATATTGTGTATATATCTTCACTCTTTGTTTCGTGCATATGGTATGATGCAGGCTATGTCTGAACCATAAAATATGTCAATTATGCATATGACATTAGTTGCGCCATCGTGGATTTGATGGAAATTTTGAGCCATAATGTGTTGAAAAGCATCAAATGCCATATCTCACAAAAATAATAAATAAAAGAAGAAGAAGAAGAAGAAGAAGAAGAAGAAGAAGAAGAAGAAGAAGAAGAAGAAGAAGAAGAAGAAGAAGAAGAAGAAGAAGAAGAAGAAGAAGAAGAAGGAGAAAAGAAACAACTGCCAAATGTATAGGTAATATAGATCATGTTGAATGATCATACATGATTATGTATATCAGTCTGCGACCTTCAACTTTTGTGTCAGGTCATCAAGTCTGTAAAGATAGAATAGGTGATTTTGCAATTGCAGGATGTAGGTTGGACATCAATGGCAAAGAGAATTGAGGCTCCAGATCAAATTTGCACTAGATTCCATTGTACAAAAGACTGTACTTTGTGAGCTACTTTTTAAGTCACCATGACCCAATGAATATAGAGCTTCACGTTTTTCCAATTTATTGTTTTCCTTCAATAACTCGAACAGTTATAGCTAGATTAAAAAAACAAAAAACAAAAACAAAAAACAAAAAACAATCATGTAAGTAAAGCTGAAAACAGGGCGCATATTGTGAGCAGGACCGATCTTTTAATCAGAGTTGAAGGGAGCAGCTATATGGTCACTTGGATGAGTCACATTGGGAAAGTCCTGTGAACGAACGTTACCCCAGTTTTTCTAGTATGGTCCATTTTACTGTTAAGACTTGCAGTGTATGGGAATCTACCTGGATTTTGATATTGGTGAGGCAACCTGAAGTATAATGTTATATCTGGGTTAGAATGCGGAGACCTTGTGACCACTCCAGCATCCATACTATTGTCGATCTTCATGAAATTTAGAATTGTGGATAATGTCAAAATCTACACTGTATGTGATAACAGTGGCACCACGTGTAATTTGATGAAACCTAGTTAAAAATTCTTGAAAAAATATAAATTCCATACTTGGCAAAAGACACATGCAGAATGTATAGGATACATTGATCATGCCCAATGCTAACTTGTTTTATAATATCATTGACCTCGAACTGTTTTTGTTTAGTCAGCAAGCTTGTCAATTTGAAGGCTGAAACAATAAATGCCGCATTTTACTCACCTGCTCTTGTTTAGTTTCCATTCCTTATTGTTATATATGACAATCAGCAACGTACCAGGCCCATGTACCTATTACTTATTTCTAATGGCAAAAGAGTGGGGCCCACCATGCCAGCCCCCCCCCCCCCCCCCCGACACACGCACACAAACAGAGATGGTTTAATTTGATGACAAAGCAGCTATGGAAACTAATTACTGAATTTGTGGTGCCTGCAGCGTCACTAAATTTCTGTAAGTGTATCTGAAAGGTTGTGCTGCTAAATCTCCCTAAGGAATGCTGTTACAGCTAGCATGCGCGGTGGCATAAATTAGTGACGATACACATTAGATCTCCCTAGATCTTATTTATCTACAAAACTGGTATTTAAAAACTGTACAAATTGGCCAAACCTTGGGTATCATATGGTAAATTGCTCACCTGTTCAATATTTCCAGGGAAAAATAAGTTAAAGAATCTTTATTGTATTGGTAAGTTTGTCATTTGTACTAAAGGTTGTATTGGATACTCTAACCAGCCTTAGTAATATATACGTCATGATAAATATCCATTGAGCCATTCACTATTACGGGTTATTTGACCAACTCTAGCAGTAAAAATTTACGATCAATGTCCCCTGAACCATTCGCTATAACGGGTACTCCAACCTGCCTCAGTTATAATTACTTCATGACCAATGGTCACTGAACCATTCATTAGGACAGGCACTCAAATCAGCCCTCGTGATTGATAAGTCATGATCCATGTCCAATGGACCATTCTCTATGCAGTGCATTATGGACAACCTGGATTCTGCCAACCACTGCTCTAAAGATGACCACTGGAGGGTCTCTAATATGCTTGACACACTAGACACACTAGCTCCCCCACTATACTGGTTAATACACACAGATTTTGCAGTTGGCCTCTCGACCTTCTCCAGAGCGTGCACGTTTAACACCTCAAAGATATTACGTTAAGTTAGATATTTTACACGAATTGTATTTGTGTCTTTTTGCCCAGAACCACTTCCTAGTAGTCAATATCCTATTCCGCAGTTCGAACTCTTTACTCTCCATAAGCTAACCTGTCCCTGTCTAACCTGTATATATATATGGAATTACTATTGTCTATACTGCACACGTTCCTCTGTAAAATTTTGACATAGGCTGTATCAGCCCAAATAAATTAAAGGGTCTTCAGCGGGTAACTACTCAACATGTTTCGGAGCCTTTTACCCGTACACGTCTCTCTGAGTAGCGGCTCCTTGCCTAAGCTAAATATTCAGCAAAGACAACCCACATAATAATGAATAAATATGAACGTGGCAATTGATGAATTAGCTAAATATGTGAAGTTTTGCTTGTAAATGCAGAGCTTCATATCAAAGAAGAATACCTGTCTAACAAACCATAATTACCAAATTTTCATAGTACAGGTTCAGATAAGAACAATTTGACTTACCCCTGAACCAAAATGTACCCTTTCTAGCTGGACAGCTTTTCCTAGTTAAACCATCTGCCAATGTTTAACTGAAGTGGAAACAAGCTGGGGCATTATATTCAGTCCCAGTGATTGTAAAATAAACAGTTGCAGCTAGACCACATGTACAAACCAAGGAAAATCCTAACAAGGACTGCAACAATGTACATCCTGTACCAGAGATGTAAAACAAACTCCATGATGACACCTACTCCTCAAACAATTAAGCTCTATTTAACTGCCAACCCTGAGTCAATGTGTCAACTTAATGTGTCAGGTTTGTGACACTTGAGAAAATACTGTCAATTTTGAGTAATTTTTTAATAGTGAGTAAATGTGCATTTAGGCATGTCAGAAAAGAATGGAAGTCATTAGCATTTATGCCAAAAACATGCTATCAAAACAATTTTTCTTAACAGGATTTTAAGTACAATTAGGCAAACATGCAACTGTCGTAGGCCGCTTCTTGCTACCTGTAGCCCCTGGGGGTTTACCTAACAGAAAACATGTAAGCCTAAAATGTCTGATAGTGAATATTAAAACAGAAAGATGCCAAAAGATAAAGTTAAGTAGCAAAACAGACAAGTCTAAAAACTGTAGATTATTGCAGCCAGACTTTCTAATAATCTTTGGATGTTAACAGTAGAATTATAGGGCAAGTCAGAAAAGAATGGAAGTCTTTTGTATTTATGTCAAAAGAATGCAATGAAAATATTAACCAGATATCAAGTACAATTAGGCAAGCTTGTAACTGTCGTAGGCCGCTTCTTGCTACCTGTAGCCCCTGGGGGTTTACCTAACAGAAAACAAGCTAGCCTAAAATGTCCGAAAGGTGAACGTTTAAACATAATGGTGTCAAAGGATGAAATTAAGTAGCAAAACAGGCAAGTCTAAAATCTTTAAAATTATTGAAGCCAAACTTTCTAACCATCTCGGGATATTTACAGCAAAATTTGTAGAAATATTTGATCAAAAGTACACCTTTGAATCCTCTTGACTCAAGTTTATTGTAAATAAATTTGGTTCTTGATGCAAAGTCCTGAAATTTAGAACAAATACGACCAAATCTCAAAATTTGTGACAAAAATGTATTATATCCAATAGTATCGGAAATATTACTGTCCGGGAAAGGATAATTAACTACTTCAAAGTTAAACTCATCTATTTTGTGATAGACTTTAATACAAAACCTGTCATTAGTGACCTGAATAATTAAGTCCAAAAATACATCTCTGAAACCATCTGAATTGTTACCCTCCAAAGGGATATCTTTTGGGTAAATTTCTTTAGCAATTTCATTGAAATTTTGTACATTTACACAAGCAATGTCATCAATATATCTTGCGTTGTTTGATGATTTTGTAGCCATTTGAAAGTCCTTTTTCATCAATTTATTCATATACTTAAATTCAAGCCAGGTTAAATATAAATCTGCCAGTAAAGGGGAGCAGTTGCTACCCATTGGAATGCCTTTTATTTGTTGAAAAACCAATGGTCCGCATTGAACAAAAGTATTATCCAAGAGAAATTTTATAGCATCTATCAAAGTTTCAACAGTGTAAGATTTAACGTTACTTTTTGAATATTTATTGTGTGACCAGTATGCTTTCTTTGTATATGAATTAATATTTATGTATGGTTTACCATTATGTTTAAACATTTTGCTAATTAATTCTGAAAGTGAACTTTTGACTTCATCTATGGGTAGATTTGTGTACAGTGTAGAAAAATCAAAACATTTGATATTTTTTGCCTTTACATCTTTGATTTTAGATACAAACTCGGAAGAATTGTTAATACTCCAAAAACAATTTATTTCACAGTTTCTAGAAATTGCATTACAGTATTTACGAAAATGATTCCTAATTGCAGTCAAACACAATGTTACTTCTTTTGATAATTGCTTTGTAGTACATTTTGAAGCACCAGCTATGAATCTAGATTTAAAAGGGTTTTTATGTAATTTGGGTATCCAGAACAAAAGTGGAATAGAGGAGTCCTCTTCAGAAATTTTGATATTAAAATTCCTTTTCATCTCATCTTTATGTGCATCAATCAAATTATCAATGGATTGTTTGTGTAATTTATAAACGTCATTTCCTCTTATGTCTGAAATATTGTTTATACCAAGTTCCTTTTTCAAAACATCCAGATAATATTTTTTGCAGATGATCCCAAAATTGTTACCTGCCTTATCTATGTTAGTGACTACAAATCTATCTTGTAGTTCTTTGACTGCTTTAGAAACTTTAGGCTGTTTTAGATTAACCGTATTGAAATTCTTAATGTGGGATTTGTAACGATAAATTCTATTTCTAAAGACTCTTTTCAAGTTTGATAACCATCCTTCAAATTTCTGAAATTCCATTTTTTCTTTCTTTGCCCATTTCATACAGTAGGAGTCGAGTGCATCACATGTATCCTGAAAAATACTGTCAATATTCAACTTGGGACATATCCGAAATTTTGTACCTTTTTTCATTATTTCTTTTAAACCTGAATTTTGTATTATATCCAAGTTACCTGTAAATACATGTTTGTGGTGTGCATCAACAAAATTAGAATATTTATTATTAGACATACAGTCACAATTTTGATTTGCTGCGATATCGTCAAGAGTAATTGAAGCCAGAAATTTTTTGTAATTCATGATACTTTGTCCAATATTGTTGCCATATTTATAGGAAATGATGGGGGGATCTTTTATTTTGCATTCCTTGGGAATCATGTTACGAACAAATTTCAATTTGAAAAGGGACTGAATGTTTAGTGAGTCAATGATTTTGTGTTTGAAAGGAATGCTGCAAAACATTTGATCTAATTTTTTCTTATTAGAATCTGGTTTCCGAATAGTTGTTGTGTAAGCATACACAATTTCACAAAAATTTTGCGGAAATGTGTGTTCTGAATCAGTAAGACCCAAATATTCATTAATTCTTGTTATGTCTCGAAATGATAGTGCTTTAAGAGCTGTATGTAATTGATCAATACCATTGGAGAAAGCCTGTAGTACATTTTGGACAAGGTCTTTTGTATCCATGTTCCTGCATTGCCTGTTTTTCCGTGATTTTCTTTGTCCATGACTTCTTCTTCTTCTTTGAATACCAGCCTGATTGTTATGAAAAGGTGTGTGATTTCTGTCAAGAGTTGTAAAGTCCAAATTCCTAACATCACCGAAGCCTAAAATTCTGTCATTGAGTCCATAAGGAAAAGCTGAATTAAGTGTTTTGATCCAAAAATCTTCCATTTGTAATAATTTCCTTGTGTTAACATAACTGTCTTGGTCTAACAAATTTGGCTCTATGTAATCAATAATTTGTATCCGGCAATCCAAATGTGAATGTTCTGCAGAATTGAAATGGTTACACAAAAAAGTGTTTAACTTGTGATTTTTAATTGTAGTTTTATGACCACTGAATCTCTTTTTAATTGATTGAGTAGTTAGGCCCACATATTGTGCTTTACATTTGATGCAGGATAACAAATAAATGATATTGGTAGATTCACAAGATAATACCAAATTTTCCAATCGGGGGTTCCTTAATTTGAATTTTTTGTTTGTAACGTTACTGTGAAACTCTTTGTTCTTTGTGAAATTTGACTTGCAGAATAGACAGTTACAATTTCCATCAAAACATATTCCAAAATCAGCGCTCGAGGCTAACGCTGAACCGTTTTCATTGTTTATCTGACTGTTCATGATTGTATTAAATTTTAAACATAATTTTGAAAGCCCATCATGCCGTTTATCTGTAGTCATGTCCCTAAACCTTATCCTGGTTCGTCGTTGTTAAGTCCACCGAGTAACAAAATTAACAATAACAATAACAATAATTAAAACAAGTCCAAATGGGTGCTAGACTAAAGACGTTACCTGGAATTCCAGTATGCATTGAAAATCATAGATCGGGGACCAGCCTGTACAGACCTATCCACCAAGCATCAATGGTTCAAAGCGAACAGAATTGTATTTGTGTCTTTTTGCCCAGAACCACTTCCTAGTAGTCAATATCCTATTCCGCAGTTCGAACTCTTTACTCTCCATAAGCTAACCTGTCCCTGTCTAACCTGTATATATATATGGAATTACTACTGTCTATATTGCACACGTTCCTCTGTAAAATTTTGACATAGGCTGTATCAGCCCAAATAAATTAAAGGGTCTTCAGCGGGTAACTACTCAACATGTTTCGGAGCCTTTTACCCGTACACGTCTCTCTGAGTAGCGGCTCCTTGCCTAAGCTAAATATTCAGCAAAGACAACCCACATAATAATGAATAAATATGAACGTGGCAATTGATGAATTAGCTAAATATGTGAAGTTTTGCTTGTAAATGCAGAGCTTCATATCAAAGAAGAATACCTGTCTAACAAACCATAATTACCAAATTTTCATAGTACAGGTTCAGATAAGAACAATTTGACTTACCCCTGAACCAAAATGTACCCTTTCTAGCTGGACAGCTTTTCCTAGTTAAACCATCTGCCAATGTTTAACTGAAGTGGAAACAAGCTGGGGCATTATATTCAGTCCCAGTGATTGTAAAATAAACAGTTGCAGCTAGACCACATGTACAAACCAAGGAAAATCCTAACAAGGACTGCAACAATGTACATCCTGTACCAGAGATGTAAAACAAACTCCATGATGACACCTACTCCTCAAACAATTAAGCTCTATTTAACTGCCAACCCTGAGTCAATGTGTCAACTTAATGTGTCAGGTTTGTGACACTTGAGAAAATACTGTCAATTTTGAGTAATTTTTTAATAGTGAGTAAATGTGCATTTAGGCATGTCAGAAAAGAATGGAAGTCATTAGCATTTATGCCAAAAACATGCTATCAAAACAATTTTTCTTAACAGGATTTTAAGTACAATTAGGCAAACATGCAACTGTCGTAGGCCGCTTCTTGCTACCTGTAGCCCCTGGGGGTTTACCTAACAGAAAACATGTAAGCCTAAAATGTCTGATAGTGAATATTAAAACAGAAAGATGCCAAAAGATAAAGTTAAGTAGCAAAACAGACAAGTCTAAAAACTGTAGATTATTGCAGCCAGACTTTCTAATAATCTTTGGATGTTAACAGTAGAATTATAGGGCAAGTCAGAAAAGAATGGAAGTCTTTTGTATTTATGTCAAAAGAATGCAATGAAAATATTAACCAGATATCAAGTACAATTAGGCAAGCTTGTAACTGTCGTAGGCCGCTTCTTGCTACCTGTAGCCCCTGGGGGTTTACCTAACAGAAAACAAGCTAGCCTAAAATGTCCGAAAGGTGAACGTTTAAACATAATGGTGTCAAAAGATGAAATTAAGTAGCAAAACAGGCAAGTCTAAAATCTTTAAAATTATTGAAGCCAAACTTTCTAACCATCTCGGGATATTTACAGCAAAATTTGTAGAAATATTTGATCAAAAGTACACCTTTGAATCCTCTTGACTCAAGTTTATTGTAAATAAATTTGGTTCTTGATGCAAAGTCCTGAAATTTAGAACAAATACGACCAAATCTCAAAATTTGTGACAAAAATGTATTATATCCAATAGTATCGGAAATATTACTGTCCGGGAAAGGATAATTAACTACTTCAAAGTTAAACTCATCTATTTTGTGATAGACTTTAATACAGAACCTGTCATTAGTGACCTGAATATCCAAGTCCAAAAATAATCCTGATGACATTACCCGTTTAAGCATTAAAGTGCATTGAACACTTAAGTTCCCCCTCGTACATAATGTCCAAGTCCTTCTGAAGACTAGACTGCCTTCCATTGGTGAGACTGGACGATACAAGGCACAGTCATCTGCCAGCAAACACGCAGTCGATGAGGTTTCAGCACGCCTTTTTTTTTTTTTCTTGTTGTTGCAAATTATAAACTGAAACTATTTTTGTCCACGCCCACAACATTCCAACTCAAGACTGAGATCAGCTTGACGAGATCGCATATCGCGACCCCCAGATTTATTTCTGAGGTACATTAATCATGACTGTGCACAACTTTGTGCAAATTTGACCATACATATTCATTCCATACATGATATCAAGCAGTTGATCATTTCATACATGATATAAACCAGTTAACAGATAACCATTTAACTGTATTGGGGGTGAAAACGCCCCAAAATTGCAATTTGTAATTCTTGAATATGGTGTACGTACCCTGTCCTTCGCACTAAAAAAACAACATGGGATGGAAAAAGCGATAAGGACAAAATTCCATACTTGTATATAGTATCATGAAATTGGCAAATTGACTGATAAATTATTGTAACCAATGTAAGCTACCCTTTAAAAACTGACAAACTGAGTAGGATTGACCAAGTATATAAATTAGATCAAAAAGGTGGAGCTGAGGGTGGAGGTGGGAAATTAAAATTCTCAAGCCAAGAATTGTATCCGGTTCGATTCCCAGGTCTTTCTTCTGCTGTGACTAACGGCTGAATGCTATAATTCGAAATGCCCACACCCGTCATGTGACCTGATTCACACGGCTCCGCACCAAATCTTTATCAGTCTTTCATTGGACAAGCCTGGTTGAGCGAAACCCCTTTAATGTTGTGGGCATGCATAAAGTTAATTATGTCTTGACAAAATATGCACTTATCCACGCCCACAACATTCCAACTCAAGACTGAGATCGGCTTGACGAGATTGCATATCGCGACCCCCAGATTTATTTCTGAGGTACATTAATCATGACTGTGCACAACTTTGTGCAAATTTGACCATACATATTCATTTCATACGTGACATCAAGCAGTTGATCATTTCATACATGATATAAACCAGTTAACAGATAACCATTTAACTGTATTGGGGGTGAAAACGCCACACATCCCTGGGGATACACCCAACACAAAGTAATGAGAAGAAAGATATCACATAAATACTTCACTTGATCATCTGTTTGAGAAAGTACTAATGAATTCTCGTCTTTGCCTTGGTCATTAACTGAACCAATACTGGCGTGTAACCGTGCATGCAAGAAAAATCCAGAAAATTGTAGTTGTTCATGTCAGAGGCGGACCTTCGTCCTGACCCTCTGGGCCCATTTACCCAAGTTCCAACTTCATTTACGTGTTGTACCAACTCTACTACTAAGGTCCTCCTTCTAGACCCATGTTTGTACAAAAAATATGAGGCGAACCTTCGTCCTGACCCTCTCAGGTTTTGTAACTTATATACTGTGCCTGTTCAAACTACCTCTGTTTTTCTACCATTACACCATACCTAGCTGTCGTTAAATAAAATGAATAGGTCTGCCACTTGGCCTACAGCTTAATTAAAACATTTAGTGCTCATGTGAACACTCTATTTGGCATACAAGACAAGTCCAATGGGGGATCTTAGTGCCCCTAAATGAGGCGAACCTTCATCCTGACCCTCTAACTTTATGACCTAGTACTACTCAGAGAGTGTGCTTGTGACACACTTATAAATTTCCTATATGCATCAGATGCCCACCTGCCCAGACTGCGTATTTGAGCATCCGAACACCCTCGTTCTGCAGCATCTGTCGCCGCCCCAATGCGAAAACTATGTCCCTGATATAGGGATGTGCTGAGACCACATGTCTTTAAGCAAAGCTTCAGGCTTTTGTCAAAGTGCCTGCGCAGGTGGTGATTACCCGCTTCATCTATAAACAAGGCACCTTCCTGTTTACCCCTTGCCTTCACAAAACGCTTAAAAGATCTGACTGGACAACAATGTTTGTTGCCGTGAGGATGGGCTTTCACTACTATGTTCTGGGCACCCTGCTTTGCACTATGCTTAAAATTTCTCACAGTTACAATAATTTTGTCACAGTCTGCTGATGAATTTACATCGGAAAGCCTAAGCGTGTATTTCTTTGACCGCAAGGTGTCTTTGAAAATTTCTCCGATTCTCAAAAATGCTGCAAACGATAAGGTGAAAGCACATCTGAGCAGCTTTTTCTCATAGTTATTCTTAATTACCTTAGGGATTGCAGTTACAAGTGTTTCTAGCACTGTGCGAGTAGTCGTCAGTCTTGTGTCCCAACTAGGTGACAGATTACAAACACCTGCAATGGCTTTTTGCACTGTGAAGGACCTTGTGGGATCAGTCCATCCATGGAGTTTATGCGCGTTTGAAAAAGCAGACATGTGTATGCGCAGCGTGGATGCTGTTAAACCTGTTTTAAGTAAAAAAAAGCTATGTACAAAAGAACGTCCTTTGGGTCGCTAGGAAAAACTGCATTTTTGCCCAATGTGTGCCTCACAAATGCTTGAACTTAGCTCTATAAGCCCTGTAGGTCCTCCTGGTGGCACTGGTGTGTGCAGAATTAATTAGGAACTTGGCATGTTTGTCAAGTTCTCTGGCCGAAAGTCCTGCGGAATTGCCACTGGCTGCTTGTTTGCCTTTGGATGCACCTGGAAAAAACGATCTAGCTGAGCTCTTGACAGTGCATCACAAGCTGCATTTTGTTTAGAAGCTACATGGGCAGCAGAGAAACAAATGTTACGATTGAGACACTCCATGACTAAAATCCTAAGAAGAAAAAGCAAATATTTATCCTTGGTAGTTTGGTTGTTTATCACATGTACCAAGGCCTGATTGTCTGTTACAAAGATAACATTTTTGTTTTCCAAAGCTTGCCCCGAAACTTTCAAAGTGGGTACAATTGGATAAAATTGTAAAACAGCTATGTTTAGTTTTGTCCAAGTAGATGGCCAAAGGCCGGCAAACCAGCTGTTGCCAAGCATGCCTGCATACCATATTTTGGATGCATCACTATGTAACTGCAGTTTGCAGGAGGAAAGGAGTGCAGAAGTGTGAAAAAATGACTTCCCGTTAAAGTTATTGATGAAAGCCAACCAGAGCCTTAAATCCTCTCTTGCTTCTTTGTTCACCCGGACATAATGGTATGGTTTGGCTATGCCTATTGTCAAGTTGTATAACCGTCTCAGAAAAGGACGCCCTGGCAACACCACTGACAAACAGAAATTTAGCAAACCCAACAATGACTGCAGGACACGGAGTCTTATTCTCTTTGAGCCTAAAATATCTTGGATCACCTGTTGACACTGTTTGAGTTTTTCGACCGGAACTCTAGATTTTTTTCTTTACCGTGTCCAATGTTATACCCAGAAAGGTAGGGACCTGACTTGGACCAACTGTTGTTTCCCCAGCTACTGGGATACCAATGTCACTACAAATCTTTTGGAATGTGATGAGGCCATGGTGACAGGCCCCCGCAGATTGCCCAATGAAAACAAAATCATCCAGAACATGGTATATTTTCAAATTCGGACAGTGCCGCCTTATGATCCATTCTAGAGCTGTGCTTATTCAATCGAATATTGCACAGGAGCTTGCCCTTCCCATTGGTAAACAGCAGTCTACATAATACTGCCCTTTCCATTGTATGCCTAACAATGGGTAATCTTCTGGGTGCATGGGTACAATCCTGAAGGCGTTTGCAATATCTGATTTGGCAAAGAAGTCATCCCCTTTGAGATCCCTAATGGCAGCAATGGCATCTTGTATGGTTGCATATTGCACAGAACATAGCTCTCGTGGAATGAAATCATTGATGGAATCACTGGAAGGGTATGATAAGTGATTTATCATCCTGAAGCCTCCCAATTTCTTTGGGACCACCCCTAGTAGGTTTGTTCTGAAATAATGGTAAGGAGGTATCGAGAATGGACCTGTTATCCCACCAAGCAGTACTGCAGTCTGTAATTTGGACGAGACCACATCTGGTGACTCTATAGCTGATTTCAAGTTCTTCGAGAGCATGTTTTTGTGCAACCCTTCAAAACCGAGCTTGAAACCGTCTACGAATCCTGTTACAATTTGTTTTCTAAGTTCAGCATCGTAGCCTTCAAGGTATGCATTAAGGGTATCCACGTGTATGGGAGTTGGCATTTTGTTTGTGGCTCCCATTCTGCCTGGGCCATCTATGGGAATTGGGACCCTGTGGGGGATTGTATTGTTGTTCATACTGAGATCTACTTGAGTTATGATGTGATTGGTTGTTATGTTGGCCTCGCCATGCACACTACAGGGTGTGGCCCGTCACATATGTAGCAGACATGTGAAAAGGGGCAGGTGGCTCCATTGCAACTCCGGCCAGCGTGGTAACGCCAGCACGTTCCACTGGGAAATTGCGTGCATTCACCACCCTTGCTTTTCTTTGCTTGATTGTAACCAATAGAACCCTGATTCGCCTGCTTCTTCCCTTGATATTTTGTGTACCTGCACATCATATACAATTCGGCATTCATCTCATGCCAAGGCTTTGATGTGTCTAAGCGTGCCACCCTGAACTCATGGTCATAACTTTGCCAGTCACCACCTGCATGTGCCAGTTCCATAATGCAATGCACATAATGCATGAAGCTGGGAGCTTCTTGGGGATATTTCATTGAATACACTGCAATGTATACATGAAAGGCTGAAAGCCAATCCAAGATTGAATTTATGCCAAAAATATGTTGCTTCCTTTTCTTTCGTTTTTCGAACAAAGCCCCAGGCCGCCTTGCGGCCAGCAACAAATCTGTTAAATCAATATATTTGTTGTTCCATATTTTTTTCTTTAACTTGTCAGGGACCCGAAGATCAAGACGCACCCTGTTGGTGTTAAACTTACTTTGAGGGGCATCGTCGTCTGACGATGAGGAGGAACTGGAAGAGCTACTCGACCTAGAACTACTACTACTACTTGAATCTGACCATGATTCATGTTTCCGCCGTCTCTTACCCCTCTTACTACGCTTCTTTGAGTGCCCTTTGTTGTTGCGAGATCTTTTGGATTTGTGTTCTGATGTGATTTTCCTTGTTGAGTGTCCCGTGTTTACATTGTCTGTGTCTGATGAATCATGAGCATTGAGTGGGCACTCTTGATCTCACTCATCATTTTCACTATCGCTACTACCATCGTCTTGATCATTGTCCTTTGGTGCATGCGCGGAGGAGCTTGCCCCCAGGTTAACAATGTCACAACCATTGGTTTTGGCAGCTTTGCGGGACCTCCCTTTCGGTTTGTTGCCTTTTGTGGCATCTTGTGCCACTGAAACAGGCGTGGTATTCTGTGACAGTGTCTTGTCTAATTCTTCAGCAATAACCTGCCGTATCTGGTCAAGGGATGTCTGTGATGTGGGAGCAGCAGATCCCGATCTGGGGCGTGGGATGAGGGCGTCTGGTGTTGCATTCTTTTCCCCCGTGTCTCCATGACTGCAAAAGTTTAAAACATACCGAGGAGTAAGATCGAAAAATGCAACATCAAATGATAAAGCAGGAAATGAAAGGCACTCTGAAAAGTAAAATCCTTTGAATACAATGTTTATGACTGAATTCTTCAACTGTTGCGCTGAATATAATCATGCTTGTGTGCAGAGAAACCACAATGTGGTAATATATATACATACAACACTACTTGAGTGTCGAACCATGGGCCCAAATTTGCACCCAGGTAAAACCACAATGGGTCAAAAACTGTGAAGCTGGGCAGAAAAATTAATTGCTGAAATCAAAATGTGTAGCTGTGACTGTATTCTCCAACTGTTGCACTGAATAATATTGTGCGCGTGGGCACAAAGAAACCACAATGGGTCAAAAAGGTATGTGACACTACTTGAGTGTCGAAAACCATGGGTCCAAATTGGAACCCAGGTAAAACCACAATGGGTCAAAACTGTGGGGCTGGGTAGAAAATTAATCACCTAATCCATTCATTGACCTGCTCGATCAGACTGTTATAATTACTGCATACCGCTTTATTGCAGAAGAAAAGTTGCGATATTACCACATGAGGCACTCCCAATTCTACATGCAAAACATCGGCAAAGTTCAGAATCTTTTTCGACAGCAGTTCAGGATCGTCGTTTGAACCAGCGATGTCGTTAGAACCAATCTGTAAGACCACAGCGTCCGGCCAGTACCAATTAATATCCCTATGCATTACTCGGTACATGCGTGAAATTGTGGCCCCACCGTAGCCTGCAAAATACACCTCGCACTTGTCTAGGGGCAGGCCGAAGTTTGTTTTCACCTTCTTGTTCGTCGACCCAGCGACATAATCTCTTAGACGGCGAACATAGCTGTGGCCGTAAACAACACCCGTTTTCGGTCTGTACTGAGCGCCCTGTGTGCCCAAAATTGGGACACAAACTCAAGGAGAAAGGTAAAGGATTGAGAGCTTAAACTTACTTAGCGTCAGGTGTCACAGCTCACACGCGGGTCTCCATTTGAATTCCCTCAGTTAGGCCTCAAATTGCGTAAGTTCCTTCTTCGCCTGAGTTGATCCGCTGATTTGGTGATTTCCGCGACCAAACTCCAGACGAGTGGAAATATATACGTACAAATCTCCAATGAAAAAGAGCCAAAAGAAAATATCTCAAATTAAAATTCTCAAGCCAAGAATTGTATCCGATTCGATTCCCAGGTCTTTCTTCTGCTGTGACTAACGGCTGAATGCTATAATTCGAAATGCCCACACCCGTCATGTGACCTGATTCACACGGCTCCGCACCAAACCTTTATCAGTCTTTCATTGGGCAAGCCTGGTTGAGCGAACCCCTTTAATGTTGTGGGCATGCATAAAGTTAATTATGTCTGGACATAATATGCACATAAGCTTTGACTTCTACCACACACATTAAGGTCCCCTCTTAACTGCCATATTTACGGGTTCAGGGAAGATGATTAGTTTGACTGCAGTTATTGTAAACAGGGTGTCAACGTAGATCATGATAGACCAGAAACCGTTTGCATTTTGAAAATTGATGGATAGTGAATACACCAGATAATGATAGATAATGACCATGTTCTCATCTTCTTTTCCTCTCACTCCTTTTAGTTTATCATCACCGGGTCAATCGGTTTGGGCTCGTCATGTTCGAAAAGTAAATGCTCGGTAAGTAAATAAGCTAGTGTGATAATTTGGGGACACATTCGCTAATTTTGCAGGATCACAGGTTGTATATAGGGTTATGAATTTTTGTTGGTATCAAGGAAGATTTTGTCCAGCGGGATGTATGAGACTATCCTGCTGAAGAGAAGTCGAGCAATATTTATGTTTCACGAAAACTATAATTTTAGCAAAATAGGATATTGCTTGTGGCCCGGAGTTAGAAATTTCCAGGCTCTCACTGCCTGTGAGAGACTGTCTTTGAACATTGTTATGCAAAAAGTTATCATTAAGTAGTCCAATATGTACGGTGATAAGTACATATTTATCATTATGTTTTTACAGATTAATATAATTGGACATTATCATTATTTTTATATTATATTTATATTATTTTATAGTGTCATGAGTGTATCATGTATGTACCCTTGTCTATGATACCCCAATGTATAAGGTGTGGAGTGCCAAAATATCTTTTCATATTATATTATTTGTTATTAACTAATTCCAGAATAATTTAACATTTAAACGTATTATATTGATGAACATCTGTGCCGAATGCAAAATGTACATATTAAAGTGTAATCTAGGCGGGATTGTACTGCAGTGTTGAATTCACAATATAAGTTGTAAACTAACCTGTACCGCAGTGTATATTGTAAAGTAATCTGCACAGGTTTGTGCTTCAGTGTTGGAGGGACAATAAGCATTATTACGCAAATCGGTACGGGTTTGTACTTCACTGTTGAACGCACAACATACATTATAAAGTGATATGTACATTATAAAGGAATCTGTACGGGTCTGTACCTAATAATGGGTTATGTCGAAAACATCTAACACGTTGGTCATTTTTTCTGATTGGGCATTTATATATATACCGAAAATCTCTTCTTTCTGGCAGCTGCGTGGGGGTTTAATTTCCTTTTTTTTAACGTTATAGGATATTTACTCAGAAAACGCATCATCAATGCTTTGTCACATTCATTGTAAACACTTTCAGATCGTGGCTTTCATGGTATTGTCCATTATCTCGGCTGTGATGACCATCGTTCTTCTATCCATGTCAGCCTTGCAAGCCGGGCTTGACCAATCCTCCTTGGGATACTGGAATTACGGACGCTACAACCACACTCTTGTAAGATGTTAAATTATTCCTCCTCTGGCAGGTGTCGGCTAAACCCGTTTTCTGTATTTGTTCACAGATGTCTCTTTGTCAGTAGCTCAGGATAAGTGAACGTAGCCGTAGGGTGTTTCGTATTGCCGAAACGAACGGTCGACTAGGGAATACGAACGTATGCAGCATTCACACATTCATGAAAACTGTGAGTCCGAAACATATACCGTCTGGTACATTACGTACGATGAACAGATGGTTGTTTCCGAAGGTTGCTGGTTTGAAACCCAGGTGTCCCGTGGGAACAAATAAATCAATTTTTGGTACCCCTTTGATGTTTTTGGAATTTCATGTGTATACCGTCTCCGAACTAGAACAACTCCGAATACAGCAAATGGACTGAGCCATTTCCATTATAACATTCACACAAACCTATATTCGCTGAATCATTTAAAAAAAAGTATTCTCTTTTTAAGAATGGGGAACTTTGAGCTGTGAATATGTGCGTTTTCTATTTTTGGCGATGTGGGTGGGGGCGCCCGAGGTGGCTGGTTCAATATCCGGCCGTTTGACGTTAAAAACAATATAAACAAAAAAGTACCCCCCCCCGAAAAAAAGTGCCATTCCTGTAGTGTTTTTCTTCGGCATTCTTATGTAAATTTTATTTTATTCATTTATTTATTTATTTATTTATTTATTTATTTATTTATTTATTTATTTATTTATTTATCTGTTTGTTTGTTTGTTTGTTTGTTTGTTTGTTTGTTTGTTTGTTTGTTTGTTTGATTTTTTATGTTTATATATTTCTCTATTTATTTATTTTTATTTTTTGGGTTTTTTTTTTTTTTTTTTTTTTTTTTTTTTTTTTTTTTTTTCATTTGTTTCGGGCTTTTTTTTTCTGTTTTCGTTTTTCCCCCTCTTGGTTTTGAAAGAAAATGAAAACGTAACATTACCAACTAAAACCCTTTTCTTTTTCCTTTAAGAGAAAAATCATTGATGTTATTGCCTCCGTATCTCATGCTAGACCACTATATAAATTACATTGGTGTTCGCCAGTTGCAGTTAACCTGATCCGCTCACATTCAAATGAAGCGAGTACGATGGCGTTCTCTTGTATTTGTACGTCAATCATGACCATCGAGAGCCATAATCAACGTAGATACTAATGCTACATCAGGTTGACGTTAAACTATTACGGGAAAGGACTCTAGTTGTACAATAGATGTGAGTTAGTACAAAGTACAAAATAGAAACATTATACATGTTTCAACGGTAGGTATTTTTTTTTCTTTTTGTTCCTTTTCCTTTGTATGTTCACTCGATAGAGTTGATGAAGGCATGAATAACTCGTGATCGTTGCCCACTGATGATTTTCTGCGTCACGAATTATGAGAAATAGAGGGCATCTTACTCGAAACACGTAAAAATGCATGTTTACACTATTGGCTATGAGATAGTATTGACAATTGCGTCGCCTTATTCTTGTAATATGTTTACTCAAGGTGAAACCTTTCCCTGGTTACACGAGTTCAGTCACAGCTTTGTGCGCTGCAGGCGGGTCGCGATGCGCACATTCAACGCCGACTTAATCTGTTGCAAATGGTATCTTGGCACGTTTTATGTATACACTACATTTCAATGTTTGCTATAGACGATAAATTTACGTATTGAGAACAACAGACGACATTTTTCATTCGAGGACCTTTACATAAATAGAAAGGGAAAAATTATTCACTGCAGCTGTTTTGCCTTGCATTACTTTCCAACCACCTTAAAGATGTAATAAATCTGACATGGTGATGTTGCGAAATGATGTATAAAGACATCGTAATATATTTATCCTAAAACGATTTGATTTCTGGTGACAGAATTAATCAGCAGTATCAGATATTATCGTTGTTTTGTTGTTATTTAAATGTGTTTGATCTACGTTCAAAGAAATCCAGCATTGGTCTCAACTCTGCTTTAATTGGGCTGGCCCTGTTGGAGGCCATGTGCGCCATCTGGGCCTCTGCCATTTGCTGCTCGGCCACTTGCTGCGGCACACTTTCGCCCGCAGTAGGCGTAAGTATTAGGCGTATTTTGTTAATTGTAACTATTGTTGACATGAGGTAGTGGTATACAAGTAACTGACAGAAAAAAATATAAATAAATGTGCCTATGAAAAGTATTTTGTTTATACAATTGTGAATAAGCCTCTAAAGAACTGCCCAGATATATTCTGGCAAATGTAGTCATTTATAAATAACATCGGCATCGATATATGTATCCCGCTGTCTGTGTCAGTATGTACCTATTCGCGTATGCTAAAAGTTGAATTATTACAATTTCACAGCCCTTGGTACCAACCGTACACTACACACAGCCACCTATCGGGATGGTCCAGACCCCCATGGTGACACCTGGCGTCACTTACCTGTCCCATGCCCCGACCTACTCAACAAATACAGGTAAAATATTGCAATGTATCAATGGGCACTCTGTGTAAAAAGTACCATGGTGGTCCTGTTCCACGTGTCTTGGTACAAATTAAGCTTGGTGTCTTGTACTTGGGACTGGTACAAGAAAAAAAGAAGAAAAAAAAGAAAAGATGTGCTACAAAAAACAAATCTATCTGTGTCCCTTCAAAAGTTTTAAATATTAAATGCTACAACTTTAATCCTTTGGTACTTCACATTCCTTTAAACTTATGGCTTGATGCAAATTTCAAGGTCCCAATGACCTTGACCTTTGACCTTTACAGGTCACATGTGAATTGCACAGTGTTACAATACCCTAAATTTAAGCCCAACAGGACCAAATCAGATGAATTTTGACAAGGTTATGGCTACATGAAACTTTCAAAGGGCCACATGGCCTTGACCTTTGCCCTCTTTAGGTTACATGTTCTTATAAAAATGTGCAGTGTTGCAATACCTACAATTTCAGTCCAATATGACTAGAATTTGATGAAAATTGGCCAAGTTATGGCTAGAAGAAAGCCACCATGGAAAGTGGCCTTTGACCTTGAGATGACCTCTACCTGAAATGAACCTTATCCTCAAAAATGACCTTTTGGCCTAAAACTGACATTTGACCTTGACATGACCTTTGACTTTGACATTTGAGATGATCTTCACCTTGTTATGATCAAACTCCCATACACTAGGAACCACATCTACTATAGTAAATAAGATTTTGAAGATTTAAAACTTTAATCAGCCCTTATTTGCATAATTTTGAAAAGCATGACCTCTCATTACAAAAAGGCCAGACTTCATTTATAGAAGTATAATTATGCCAAGTTTGGAGTTTCTAAGTTTTTAATAAAGTGTCGGACAATTTTGCCTGTAAAGAAAAAAAGAGGGAAAGGAAGAAAAAAAGACAGAAAAGAAAGAAAGAAAGAAAGAAAGAAAGAAAGAAAGAAAGAAAGAAAGAAAGAAAGAAAGAAAAAAGAAAGAAAGAAAGATAAACAAAGAACAATATGTCTGTGTTGGCGAAAGAACGAAAGAGAGAATTCGTAGAAAAACAATATGTTTGTGTTGGCACACTTTAAAAAAAGAAAGAAAGAAAGAAAGAAAGAAAGAAGAAAAGAAAGAAAGAAAGAAAGAAAGAAAGAAAGAAAGAAAGAAAGAAAAAAGAAAGAAAGAAAGAAAGACAATGTTTTTGATAGCATCTAATGATACATAAACTACCGCAGTTTATGTCGTCAGTCTTTTCCATTTTATTCTCATGAACCAAGTAGTCTTCTAAGCATGATACAACTTGTAGACGTCAGTCTATTCATATTTGGGCATGCTTTGTTTACAATGAACACTGACCTGGCTGCCTGTGGGTTATACGGTTCTTAGCCTGGCAACCTCCCTGTAATGAAAACTACAGCTTCCTGTGGCTTTCAGTTGAATCTGTTATGTCTTACCCTCTTAATTAATTATGTGTTGTCCAAATTTTGTTACACATTGTCTGTCTTTTGTAAACATGGCAAAAGCAATCACATCCGGCATTCTGCGCGCTACTCAGGGACACACATACAGACAAGCATGCTGCCCATAGCCTGATATCAAACCCAGAGTTTCTATGTATAATACTTTTCAAATGAAATGTCAGAAAAATTTGCCTGTAAAGAAAGAAAGACAGCAAGGAAAGAAAGAAAGAAGGAAAGAAAGAAAGAAAGGAAAAAGAAAGAAAGAAAGAAAGAAAGAAAGAAAGAAAGAAAGAAAGAAAGAAAGAAAGAAAGAAAGAAAGAAAAAAAAAAAACAGTATGTCTTTGTTGGCACACAGACATAAAAAATGGGGAGCATACTTGGGCGATAAGATAGACAGCTCAGATTACAGAAGGCAGTTGGTGGTACAAGAAGGGTAGAGTAGCGTGTGGGTTTGGGTGTAATAAGATGCAATATAGCACAGTAAAATATATTACAACTGGTAAGCTACGGTACATTACAGTCAGTTCAGTACAGTGCAGTACGTTACCATACAGTCAGTGCAGTATTGCACATTCCATTCAATCACAGTACAGTGCAGTACAGTACAGTACAATGAAGTTAAATGGAATGATGTAATCTTTTCAGTTCAACTACATGGAGACCTTTCCTCATATTTGTATAATTTTACTTAAATAAAAGTGGGTAGCATGCTTGAGAGATCAGATAGACAGCTCAGATTACAGAAGGCGGTGGGTGGTACAAGAAGGGTAGAGTAGGGTGTGGTTGTGGGTGTAATGCAATGCAATATGGCACAGTAAAATATATTACAACTGGTACGTTACGGTACATTACAGTCAGTGCAGTACAGTAGAGTACGTTGCCATACAGTCAGTGCGGTATTGCACATTCCATTCCATCACAGTACAGTATAGTACAGTACAATAAAATTAAATGGCATGATGTTATCTTTTCAGTTCAACTACATGGAGACCTTTCCTCGTATCTGTATAATTTTACCTAAATAAAATTGTAATTTATATGAGCTGCAAAATATTGTAACAGCCATGCTGTTATATTAATTGTGGTACAAGTACTAATGGCAGCTCTGCTGCTAAGTGTCACCATTTATTGAGTGAAAATCTTTGCTGAGTCAAGTTGACAGGGTTAGGCCTAACAATATGGGTGCACCTGCTATGCTCAGGATGCTTACCTTTAAGTTATACTTCAGAAATTCAAAGCTATTGTAAAATAACATATAAAATGTTGTAGGTAGTAGCATATTTGTAAGATTTGGTACTTTATCAGGTTAAACTAAGACCAACAAGCTTCATTCATGATCTTCTCCGTGAATGTTTTGGTGCTGCGCAGCCATTTTGTTGGCTTGTCGGCTCCGGTGCACTGGCACTTCAGAACGAGGTTTGGGGAGTTAGCGTCTGGAAAAGGTTACTAAGGCAACACTTGTATTAACAATGTTATGAAAAGCTATTGAAATGGAGGAACTTGGGATGTTTTACACTTTTGAGAAGTTTCGTTGCGAAACTTTTTGTAGTTTTAAAGTTATTAGGGTTTCAAGCCATTTGCTGGAATGCTTGGAACACTTGGAACGAAATTATGGGATGGCTCACTTCTATATAAGGCCGCGCGATTTGCGTTTTGGTCATTCTGACTCTGGTGGGTCAAGTCAAAGGTACCTGCACTTGCCTCTTGAGCCCTCTCTTCAACCTTCCGTCTTCTTCTATCTCATCAGTTGCATTTTTTTGGAACGATTAATGAAACTGGAACAATTTCGACAAGAATAATTCTACTAATTTTGTAGAAGACAACATTGGAACGATCTGATTATTTATGGAACGTTTAGGCCTACAAAGTTTAAGATTAGGATCATTAGCACGAAAGGATGATTTGAAATACCAGCATTGTATTATTGATTAGATCAACAGGCAACTTTATTTGACTCGGCACCCATCATTTGTACACCATGGTTTTCGGACATCCATAATAAACTGTTTTCCTTGGAATCTAGAAACGTCTCGGTGGTCTATGGCAAACGACAAAGAGAATTGCAGTAATTTCGATCTCCTTTATTCAGTAATGACTAATGTTGATCAGTGAAAGTTCAGCTTGTTTTCCACACTACCTGCTGTCATTCCGTTGAACTGGAACTGTATGAGATTGAACACTGAGATTGAAAGGGGGTGATCCGATAATATTTTTGAATGAATATTTGAGAGAATGGATTCCCGACTGACCGTGTGAGTGGTGCCCGTCTGCGTGAGGTCCCTGGCCCACGGTAAATCCGAAATAATGTTTGACATGAAAGCGCTCAGCGGGAGTGATGGTTACATTGGTGGCAGTGTTTTCTGGGATGTTTTATGTGAAATGAGCATCCTTTGGACCCCATTCCTCCGTCTGTAAGAAATTAATCCACCGGGAACGTCAGTCGTCACGATACTTGATAGGTCTACTCCACGGAAAACAACATGCGTTCACAGGTTGACACCTGCATTTCCGAAATCGGAGTGCACATACTCCACTGACTGTTTCTGTGTTCCATGACAATAAAAAAAGTTGATCCATTCATTGGATCTGTTATTCTTCGAGAAATAGTCCAACAAATTACTCCACGTTGATGCCAGGTAAATTGGCGTTCGAAAACACGCTCCACAAATCAGCTTGAGTAAAGTTGTAATCGTCATAAATCAGCATAAGAAAAGTTGGAACTGATTTCACAAATCAGCTTGAGTGAAATTGTAATCGTCATAAATCAGCATGAGAAAAGTTGGAATTAATTCGACAAAACAGCTTGAGGGAGTTACAACCATTATAAACTATGATTAAAAAAAATGACAGTAATTCTGTTTAGCTTGGTGAAGTTGTAGCAGCCATGAATCAGCACCAGGAAGTTTTGTATTACTGACAGAGAAATCAACAAATGTGCATTGGTTTCTGGTATACAGGAAACATTTGAATATCAGACTTTATGGACATTTGAAGTAGTTACATGATGGCTAGAGTGTAAAGATGGGAATTATCCTGAGTCAACATGTAATTTTGTGATGCCAAATAAGGATGTCTAGTGAAATATACATACTTCATGGAATTATGTTTGATAGTGAGATGAACATTATAATGGGCTTTTCCGTGATGAGCAATGCTTTCTTGCCATTCCATAAATCAGTGCATCTTTCCAAATAGATCCAAGGATCAGTCATTCATTAGGGACCATTCCGATTGTTCCGACTGTTCCCATCAATCAAACCATTCAGACTGTTCCAGTGTTCCATGGTGGGAACATGGATCAGCAATTTCATCAAGAATACACCGGTCATTCCAAAGTGTACATCCATCCAGACTGTTCCGGTCGTTCTGACTGTTCCGATCTTTCCGACTGTTCCGATCAATCCAACCGTTCTGACTGTTCCATCGCTCCATGGTGGGAACAGGGATCAGCAATTTCATCAAGAATAATCCGGTCATTCCAAAGTATACATCCATCCAGACTGTTCCGATCGTTCCGACCGTTCCTACCGTTCCGATCGTTCTGACTGTTCCAGTGTTCCATGGTGGGGACAGGGATCAGCAATTTCATCAAGAATACTATGGTCATTCCAACTGTTTTACATAACTTTATATCCATCCAGATCGTCCTGATCATTCCAACTGTTCTGATGTTCAAGTGTTGCACGGAGGGAACAAGGATCAGTGATTTCATTACGGAGTGTTCCGACTGTTCCGTTGTTCCATGGCAGGAAGCCTCAACAGTGATTTTAGCAGAAAGCTTTCCAACTATATGAATGTCCTAGATCATCTCATATGTAGTTCCAACTGGACTGTTCCAATCATTCCGACTGTATAGATTGTTTCGACAGTCCATTGTCTTGTGAAATACAAAGACTGTTCCATCATCCTATAAATAATTTAGATAGTTCCATTTCATACATTGATTGTGTCTTGTCTTGCTTGTTTCAGGGAGGAACTGAAATCATTCCCATTGTTCCGAGTATATCCTTGAAGGACATTGATCAAGCAAATATTTGAGGGAGGAATAGAGGACTTTAATAGAACTCCCATCATTCCATAGAGAGCTTCATCCTCTTAGTTGAGGAATAGAGGACTTCAATCACTTCATATATCATTTCATTACTATTTCAGATGCTCTGCACCGATCGTTCCGATCATTCCCACTGTTCCATGGAGAATGTTGATCATTTCACACAGGAATAGCACATTTCCATCATTGCATTAAAAGTGTCATCCTATGAGATTTAAAAAAAAAAAAAAAAAAAAGGGACTCCAATAATTCCATGCATTGTCTTTGCCATTGTTTAAACACCATTTTCATTGGTTCCACCATTCCTACTGTTCCAATTGTTCTAATTCCCAAGTGAATATAATTCTGCTATGCATGGAGGAAATCAGTTGTTTATTTGCCTGTGATATCATATCAATTCATCCATCATCCAACAAGCATAATTCAACATACTAGGTAATAGCTTGGTCAGCTCTGAAAAAGAAATAATAAATAAATAGAATAAATTAAAACAAAAAAATGGAACATCAAATAGATGAGGAGATAACTTTCAGAATCCCTACAGAAGGAAATCATCTCCTTGAAGGGAGTGGTATGTCTGAGCAGGCAGCCACAGCAGAAGTTGCATCTAGTGGTGCCACCAATCAGCTGAATTTAAATGCTGGCAATACCATGGATATTGCACCACAGGAGAATGTGAACCTGGCAGCCGATATGCCAACCCAACAAGCCGTTTTTCCAGAGGTTCAAATACCCCTAGGAGAGGGAATAACTAGCACCAGAAATAGCCACTTGACGATCAGGCCTGACAAATTTAGTCTACAGGGTACTGCCCGGCATTTTTATGCTGGTTTGCCAGCTGCTGACAGAAACTGAGCTATGCAAGAATTCAGGCAGCATTTACAAACAGATTTGGATCACATAGACAACAGGAACAGTTTAAGGCAAAGCTATCTATGTACAGAAGGAGCGCAGGAGAGTCTGCTTCAACACTTGGTGATGGAATTTGGCGTTTGACTCTGAGAGCTTATCCTGATTTTGATTTGCATATGCAAGAACAGTTGGCTTTGGATGCTTTCAAAAATGCCTTGTCCTTGGACATGAAAGTTAGATGCATCGACAAAGGTTGTAAAACTATAGAAGAAGCTGTCCATGCCGTGGAATATTATGAATCTCTATTCAATACAGAGAAAGATAAGAAAGGACAGGTGAGAATTATTGATAGGACAGATAAATCTGGAAATGGTGAGGGGTGTGTGGCCTTGCAGAGAGCGGTTCAAGAATTAACAGCTGCTGTCAATAATATGATATCTCATCAGGGCTGGAATCCCACACACCCACGTCACCAGAAAGAGTCAGGACCTGTGCCAAACCCCCAAACTAGAAGCAAGGTTGTTGTTTGTTATCTGTGCAATCAGGAAGGGCATTATAAGAGAAATTGTCCCAATATGGAAGCTGGGCAACCTTCCAGGAAGCCAAAAAACGTCAATCTGTCAGCTCAATAGGCCCGGAGCTGACAGATGTGCTGGAAATGATGCCAATGGAGACTCAATTACAGAACAATGAAAAGACAAATAGAGATTTTACAATGGAGAATTCAGCAGGGGGTTCCATCTACCATTTGCAATTCCCATCTTCAAAAATAAGTGGCAGAGTCGGAAACGAAGATCAGGATTGGGATAATGGGGTTTATAATTTGAGTAAAATTGGCAACAAACCTATTCAGTTTTTATTGGATACAGGGTCTACTGTTACATTGATATCAAGCTCCATATACAATAGTATCCCTATGCAGTACAGGCCACCACTTCAACCAACTAACGTAAGAGTATGTAATGTGGATGGAAATGGGGTGAAAGTGAAAGGCACTATATCAGCAGATGTAACAATAGGAGAAAGAACATATGAACAGAACATGGTGATAGCAAAGATGAAATATGATGGAATTTTAGGTGCAGATTTCTTCCTAAGAAATAAATGCCAGTTGAACATGGGAAGACTCTCTGAAAATCCGGGATGAGGAAATACCATGTTGGATTGGAGGTGAAAATGCCACCTGCTGTAGGGTAAAATTGGAACATTCTATACATTTGCCAGCAGGGCATGAAGTGTTTGTTCCTGTGAATATTCAAAATAGTGGACAGTTGACAACATTGGGTCTGATAGAGGGCAACCCTGAGGTTTTTGAGAAACATGGGCTGCTAATGGCTGCTGCTATTATAGAAACCCATAAGGAAAACTTGGTGGTCAAAGTTATCAATGGTGCAGAAGACAGTCTTTCTTTGATGAAAGGGATGACACTTGGACAATGCACCCCTTTGACACCAACACAAATCTTAAATGCAGAAAGACAGGTCAAGACAGTGAGAACCATCACCACAGAGGAAGCAACTGAAGACTTCAATGAAATCATAATACCAGAACATCTCACTGACTTGTGGAATAGGAGTTCACAAAATTTAGATGACCAGGAGAAAAAGCAACTTGCGAAAATGTTGGTGGAATACCAAGATGTATTTGCAAAGAGTAAGGATGATATAGGGCGAACAAATTTGGTAAAACATAAAATTCACACAGGGAATGCACCACCCATACGGCAACCTCCTAGACGGCAGCCTATTCACAAGAGACAAGCAGAAAGAGAAGAAGTGGAAAAACTTCTCAATAAAGGTATATTGAGCCATCAAATAGTGCATGGTCATCATCACCAGTGCTGGTAACAAAGAAGGATGGATCTATTAGATTCTGTGTTGACTACATGAAGCTAAATTCTGTGACAGTCAAAGATGCATATCCTCTGCCAAGAATTGACGAATGCCTTGACAACTTAGCAGATTCCAAGTGGTAATGTGTGATGGACTAGTCCAGCGGTTATTACCAGGTGGAAATGGATGAGAAAGACAAGGAGAAAACTGCCTTCAGCACAAGACATGGGCTATATCATTTCAACCTCATGCCTTTCGGATTATCCAACACTCCGGCTACATTTGAAAGATTGATGGACAAAGTGCTGAGTGGTTTACAATGGGAAGTATGCTTGATATATCTGGATGATATAATTGCCTTTGGATCATCTGTGGCTGTCTGTCTGGAAAGACTTCATCATGTTTTGCAGCGTTTGAGGGAAGTGGGTTGAAATTGAAAAGCCAAAAGTGTTCCTTCTTTCAGAAAGAGGCTCTGTTCCTTGGACATATAGTATCTGGTGATGGAGTAAAAACAGACCCATCTAAAATTGCTGCAGTGCAGGACTGGCCAAGGCCTACTTCCAAGAAACAAGTTAGAAGTTTTCTTGGACTTTGTTCATATTACCATCGTTTTGTAAAAGGCTTTGCTGATATTGCAAGACCACTCCATCAATTAACAGAAAAGAATGCCCATTTCAAATGGTTGGAGGATCACGAAAATGCATTCACTACTCTGAAAGGAGCTTTGACATCAACACCTGTTTTGTCCTCTCCAAGACCTGAAGGACAGTATGTCCTGGACACAGATTCTAGTGATTCTGCTCTTGGAGCTGTCTTGTCACAGATCCAAGAAGGGCAACAAAAAGTCATAGCTTACATGAGCAAAGCCCTGACCAAAGAAGGAAGACATTATTGTATTACAAGGAAAGAACTCCTAGCAGTGGTCAAGGCAGTGAAGCACTTTAGACATTACGTATATGGAAAACCAGTGTTGGTTCGCACTGACAATTCGGCTGTGAGTTGGATTTATAGATTGGAAGATTCTGAAGGACAGATGGCCAGATGGCCGCAAATTCTTGGACAGTATGACCTCCAACTTCTGCACAGATCTGGAAAGAAACATGGGAATGCAGATGCTTTGTCTAGGATTCCTTGCAAACAGAGTGGAAGGGATGAGGAAATAGGACACTGTGCTTTACAGCAGAGCATTGACATGTGTGTCATAACAAGGCAAACTAAGACAGATCAAACGGATGAATTTAAGGAAAACCAAGGCTGGCTACCTGGCTGGTTGCCAGAGGAAATAAGGGGGCTCAATTGGCAGATGAATATATAGGACCGATATTCATTGCCAAGGAAGGAAGTTCCGTTCGACCAGAATGGCAAGACATATCCCATCTCTCAGGAAGATCAGAGATATTATGGAGACAGTGGGAAAGCTTGCATGCTAGAGGTGGCATGTTGTATAGATCCTGGCATCATGATGATGGAAGCCAGCATTTTCAGTTGATAGTGCCAAAAATGAAACAGAAGGAACTTTTGTGGCACTGCCATGATACCCGAACAGCTGGGCACTTAGGGGTAGAAAGAACCAGAGATAAGGTCTCTCAGCAGTATTACTGGCCAGACTGGAAGGAAGATGTCCATCAACACTGTAAGCAATGTGACCTCTGTGCAGCTAGGAAGCCATCTCTAAGAAATCAAAAAGCACCTCTGAGACAATACCTTGTAGGAGAGCCAATGGAGAGAATGGCTGTGGATATTCTTGGCCCATTGCCCTTGACTTATCGTGGCAACAGATTCATCATGGTAGTGTGTGATTATTTCACCAAATACACTGAAGCACTAGCATTGCCTGATCAAAAAGCAAGTAAAGTTGCCCGTCATTTTGTGGAAGAAATAGTCTGTAGACTGGGTACACCAAGAATACTGCATTCAGATCAGGGGAGGAATTTTGAGTCTAATTTATTCCAAGAAATGTGTAGACTGCTGGGAATTGAAAAGACCAGAACTACAAGTCTCCATCCTCAGAGTGATGGAATGGTGGAAAGATACATGAGAACCTTGAAAACCATGTTGACTATGTATGCGGAGCAGGACCAGCGCACTTGGGACGAACATCTCCCATATGTCATGTTGGCGTACCGGGCCTCGCCACATGACAGCACTGGTCATACTCCCAATGAGATGCTTTATGGCAGGCAGGTCACTCTACCTATTCATGCAGTGACGGGCACATGGAAGGACATCAGAAACCACAAGGGAGATGCAGATGACTGGGTGCACTCATTGAAGTCAAATTGCAGGATGTATATCACAAGGCCAGACAACAGCTAAAACAGAGTGCAGAATATCAGCGACAACAATACAACCACAAAGCAGATAAGGAAGGATTCAATGAGGGACTAATGGTGTAGTTGTACCATCCTATCAGGAAGCTTGGAAAATACCCAGGTCTAACATCTGCAAGATGTGGCCCATATATTGTGGTTGAGAGGTTGGATGACCTCTTGCACAGAATCCAGCGAGGTCCAAGGTCTAGGACCAAGATAGTTCACTTGAACCGACTGTCTCCTTATGAAGGTCCCAAAAAGTTTAAGTGGTGGAAGAAGAGGCCACCAGAAGCTCAGAAGCCAATGAATAGACAGTAGTTACCAGGCTAGGGCCCATTCTGTTGGGAAGGGGAAGGGCCCTCCCTGACCCTTGATGGGAGACCTATTTCCAGGCTGGCGAAACTGAGAGTAGAAACAGGAACTTTATAAGTTGGGATTAATATGGTGGATGGTTCGGGCTGGAGGATGGTATCCAGGTTCATGGACACATCAGCTGGAGGCTGATGTATTCTGCTTATGGACTGGGATGTTCTAAGCAGGACACCAAAATGGTTTTGGTGAAAAGCTATTGAACTGGAAAGGACACTGCAGTTCAGAAAGGGATTTCTGACAACAGCATTGTGCCTGGAGGTCAATAGAAACATTTTGATTACTATTGTGCATAAAGGCCAATAGGGGTGCTTTGAGTAAGAGACAGGGCTTGCTCAAAGGGTACAGGATCCCGGAGTACAGGATCTTCTGGAAGTGGCGCCAACCAGCATAGAAGATTCTGGGTTAATGATCTAGGGATAGGATCATAGTTGCATGAACTCAAAGTGCTATTATGGAACCTAAGATGACCCCACACCCCTATCTGCATGAATAGAGAAGTGGAAGAATCTGAAGCCTTTATAAGCATTGGGGCAGGAGTTTATTGTAAAATATGTTTTTGTTCTTATCTTATTGCAGGTGTGAGCCATCATGTCTTCTGACCCACTGCTTCAGGCTGCAGTATCTGCCAGTGTGAGACCACCACAGATAGACAAAGAGGTCGCATGTGACAAGTGTGGGGAGATCTTCACGGGAGAGAGCCTGAGGGTCCAGCTGCAACAGCACCGTGTGAGGGAGCACAATGGGGTCCAGGTTTTCTGCCCATGGTGTGACAGGAAGAACCGCTTTTCCTGCCCCAGTAACCTGCGGAAACACGCAAAAGTTTCCCATTCCGATGAGGACCAGGGTTTGCTGTCCACAGCCGTTGTAGCCCTGTATGCCGCTGACATCAGTTGCTGGCAGAGTCCAACAGTCAAGATGGAGGACGACTTCTACCCTGAGGCTTTCATGCTGGCAGAGGAGTGGCGGGCAAAGCCTCGTGTCAGGAAGAGCAAGAGGATGAAGAAGACAAAGTGTATTGTCATCAACTCTGATTCAGAGACAGAGACAGCCCCTGCAGAGCAGAGACAGCCCCCTCCAAAGGAAGCACCTGGAGCAGGAAGGATCATGCCCATCTGTCCGAAGAGGGTGGACAACAAAAGAAAAGCATCAAAGGAGACAGTGAAAGACAAGAGGATGCTGGAGTCACTTGCTGTCACACCAAAGAAAGGGAACATCACATCCAGAGAGGAGCCTGGACTAAAAGAAGGGAAGACTCCGGAGGCAGCAACACTGCCTCTTCAGTCCAGTGTGGCCAAGATGACACCAGAGGCAGCATCATCATCCCCTCCACCCAATGTCGCAAAGAAGCCATCAGAGGCAGCAACAGCATCTCCTTCTTCCAATGTCACCAAGAAGGCATCGGCAAAGGGAAAGGAGCCCAGACCACAGGGAAAAGTAGAGGAGGAAAGAAAGAATTTAGAGATAGCTGGAAGTCATAGCCAAGAAGGGAATCACTTGAAAGAAACAGAAAAGGCACCGGAAGCAGAGACCGGCAGTTCTGATGGAGGAGAGGAAGTTGGAACTAGCGTGGCCATTAGGGAGCACCAGGAGAAGCAGGCTGTTCCCCTAGAGGACTACCACAACCAGGAACTGGATGTGATGGTCAGCCATGATGACCTGGATGAAGACCTGCTGCAAAGCTCGAAGGGTGAAAAGAACCCCTCAGGCACACATAGGCCACCTCTCAGATCAGTTGTTTGTGTGAAGGAGGATGAGAGGCAACTACAGAGGAGAGAAAGGGAGGAGAAGATTCATGCCAGGGCACAATACCTCCGCCAACATGGTAGATGGGAAGATGTGCGGCATAGAGGTGGGTCCGAGTGGTGCGTCATATTCAAAATCCAGGATGACCACCAGTATTACTATGAGAAGGCACGAGTGGAAGTGGGGCAAGAATATATGCGCCGACTGCTGGTTAGACGACAGGGTCTGCTGAGAAGTGGTGCCAGGCTTCCTCCTCGAGTCGAATGGGAGAGGCTCACTTTGGACAACTTTGAAGAGGAAAGAGCATCATTGGCTGCAGCTTTCCAGGTGCAACCCAGTACCTCCATCAAGGAACTGTCCCGGGGCACCAAGGTCCAGAAGTACTATCCGCAAGTTTGGGAGTCCTACAAGAGGAACAGGAACACCTCTTTGGCAGCACCAAGCCCTATTCTGACCCCACCACCATTGGATCTCCCACCAAGACCTGCGCCATCATCTCCAAGCAGTGTCATACCAAAGGCAGCAGTGGCTCCGACTGTAGCACAGAGTGGACAGCCGACAAGTAACATCGGGTGTGGTGAAGGAGCTGAGGCCCCAATCCCTGATCCAGATCTACCTGAGTCAACACAGACTGGATCCAGTATGACTTCTCCTACGGAGAACATCTGCAGAGTTATACAGGTCAAGCGGAGAGCAGCCAGGGTGCCAGACAAGAGGGTGGTGGAGCCGATGGAGGAAGGGGATTGGGATCGCCTCCTCAATTCCTATCAGTAGAAGTTGGGTAGAGTGAAAGGTTCTCTCCAGTTTCATTGTTCAGCGACTCAAGTATGGTGCATCTGACTAAAGGGACCAGCAGCACTGCAGGCCCTGGTTTCCATTTTCTGTTATTGTAAACTGTCCAAGTTCACGGACAGTAAGGGTAGAGTCTGGGGTGAGACCCTGTGGCTCCTGCAATGTACTTGATGGTTTTTGTAGCACATGCTATGCTGGAATCTGCCCATGTACTGTTAAATGAATCAGACCCATATGCTGTCATGTATTGCAGTATGTTATCTTACACTTGAAATGTACCTAATTTGACATTTTGAATACCTGTCTTGATCTGTACTGATGTTAGACTGAGGAATCTGGCCATGTACTGTCATGAGACATCAGTGTGTCATTTCATACTGAGAATGTACCAAAATTGTGTAGAAGAAATGTGTAAAGTGTTCAAGTGTAAGCAATACTTGGACCTGTTAGAATGGTTACATCTGTGTAGGTGCAGGTGCAAATATGTATTGGATTGTAATTGCATAGAAGAAATGTGTAAAGTGTTCAAGTGTAAGCAATACTTGGACCTGTTAGAATGGTTACATCTGTGTAGGTGCTGGTGCAAATATGTATTGGATTGTAATTGTATAGAAAAAAATGTGTAAAGTGTTCAAGTGTAAACAATACTTGGACTTGTTCGAATGGTTACATCTGTGTATGACCAGGTGCGAATATGTATTGGATTGTAATTGTGTAGAAGAAATGTGTTAAGTGTTCAAGTGTAAGCAGTACTTGAACAAGTTAGAATGGTGACATCTGTGTAAGTGCAGGTGCGTATATATATTTCATTGCAATTGTGTGGAAGGAAGGTTAAAAGTGTTCAAATGCAAGCAGTACTTGGTCAGGTAAAGCAATAACGACTGTGTAAGGGTAGTTACAAATATATGTGTATTCCCCGATTGCGTTGTATGGAAGAAAATTGTGAATTGTTCAAGTGAGACCAGTAATATCAGTGACGCACAGTTGAAAACATCTATTTGAGGGCAATGGTATTGGAGATAGGTGTATATTGTTCAAGTGTAAGCTTTATTTGAACAAACCAGTGGCATCTATGTACTTGGTTGTGATTATATCAAAGATTGATCATTATTGAAGGGTAAACGCTATTTAGATAAGACAAGTCAATGGTGTCTGGTAACAAGTCACATGTAAGTTGTAAATTACAAATGTATTGACTGGAAATGTAAATTGTTTCAGTATAACCAATACTCAGGAAGAATGACTTGTGTATTCTTGCTGAACATTGAAGGCAGTAATTGAACAACAGTTGGGAAGTTGCGGTGTAACCTCATGTACGCGAATACAAAGTGTATATATGAGATCTCCATCCAAGTGCAAGTGATTTATGTCAAACATCAGCTGGGAAGTTGTAACAAATTTATATGTAAAGGTAAAGACTGCAAATAGGACCTCTAGATGAGTAAGAACAGGTAAAATGTATAAGCAGACTGGGCACTGAGTGTAAATGATGTTTCGAAGCTGACTTTGAAGTTGTAACAGAATGGATACACAGATACACTAAGTACACTGAACAATATAAATATTGGTAGTAATGAATTGTAATCCTGTGGAAGTTGAATGCTTCCAACATTGTCAGTGTGATAAAAATTTGATTATTAGCGATTCAATGTTTTAAAAGGTGACTGATTATACAAATGGATTAATGCAGGATGGCCATGTTATGGCATGGTATTACAGCTGTACTTAGTGAAGGTAGAGTGTGTTTATAATGTTCCAGATTCATAAATATCACAAAAACGATGTAGGCCTACTTTAATCTTTTACTTTAAATTTAACTGACTGACAATTCGGGGGAACTAAAAGGCGATAGGCCTAACATGTCTCTTTTTATTTTTGGCAGAAGAAATGATATTTGTGTTTTTGGGTGGTTAGGCCTATACAAGAATTAGTGTCTCCAGTTAATGATGGATATGTCTAAGGTTGAGAGGACCAGTTTAAAACCACCAGTTGCCTATTATGGGTGACTGCCTGGCTCAAGTCAGGAGTGAAATTTGTTTCTTTACATTGGTATTGGAAGAGAAATGTTGATACTTTGGCAAGTCTGGAACATCTTTGCTGTCATTGTTGGGTTTGGAATTAATAAATATGGATCATGTGTTAGTGTACTATTCAAACTCTTCATGGCTGTTGATTAAGTTGATATTCAAGGTGTCCTGTATACAATTAAAAATTTGATAGATGGAGTTATCTGTTTCAGTCTGAGGCCATGTTTGGGCACATGAAAGTAATAAATAGTTGATGGTATGAGGGTGAGATTACACAGTATGTCGGTAAAGTGTCCTAGCTTACAGAGTAAACTGATCTGTGTGAACACAATAACCTTTGGTATGAACCTTTGATCAACAGTAAACCATACAATGCTTTAAATGCAGGAGCATTTAATTTCTTAAGTTGGGGGTATTGTAACAGCCATGCTGTTATATTAATTGTGATACAAGTACTAATGGCAGCTTTGCTGCTAAGTGTCACCATTTATTGAGTGAAAATCTTTGCCGAGTCAAGTTGACAGGGTTAGGCCTAACAATATGGGTGCACGTGCTATGCTCAGGATGCTTACCTTTAAGTTATACTTCAGAAATTCAACGCTATTGTAAAATAACATATAAACTGTTGTAGGTAGTAGCATATTTGTAAGTTTAAGTAGTTTATCAGGTTAAACTAAGACCAACAGGCTTCATTCATGATCTTCTCCGTGAATGTTTTGGTGCTGCGCAGCCATTTTGTTGGCTTGTCAGCTCCGGTGCACTGGCACTTCAGAACGAGGTTTGGCGAGTTAGCGTCTGGAAAAGGTTACTAAGGCACCACTTGTATTAACAATGCTATGAAAAGCTATTGAGATGGAGGAACCTGGGATGTTTTACACTTTTGAGAAGTTTCGTTGCGAAACTTTTTGTAGTTTTAAAGTTATTTGGGTTTCAAGTCATTTGCTGGAATGCTTGGAACCCTTGGAACGAAATTATGGGATGGCTCACTTGTATATAAGGCCGCGCGATTTGCATTTTGGTCATTCTAACTCTGGTGGGTCAAGTCAAAGGTACTTGCACTTGCCTCTTGAGCCCTCTCTTCAACCTTCCATCTCCTTGTATCTCATCAGTTACATTTTTTTGGAACGATTAATGAAACTGGAACAATTTCGACAAGAATAATTCAACAAATTTTGTAGAAGACAACATTGGAACGATCTGATTATTTATGGAACATTTAGGCCTACTAAGTTTAAGATTAGGATCATTAGCACGAAACGATGATTTGGAATACCCGCATTGTATTATTGGTTAGATCAACAGGCAACTTTACTTGACTCGGCACCCATCATTTGTACACCATGGTTTTTGGACATCCATAATAAACTGTTTTCCTTGGAATCTAGAAACGTCTCGGTGGTCTATGGCAAACGACAAAGAGAATTGCAGTAATTTCGATCTCCTTTATTCAGTAATGACCAAAGTTGATCAGGGAAAGTTTAGCTTGTTTTCCACACCACCTGCTGTCATTCCGTTGAACTGGAACTGTATGAGATTGAATACTGAGATTGAAAGGGGGTGATCCGATAATATCTTTGAATGAATATTTGAGAGAATTGATTCCCGAATGACCGTGTGAGTGGTGCCCGTCTGCGTGAGTTCCCTGGCCCACGGTAAATCCGAAATAATGTTTGACATGAAAGCGCTCGGCGGGAGTGATGGTTACAATATATTGGGACCGAGAAATTGTGTAAAATTGAGATTAAGCATTCCCTGTTGTTTTCCCTTTTACTTTGCAGCCCAAATGCATCATTGGCTACCAGGAAGTACAGGTAGTGTGACATAAAAAAAACACACCTTTATTCATTCAGGGATGCAAGGCACATCAAACACGTGGTCAATTGGCTGATCCTTTGTAATTTGTGCACCCGCACAACAGCTGATGTGAGATGCACTCACTCTAGGAATGTGACTGTCATCTACTTTACTGCTGTTATTCAAAGCTTATAAAAAACAGACCTTTATCTTAAGAATACGACAAAGGCACACTGATTCCCCAGACAAGTCACATGCACTGTTGGTAGGATATGGAATAGAAACAAATTTATCGGAAACTGAATGCAAATTCAAATTGTTAGTGTCAAGTGTCACTTTAAAGGTTAGCTTCATTGAGTATGTGAAAAGTTGAAAAGCTTATGCTAAATAGGGTTACTTTAAAAGTTTAAATGTTAAATATCTTAAAAGCTATCTAACTTTAACCCAGTTTCCCGATCACTTTCAAACATTTTTGATTGGAACAAAATGGAAAAAGCAACTGCGACTGGTCAGCAGTTTTGCTTTGTATGGTTTAGGCATAGCAGGAGAGCCTACGGTACGTCAGTAATTTGCTTGGTGTGGATTACGCATAGCAGGGTAGCCTATGGTAGGCCAGCAGCTCAGCCTGGTGTGGGTTAGGCATAGCAGGGCAGCCTACGGTGGGTCAGCAGCTTAGCTTGGTGTGGGTTAGGCATAGCAGGGCAGCGTATGGTAAGTCAACAGCTTTGCTTGGTGTGAGTTATGCAAAGCAGTGCAGCCTACGCAGGGTCAGCAGCTTTGCTTGGTGTGGGCTAGGCAGGCACTTAAACAGCCCATTTAACTCCATTTTGGCCGTGTAAGGATGCATCGAGCAAGCTATAATTTGCGGTGTATCATTACTTGCCTAGTGTGTTATTCATGTGCCAGGTAACAAGGCAATTAATTGCATGTGTCGCAAATAAAATTTCGCTGTCCGAAAATGTGAAACATTATGTTGGGTCAACACAGCAATCGTCTTTAATTTTGCTTGAAAATAATACCCGTTTCTATACTTTTGCTGTTTCCTAAAACAAGAGTTTTGCTGCACTGCAGATACTTAATCTGGATAAAGAATCCATGCATTCTATATTGTAATACCGGTTTCTCACCATAAATCTACAGCTTTTATTCCTTGGTTTCATATCTCCAATATTATATACAAGTGAAGTTTGGGGACTATATTAAATGTGTGACGCAAAACGCTTTTTTTTTTTGTAATCTCAAAAGGAAGAAAATGCGAGTACCTTGATCGCTTTTTGAGAAAGTTCATGTTATGTTTCTGCGATTCTGTTTCCGATTATACAAAAATCTCCTGACATTTCGATACTAATTGAACTCCAAGAATATCCACTCGCTCTTAGGACTTTTTGCTCAAGAAATGGCTGCGAATTGTCAACTTGCAGCCAAGTTCACTACTTTACGACTGTTTTCTATGTAACCAATAATATATACATTCAGGCAGTTTTCAGCGGAGAAAAGTAATACAAGAGACTTTTTGTCATGTTGGTTTTACTATAATATGGGAAAATATCGGTTTGCAAACTGAAGAGTTTCCACAGCAATATTTGGCACTAGAATAAGAGAATATTCCCTGGATCAGTGGAAAGAAGATTGTGCCAATAATTCAGGACCTGATGAAAGTTAAGAACCTACAGTTTGAAAAAGAATTCCAAAAAGGATCATATTTTGTGCGTATAAAGGATCGATATATCCGGGTAGTCTCTACACATTTCTGAATAAGTGCACATAATTACAAATTCGAAACAAGGAGACATAGACCACTAGAGGAAATACCTTTCTCCTCCATCCTTGTGAGATCGAGGTTAGATGCTGGACCCACGGAGCCACTATATGGCAGCCTGCGTCAATCATCAGCGTTGCTATGGTTGGCACCTCCAGTTGCATCAAATTTGTTTTTAGGAACAACTGTGCAAGTATTGTGAGGATTGGAGAGAAGACAAATGGCTGCTCTATGCCAAATGCCAAGCTTTAAAATCACACTACATTGACTCTTTACCAGAGACACCATAAGAGAAGCAAAGGTGAACCCATGTGTATCACAGGAAGACTCAAGTAGCAGCAGTCTCTACACCAGAACCCACACACCCACACCCACATCCCAAGGAGAGGCGATATAGTCACTAGCAAGGCAGCAAGAGATCTCATTTGGGGAATCAAGGGTGCTCAGCTCAACCCAGTGCATGATTACTAACTGACTCCAGGTTCACCCTTGCCTGGGAGTCTATGGGTCAGAGTACACAGTTGCAGGCTAATATGTTGCATGCACTGATCGCCTCTCAGACTGCTCCGTTTAAGTTCCCTTCAAAGAAGTCGGTCATGCACAGATTGAAGATTTTGGGATCTAAGTCCTTTGGGTCTGAGTGCTTAGAGCAGAAATGGCCAATGTCAGTGCACCCACATTGGAAACTAATTGGCTCCTGTCCAAGGATTAAGGAATCTTGGCACATCTGAGCACTCATACTGTAAGTCTGAGTAATCTGGACAAACAAAGTTGGGGTGGGGTTCCTGAGCTCCTAGTTCTGAGAGATTGGATCATAAATCCAGGCAAGCTGGAGACAGAAAATATGCGAGTCTGTGATAGAGCCGTCTACTGTTAGTAGGCCTTCGATGCCTGTGGTAGTGGCCCTTCCAATACTCCAAGGGCCACCCTCATTGCCTCCATCTGCATTGCTGCTTTTGCCTCCTGCTCCTCCGGTGGCTCTGCCCCATAGTGAGTAGCTGGGGACTCTGCTGATTTCAAGCTGGCTGCCCTGCCTCCCTCTGTTTAGAGGCAAGCAGAACTCAGGGTTGGTGTGGAACAGCGCTTGTGGTAAGATACTTCATTTTCTGCTACTGCTGCCACTGCCACTGAGTGCAAGCAGAATATGATGGCAAAATAGCTTGCTGTGTCTTCCCTAGGTCATTTCTCTCTTAGCCCTAGGTCAGCCTGCACACCCACAGAAAAGCACTTTGGCTCAGCCACTGGGTTTTAAAGGTTCTCAAAGCCCTTATTCAGAGCCTAGTGGGTGACCAAGCTGTCCCCACCCCCCACCCCCAACACACACACACCTTAGTCATGTAGTCTTGCTGGGGCTTATACCAAAAGGATATGCATTACAAAACTCATATCCCTTTCTCCTTCTCTTCAGCTGAGTTTATGACCAGTGCACACCTAAGACTTGCTGCACATACATGAATGTATAATTGTTGACATCTACCTACCTGAGGCAAGGGTGGCTCCTCCCAAAGCCAGATATACAAGGGCAAAGGTTTCTTGTGCTGGGGCAGATGTTCCCTTAGAATTCACTGCCAGTGGATGTGGATTGGGAGGAGTGTGATGCTGCGTAGCTGAAGTCCAGCACTACATCTGCTGATGCCTTCAAGTGTCTGGAATAGGATGGCAGGAAACTCATCCTTACGAGGTCATATTCTGATGTCTTGTTACCTGCTTTTAAGTATCTTCTGGGAGTCCTCAAGACCTCTCTGCATATCAAGGATGCATGCAGGATTGGCCTGACCAGGCGTCACCTTTTACAACTTAGTTGTTGTGAGCAGTTGATCATCAGGTGCAAAATGCCTGCACATTGGAGGCTAACCTTCATTTGTTGCAGAGGGATGCCTACCTCCAGTGTCAAAAGCCACCTGACCCAATATTTTGCAGAGCAAAATGGGGCTGCTCTTCTTGGGAATTTTGTTTGGAACAGAGAGGGCAGAAGTCAATCACCAAACACAGGACTTCTAGGCCCCCTCTGCTAATCAGACCCACGCCATGGTATTGCCCAACTCTTTTTGGTTACTCTGTATCTTTGCCAACTCAGCCCTGTGGCTTGGTGCTAAAACTGTGCCTACTAATGCTTAGACTCATGCACCCTGAGTTATACATCTCCATAGGAAGAGAGAGCAGTGATCCGGGAAGGAAAAGCTCCTGGGCAAAGCCAAGAAGTTTGGCAAGCCCGAGAGCTCATGCTTCAGGAGTGCTGAACTGTCAACTCCCAAGATCCCCCTATTCCATGCCTTCAGACTGCATGCAGTGTCCAGTCGATACATGCCTCTCCTCCTTTCACACACGATGGGAGTCTATCATAGATGATTGACTCACCCTAAACATCTGAAACATGGCTACTTGCTGCCTCCCAGCAAAGAGAGGTTTCCTTTAGGCTGTCAACCAAAGTGTTTTGCACCGTCTGCAGCAGAACCAAAAGCATCAACATTCCTAGATGTTTTCTGGAAGCTTTGGAGCAAGCACACCATAGAGCCAGTGGCGAATCACAATTTTCCTGGCTTCTACAACCTATTCTTCCTTGGGAGGTGGTTTAGAATCAGTTCCTGAATTTTATTGGTCACAAGACTGACCACAAACAGTCATTTTCTGTGGTGGGAGGTCCCCCGCACCCCTTTTGCTTATGTGGGGTCCCCCCCTCCTCCTCCTTCAGGTTCACTTTTTTGGTGCCTTGTAGGGGACTCAAAGCCATGCATGTGGCCCTTTCCCATAGAACTCCCATCTTACCACCTGAGCTAGTGAGGATTGTTGGTGATCCATGCCATTCATTCCCTGATTGAATAATTGACTGATAATGCATTGCAAGGAGTGCCATCTGGCGAGAATCAGAAATACTTGTAACAACATGGCACTCATTGAACAATGTAGGCTGTACCCCACTGTACAAATTCACCTAAAACATATTAATAGGTCAGTATATGTGCATCTATCTACTATTATGGACTAAGCTGATAAAATTTAGTTCATATACTGGAAGTTATTCATCTTTGTGTCAGGTATCTTATGAAAGACCCAGAGGCTAAATTTAGACAACAGCCCTTCCTTGTCCATAAGCAAGACAGAGGATGGCAACCTGTAAAAGACCTGTTGACACTGGACACTTTGCTTTTGGTCTTGTCTTTCAAAATCGAGAACCCCCAGTTGGTGGCAGCAGGCTTGCAACCCATTGAGTGGGTGACCTCTATGGATGTCAAGGATGCATTCTTCCATGTGCCAAGCCAACTGGCTACATGGAAGCTTCTGCAGTTCACATTCTTGGGACAAGTTAACCAGCTCAAGGTGCTTCTGTTCACCCTTGCCATGGCAACACTGGTGTCTATCCAGTTTGTGCACACAGTTGTGGTTTACCTTCACCAGTCACCCATTTGCATTCATGTGTACCTGGGTGATTGACCTATCTGGGCAATTGGGGTACCTGAATTGGCAGCCAGCTCTGTAACTTTACCAACACTTGGGCATAATTGGGAATGAAAGCAGGGCCCGTCCTCGGACAAGGCCTACAAGAGCTCACAAGGCGTAAGCCTTCAATGCCTCCCCATGCACCCAGTAGTGGTGATATGGTGGGTCGGGGGGGGGTGGTATATGGTTTCATAGGACAGCGGACACTTAGGTCAACTGCGTGCAGCTAAGCCAGGACAGCAGAAACGTCTGCCTGATACAAGTCCAAGATTAGGTCAATTTAACAGGAGGGCCACTGATAGTTGTGCCGACCTGTAGACTACATCGGATCTAAACCACAAGAGCATCATTAACTGGAACAAAGTGGCTGTCTGATGGGACCCAGAGGCCTAACTGACAGGTATCTGGATGCAAGCAATGAAGCCTGAGACATCTGCGAAGGCTTACATGTCCTCATCCAGCCCTATCATGTCATGCAAATACAAATCATTCGTGGCAGGCCCAAGGGATGTCTTCAATGGGTGACATTCTAGGTCCCATTAGATTTCCAGGACTGAAGGAGTTGAAACAGATAACATCTACCCCCGAGATGATACTGGCATCTATCATGTTGGCAGGCGAG
>OZ026626.1:40141430-40231430 GCA_964020975.1 Hermodice carunculata | reverse complement strand
TGTATCCTCTCTTTCGAAACTTGATTTTGTCGATTTCAACTACTTTTTCTTCACCGCCAATTTCGTCTTTTTTATTTGTTTATTTATTTTATTATTATTATTACCTTTTTTTTTATATTAGCACAAATCTCTCTGCCAAAAATTCTACCAGTCCACTAGGGTCTGTGAACTTCCTATCGTCAGTCCACTTTGAAAAAAAGACAATTTAGCAGTTTATAAACCCAATAATAAATGAGTTACAGAATCTGAAAAATGTTCAGGCGTTAACCTGCCAACCAACTATTCTTTCTGATGCTTATTTTCATGTAGCATTTGCTTTTTAACATATCCATACTTTTCCGTATTTTTTGTAATCCTTGTCCAATCTCTAATTACAAGTTACTTTGCAGCAAATGTGCATAAATCAGCAAAATTCCCATGAAGTCCTCTAATTTGCAACCAATCATATCAAGAGTCACTTTTGAATACAATAAACTTAAATAATCGTAACTAAATCCCATGCGTCAAACATAATGAACTACATGTGCTTTTGGCGTCTGCATTGTTGTTATTTTAACTCTATTCATGACATCAGCATAGTGTATTCGTATTGGCAGATGGATATTATGACTGACGTTTTCTAGCATGAGGATTCTGTTGTGACTGAAATATACAACAAGCGGCCTTCACATAAAACACATCCTTTAGACTTAATCATTGTAAATTAAGTTTACTCTTGTAAACCTGGTTTATAATTTGCATTCTCTACCACGTGAACAAGTTTTTAAGCCCCCGAACCCTGTTTCAACGAAGCCAACTCCTCCCAGCAGATTTCTTGTATACCAAATATACTGGATCTTATTTATAATAATAGGGACCTGTAAAGTGCACAAGCTCAAAGTTTTTTTTTATGTTTTTACCTGTTTTTATAGTGTATCACTGTGCTGTTTTTACCTGCAAGGAAAAGCACAAAGACTGTGAATAGGATCTTGCCTATTTTGTGAGCATTAAAGCATAGAGAAATATAGTTTTCTTCTTCTCTCCCAGATGTAGTTTTAGGTTAGTCATAATAGTTAAAAAATTTGCTTAAAAATTAAGCAGTTAAAGGTATACCTGTGTAGAAATGCAGTGGTGAAGGGGTTAAATTATGAAGAATGAAGTGGATGTGGGGCCAGCCATTTCAACTTTATATTTCGTTCTTTGGCCTACTTATGTTGGTACATATATCCGTATGAGTGGTTTTGCTTGATGCTGACTAGACCCAATAAGCAACAGTCACCAATGTATAATGGTAATGGCACTCCAGGGCTCCTTTTTTTGAAATGCGATACCCGGCTGACGACCTCAACAGAAGAGTTGGGAAAGCACAGTGTCCCATTTGGCTATAGCCCCCTTTATAGTGTATCACTGTGCTGGGCACGAGTCATCTGTAATATGGCAGTTCAGACAGCATGATTGTGCCCCCTGCCCCATATTAAGTGGTAAAATTAGTTACTGTTAGTTACGCCCAAGTCATTACATTATGTGTAGAGGAAAGGAAATGTTGTTTTCAGACTTAGACTCAGAGCTGGGTAACTTACCAAAACAATGATACAAAGGAAAACGTGGGATAATATAACATAAACAAGTGTGGTTGAAACATACAAAATATATACATAAGCGCTGTACCTGTAATAAGCTTGCTGTCATGATGTCTCTAGCTACGGATATAGTACTTCATTACAAACCAATTGCCGCATGTGTTCCTGGCCTGGGATATGTCAGCATTTAAAACCGCATTTGTTAAAATCAAAATGAGTATTCCTTTTCTCAAATCGCAGCAGCTTGGACCTTCAGTCACGAATGATCCCACTGCCGAAGAAACATTTACCCCCCCCCCCCTCCCCGCGGCACATATGTATATTTCAGCTCCAGAATGTAGTTCCTACTTGTATTCTTCGGAAAGATTTATTTGCCTTGTCCAACTTATAATACTACTATTTTCTTGTGACATGCCCTTTACCTGGCAGTAGAGCATTTTTAATCGCAGAGGAATGTTTTCACCACCCCTCATTCTTTTAATTATTTGCCCTTTCGTTCAGAATATTACTCAAACATTTTTTTCATTTTTTTTCTTTCTCTGCAGCAGTATCAGTGACACGCTCCCTCTATATCTTGTTTTCAATCATTAATCTCATAAACAAATCTGCCCTTCGCTGACACTACTCTAAATGTAATGAGTAATGCATTTTCGCTTTCTATCTCTATATTATTACATGTTCCATCCTCAGCCATACAGCTTTAGCATTCTTGGAGAAATTATTATCATCCCTTTGCTTCTGTTAATATCAGATGTTTCGAGGAAGAAGACTCTGCAAACTCTGCATTTTTCATTGTGCTTTTACTTCTGTCAAACAGCTCCCCAGGACTTTGGTGTGTATCTTACCTAGTATTAAAATGTTTCATATTCATGGTACACAGGCATGTTTGTACCCAAAAAGGAAAATAAGAGGGTAAATAATCAGAGAAATAGCAAAGGTGCCACATTTATATCAACACATGTACATTAAACAGTATATCGTTTATTATTTCTAGCTGTTCGATTTGTTCATTCTTTCCCCTGAAAATATCCTAAGCAAAGAAAATGTATACAGCTCTCCAGGTGTGATGCATTTTGACTCGCTCTTTTTTATACTTCCATTAAACTGTATCTCTGTGGACAATTCGTCAGTGAATAACTGCCTCATATTGCTGCAAGACATCCGTAGTACACTGGTGACGTTAAGGGCATAGTTCCCGGAACACAGGCATGTGCCTTTACTTTATCAGGGCACTGTGCAGAGGATTTAACAAATAAGCTCAGAACAAATTCTTCATCCAACATGGTAACTCTACTAATTTCATATTAGTAAAACAAGAAAGGAAGTGATTTTCCCACAGGAAAATGGGATCCTTGAAACAATAACTAACACCATGTTTATATAACATGGTTATCACTGTGACTTACGCTGTGAACGAAGGGATCGTCTGTTCATTTGCTGTGTGGGCACACCATGTAAAACTGGATGGAAGAAGAACAGAGTGAGTTCTCCTGGGTACTTTCCATTAAAAACCTAACTGCTTTAAGTCTGAAAACAGATACCCTATCAACATTCTTACCTGAAATATCCAGAGTTGTGACCCATGAAAGGCCATACAATAGGACTGAAACAACCTGTGACATAAGCAGAAAAAAATGTTTTCAAATTGCACAATTCATAAATTTACCTCTAAGAAAATCTCGTTAGTCAGTGTATCTATCTAAAAAGTAAATAGAAATTTAAAATACATTCACCAAGGATTCTGTATTGATATTTTATGGGTGGGCACCAACATGAACAGACTAAGTGAGTACAGAATAGTCATGTTGTCACTTGCCTTCTATTATTTGTGTACAAACTTTTGTATACAATCTGCATTGCTGGTACACAATTTGAGATGGCACTTGAGATTTTCTCATTTTCGCCCTTCTTTTTTTTCCCTTTTGTCTTCTCTTTCATTATTATTATTATTATTATTATTATTATTATTACTACTACTACTACTACTACTACTACTACTACTACTACTACTACTACTACTACTACTACTACTACTACTACTACTACTACTATTATTATTATTATTATTATTATTATTATTATCATTATTATTATTATTTTGCTATTTAAAGGATCAGAAAGCACAAGCTCCTTTGCCATCAGTCGCAACTTCCGTAATTTTGGCACGTAGAATGAAACTGAGGTATTGTAAGGATATTTTGATAAATTCCAATTTACTGAAAATTCTTTTCAGAGTAAGACTGTATATGTAAAAATCTATCCTGGCACCCTTAAGATATCTACAGTTCCAACCAAAAATATTTATCTTGCGGTCGTCCTTCCATCTTCACATTCAAAACCATGCTCCTTCCCAATAGTATATGTGTCGTTGTTATTATTATTATTATCATTATTATTATTATTATTATTATTATCATTATCATCAAAAAAAGCATACTAACACACACACACACACACACACACACATATATATATATATATATATATATATATATATATATATATATATATATATATATATATATATACATATATATGTATATATATGTTTGTGTGTGTGTGTGTGTGTGTGTTAGTATGCTTTTTTTTCCTCACTACTCAACCATTTTGAATAAAACACATAACCCTTCCCAGTACAACTTGAACGTCATCACCCATTTGCGCAAGGATCACTCTACTCATAAATGGAAGAAAAACACCGTATCAGAATACATTTTCGCGTGAAAGGTTTTGCAGTCCCTATGCTGATCATTTGCAAACATCTCTTGCATACCTTGTCCGGTTGTGGCAGTACTTGTCAATGTTGTTTTTGACGGTTGGTTAAAAACAGCTATGGCTCTTTTCTGGATGCGGACATAGACTTGGCCATAATCTTGAAAAGAAGTAAATTATACAAAAAATCGTGATTCAAAGTACTTCAAAATATTTGTAAACACAGGCAGCCGTCTTAAAAACTTGCTATCATAGGTCGCAGATAAGTTTGTAAAATGCATTACGCTTTAATAGTATGATTTGAACAGATCTCGTAACTACTTAGATTGACTAATGTCAAACTTATCAATACAAGGCATATGAACCTGATTCACCTAATCACTTTTGAGTCGAGCATTCTCCTTAGTCAAATTGTTGCACATAAGTATACTTCTAAAAGTAATATTTTTCAAACCATTGCTTGCTTATTTTTATGCATATGTATCTTGGATATATAACCAATTTGTCATTGCTCCATGCAGTAATTTAATGAAAATAGGACAACTATCAAATTCAGCTTTAACTGCTGCATTTGAGGCCTTTTGTGCAGACCCAGTGCATTTTTTTTGATTTGTTGTGTGGCCCTTTTTGTCAAATAAATGCTGTTCTGACTTTGACTCTGACTCAGATGTCATTGTGTTAATATTTTCTCAAATTACTCTTTGTAAATGCAACTGACTGTTTTTTCTGTCAGTACACACGGAAAATATGTTGCATGTATAGGGACAAAAGTATGGAGTGAAAATTGCGTTTTATCTTTGAGGACTAATTTCTTTCCACACACAAATCTCAATTTTGCATAGGTGTAATTTTTTGCTTCTTGTATAGTTAATTATTTCTCTTAAAGACCACGTTATATATATATATGAATGAGGATAGCAAAATAAACAGTCTTATTTCTCTTTCTTGAAAACACATCAACCCGAAAAACAGGACTGCTATTTTCCAACTAAAATTCCATCAGCTGCGTTATTGGGTATTTGTATTAAATGTATGGATTGTTCACATTCTCAGAAACGCCAACCTCCATCGTTCGTTCCACGAAATTCCTGTAGCATGTTTATCAACAAGCGTTTCACCTATATTCACGAACTTTTATATGATCCACAACAAATATGTGGAACTTTACATGAAGATAAACCAGTGTATGACAAATGCACGCATTTGGTTGTGCAGCCTTTGGATGACCACTGCCAATAGTAAATGTCCACGTCTATTGTTTATTACCCTTTTGTGACACATATTTGGTATCATGTTACAGATTGCTTAGTAAAAATGCATGAAGTAAACTGTATATCTGGACAGTTATTGTTTTGCTTCGTGGCGACACTTGCGTGTGCCCTTGCACAAAGGTGGTTTTGTTTTATGCCACAGGCAGTGTGTCTCTAATGGGGACACATGTGCACATACATAACAATTATTTTTCTGGTTTAAATTTGTCAGTTGGCTTTGGCGTCCACATCTGACACGTGAAGTGCTAATGATACCAAGATAGCATCCTTGTGGTCAAGTGGACAATATTTATATTTCAAGCTGTGATGATATCCCGAAGGGCCGGAGATGTAAAAGGAAACAAAAAACAAAAAAACAAAAAAAAAAAAAAAAAAAACAAAAAAAAAAAAAAAACAAAACAAAACAAAAAAAAAAAAAAACAAAAAAAAAAAAATGACTGCTCGTATTTTGTTCTTGCGTTCGAATGCCCGTTAAGAAATATGAGCACGAAAAATATATACATTCTCTATAGATATAAAATAAAATAAAATATTCCTTTCAGTACAGTTCGTTAATATCATTTACTTTTATTAATAAATATTAAAATGAGCTTTTACAAGAGACTACTTTCTTTTAATAAAATTGACACTAAGCTTTTCTTCATTCCCCTCCCTTCATTATTTTAATTTGCATTTTCCAAGAATACATATTCGCATCCAGCAGCCAACACAAATCCGTCACGATGATAAAAAAAAAAAAACATTTGTCAAAAACACTGACATGTTTTGTCCTCGTTTTGCCAGTGGAGGAACTGGAATTTTTAACAGACAAGCACATCCATGTATAGGATATCACTAGTACCACAGTGGCAAATGCTGGAATTACTGAGAAGGAACAAAAGGAGTACTGAAAACCTATGTATGTTGTTGAATTAAGGGGCAGACATACCGTAGAACGTCCATAGTATTTTCCCCGAAAAAGTAAGGATAATATATCACAGGATAGGGCCGTTACGAGAACCATAAGCCACACCAGTACTACCACTACGACAGCCCCTGTTCTCCTTAAAAGGAATGTAGTGAAAGGAAATACAATATGAAAAGTGTGCAATGTAATAGTAAGAAGAGATTCAAGAGCTGAGGTTGTTGCTATTATTATCATCACTTTACTGCAAATAAGGGACAAGTGCCACATTTTGCCTACTTCAACATAATATCTCCTGTATGCAAGATCAGCACCGGCTATTGAAAAACAAGATAAACACTCATTAGCATGTCTGCTCCGCCCAAGTTAGTAATAAAGAAAGAATGAACCTGATTCTGTTCTCTCAACCCGATTCAGTAGCCAATTACAAGGACATTACCGACAAGTGACAAAATTCCCATCACCCACATTGATGATCGCAAGGTATCATTAGCCATTAGATCAGAACAGCTGGAAAAGACACCAGCCTTTGGGAGACATTTCAGCATTGACGCGAGGGCTATCCAGCAAAACTTATAATCTGAATTATTCAATGTTTTAAAATTTGTAGGCTTAGAAAACATGGATTTGTCAAACTACTCGATATTATTGCCATACAGATCCAGCGCTTCCAACAGTAATATGTCATGGAAAACTACAGCCTCCAACGTATGTATACTGTTCCATTTTAAATATTATTTCAATGCTGTTAAGCCCGAAAAATGATCATTTCTTAATACTCTTATTGAATGGTGATTAATCTATGAAGTGTGCAATGGCGTGAGTCCATCGAAGGCACCACTCTTGATCACTGCTAGGGTGGGTTGCCCTTCATTTTATAAGAGTATCAAGTCGATCAAGGCCATGAAACGTGGCGGTATTCAATTTTTGAAGGGAATTGTATCTAAGGTCCAGTTTCCTCAAATTCATTATATATCTAAATATCCTAGGTAGCAGCTTTTGTATATTATCATGCGGTAAGTTCAAGAGAAAAAAATAGGGATATTTCCAGATGTGATCCACCTCCATCATATTGTTGTGAGTACATACAATCCCTCTGGTGTCTGCACCCAGGCTCGTAAGCAATACCGAAACATTGAATGGAATTATGGGATAACAGTTGAAATCAGCTCGCTTACAAGAACATTGATTTGGGCATGTGATATTACAGAGGTTCTCGTCAGCTTCATGTATAGAGTCTAGTGCTCCTTCACACACCTGCTCCTTGTTTTATTTTGACATCTGTATATGCCCTCGCATTTGAAATTATCTGCAAATACAAAGCATTAACGCCGACGGAACCCGAAAATGAAAGCTTTGTACTTAGGAAGAATAGATCTGTAAACCAAAACAAAGAATTTATCAAAACCTACTATTTATAATATTCTTCGTATGCAGTCTTTACCTGCTTGAATAACCTGAACCATGTCTTGTTAGATATAAATTGTGTCATGATTTCAAAACTTTCTCCTCATTAGTTTTTTACCCTTTTTTATGAGCAGTCTTTTACTTGCTCCAACACCAAAACTAGTTTAAATACAATACTACCAGATAATTCTTTGCAGAAGGAATTGAAAGAGGTCATATCAAGAATGAATAATGTAACAAAGTTAGAAACAATGAAAGCAGAAAAAGTAGCGATATGTCCAGCATGTTTATGCACACGAGTGCAACCACTATATTTACCTGATGCGCATCTAAAATGTAAATTGATAAACATTGTATTATGTGTAACTTAATATTGGACTCGACATAGTGTACCAATATTTACTTACTACATCCAAATTCATCTGACTTATCAGAACAATCGTATGTTCCATCACAAACTTAAGTCAGTGGTATGCAGTTGCTTTTTGGGCACTTGGTATGTGACATTGGCCATATATGGTTTGCTATCCAAATGTGTGTTCGTGTAAAAAAAACAAAAAACAAAAAAACAAAAAAACAAAAAACAAAAAAAACATAAAACATAAAACAAAAAACAAAACAAAAAACAAAAAACAAAAAACAAAAAAAAAACAAAAAACAAAAAAAACAAAAAACAAAAAACAAAAAACAACAAAAAACAAAAAACAAAAAAAAACAAAAAACCAAAAAAAAAAACAAAAAAAAAGCAAAAATAAAACAAAAAAAAAGCAAAAAAAAAACAAAAAAAAACAAAAAACAAAAAACAAAAACAAAAAACAAAAAAAAAAAAACAAAAAACACAAAAAACAAAAACAAAAAACAAAAAAAAAAACAAAAAAAAAAAAACAAAAAAAACAAAAAACAAAAAACATAAAAAAAACAAACAAAAACAAAAAAAAAAAAACAAAAACAAAAAAAAAAAAACAAAAAAAAAACAAAAAAACAAAAAACAAAAAACATAAAAAAAACAAAAACAAAAAAAACAAAAAAAAAAAAAAAACAAAAACAAAAAAAAAAAAAACAAAAAAAAAAAAAAAAAAATTTGTGTAGATATATTTCCGTGCCACCGTATTCAGTTTTGTGCAAATTTAAAATTCACTGGTATTATGTGCAGATTAACCCAGTTTAAATGCACATTTATTATTATTGGATAACCTCAGCTGAACGTATCCAGTAAATACAAATATCCCTGTTAACTGGGTCAACATGCTGATATGCCAATTTCCAAGGCTATCATACATTAATGTTCCATTATTAACATTCATATGTATTTTGCACGTGCACAATATTATATTATATGGCCTCTTTTGTAACAGCTGTACAATTTGGAGTATATATATACGGACAGAACCATAGAAAGTCCGCTTAATTTTGAACCAACTTGACCCACATATCCAGTATAAGAGGGTTTATGGTCTTACTTTTCGTCACTTACTGTTCCAGACTTGAAGGCTATTCAAGGCAATCGGCTTTATTCCATTAGGTATGTTACACAAACATGACAAAGGCACGGAAAATCATCAATACCTTCCTTTTAATTCTTTTTTTTTTTTTTTTTAATTCTACTGGATGATATAAACACCCAAGCTAGAAATTGCCCGAAATAAACACATACGATTGATATTGACCAATACAACTATACAAGCCATATGCTGACTTAAATAAACACACAAACTAGAATTAAACTTATGTAGATACACATGCTCGACGTCAACTTTTATAAGTACACATGCTAGACATTGATATCCATGAATACACGCTAGATACAGATTTTGAAACTTTATTGACTGCATGTAATGCAATAAATGCAGTAGTTTGTCAAGTCACAGAAGCATAAAACGAGAAAAAGAGAGAGAAAAAAAGAAAAACTGATCACAATTATACATTTGACAAAGAATTGTACAGTAAATATATACCTTTATATAAGGCAAGGACCATCACCCTCAAAATAATCCGAATTACACACATGACCGTCAATGTGCACTAGGATACAAACAAGAGTGCAAGACAAATATCATCTGAAAAAAGGGGTTAGAAAGAGTTTCCTCTTAAAGCAAAGCAAGTTCTCACATATTTATCAACTATTTTTTTTTATCTTACTATCCTTTACTTTTATTTATTGCGTAATGTGGACTTACTTCACAAAGGATTGCATAAATGCACAAGCTAAATATTCACTTACATGAACTACATAACTAATGCCAAATGTGGCAATAAATTACACAAATACACAAGCTAACCGGTGACTTACATATCATTCAGTTCCATATATACACAAGCTTGACATTGGCATATCAATTCACAGGCCAGACAATGACTCACAGGAGTAACCAACTTAAATTTGACTTCGATAATTGCATAAACTGGATATTGACATACAAATACACAAGCAACACACTGATACTATCTATGACAGTCTGTTGATTGATTCAGACACGTTCACCAAATTTTCATTTGTGTGGACCTTTTGTAACGTCAGGTGGCAAAAAAGCAGAGACTGGCATTTTTTGGACTGAAAAAGAAAAGAAGCAAAAATAAAGTCAAAATCACTGGACTCAGTATACACATTTGAAATGATATAACAATAAAAGTAAAGCGGTTTTCTTAAGCAAAAGCATTGAAAAAAAATCACAATGGATGGAGAGCACATGCAGCCAAGTGGCCATTATCCATGCAAATCAGCAGTCAGCTCCCGGGAAATCATTCTTTGGATTTTTATGGTCGTTACATGCCATACAAGCTTCTCATGTTTATTAGTTAAGGTTATGTCCAGGGACATATTTTGTTTACATATTTAAAATTCACAATTTTCATCAATAAAAAAATACATTTACGTGGTAAAATTAAATGTACAGGATTTTTAGTCAATTCGTCCTACATATATGGAATCAATGTGTCTACTTTAAGTGACGGTGTCACTACTATTTCGTCATACCAGATGAAAAATCCTACGGGGAATGATAACTTTTTTTTTTTTATTCATTTATTTTTTTTCCAAACGATGGACATGGGTAATACTTTTGAGCACACGGTCAGGTGTGGCCCATGTAGCCACACTTGACCGTGCCAGGGCCGCAAGTTCCCTGTTAATTTTCTTTTTCATGGTGAAGTGCCACTTGTCCAATGATTCACATTTATATAAAATCCTTTATCACAGTGACCTTATTTGTTTTAATTTTATTTGTGGTCAATTATTATTATTATTATTATTATTATTATTATTATTATTATTATTATTATTATTATTATTATTATTATTATTATTATTATTATTATTATTATTATTATTATTATTATTTATTGAGTTCCCTTTATTTCTGGAGACATGTACCGCCTTTGTGTTTTCCACTTAATGAGGTCATAAGGTGTACTTTATGGATGAATCTGATTTATTTGCAACCAGTTTGTGCTCTGTCATATGTTTGGATTCGGTATTTTGCTTCTTCGCGACTACCTTCATGCACAACTTTGTTCGATTTGTAAGATATTGTTCTGCAGACATACAGAATGTAACAGTCAGAATAACACTTATCTTACATTTTGCATATGTTGGTTTTTTTTTCTGACTCCGTTGAGGTTTTTGTGGTGTTACCTGTTATTGTGCATACTGTAATATGTTTCTTATCAAATGTATAAGAAAATGTATGTCGATGTTTTGGTAATTGTTGAATTCCTTCTGCTATCCTTGTTGGGTTATGATTTATGAATATGGGTAATGTTTGGTTTTGGATGGAGAACATCATAAACTATTTGATAAATACTTTATTGGCTATGCTGTGTAGTTGGGTGGGTTATCAGGCTGACAGCAATGACTGAGGTAAATTGTGTTTACAATGGTCCAGGATCAAAATATCACAAAAATGATTAAGGCATACTTTGTTCCTTTCTTGTTAACTCAGCTGACTGAAACGTCCGGAGAGCCTAGAAGTATAGCCCTACCTTGCCTCTCTTTGTTGTTTAGCACAAAGGATGACATTTTTGTGTTTGTTTTTGTTTGTTTGTTTGTTTTTATTTATTTTTTTTGGGGGGGGGTAGGTGGTTAGGCCTATATGTTTGGAAAAACTTAGGTATGTTGTTAATGAAAAAAATATTCAAAGGTTAAGGAGAATGCTTGGAAAGTTCCAGCTGTCTTCTATGGTTGACTGCCTCCCTCAAGCTGGGATTGATATTTGTTTCAGCGCATTGGTATTGGAACATCAATCTACTTCTTCATTCGAAATTACTAAAACTGAAGTTTCTATTAGACATTCTATAACTACAACAGAAACTGGCATCCTGGCTCTATTAAGTCTGGACACAACTAAGGCTTCTGGTATTGATAGAATATGTACAATGCTCATGAAAGAACCTGCACCTGCTATGTCATTATTGCTTCCCAAATAATGTAACATCCCATTGGTGAATTCCCATCAGCTTTGGAAGGGCAAATGTTTTACCATTATAATAAAAGGTCATGAAGATTCATTTAATACATGTGGGGCTGCATCTCTTTTACCTATGCCGGTAAAGTGTTCCAAATAGCACCTTTAGAATATGTTGTTAACTTCTTCAGGAATAACATCGTTACCTGAGCTCCCAATGTGGCGATTTTACTCACAATTCTCTTGTCAGGAAAATTGAAATGGAAGAAAATCTCTGTGATTGGATCGCATATTATTTCAATGATCGTTCGTAACGTGTCATTGTTCACGGTCAAGCGTCCAGCATGGGCAAAATAAATGTAGGTGTACTCTTAGGATCTGTACTTTGGCAGCGCATCTTTCTTATGCATATTAACGATGCAGTCGACCTTACCAGGTCCAACAAAAGAGTGTTTGCAACAAACCATCTCCATACCATTCACAGAAGCTGAACTTCTCAACTCGAATCATTCAAATCTGAAACAATGGTCCCGTGACCTCTGTGTAATCTCCAATGCCTTAGAAGCATATTCTATGTTTATTTTTGGTACACACATCCAATTCATCGCCCCCCCCCCTCCCACACACACACTTTCTTTCAGGGCATTTTTACAACACTTTAACCGTCACAAGCACCTTGAACTTGAAATACTTGTAGGGTTTAATGTGATCTGATCCTATATCTACATATGTAAAACATTATCTACATTTGTAAAATTTTAAGAAAACTAGTCCATAGAATAAAACATTTTAAATTGTTTTTTGCTAAAGAACATAATAAGCTATTATATTTATTTTATAAGATCAATTCTGGAATATGGTAGTACAGTTTGGAGCAGCTGCACGGTATATGATCATGAAATCCTTGAAAGTACTCACTCAGACGCCGTTAGTGCCATTATTGGTTCAATGTATCCAACAAGCAAAGCTCGTTTCTATGAGAGAACCAGGCAGTTCACTTTGGCTGAACATGGGGCTATATTTAACTGCGTTGATGTGTAAATTCTTAAATTTGCTCGGTCACGACTGCAAATGTCCCATTGTTTATAATACATTTGGTCCAGGGTCTCAAGCCCGCGATGTCGGTTATTAGCTTGATATTTTTTTTTTTTTTTTTTTTTTTTTTTTTTTTTTTTTGTGATCAAACTGACCACTGTAACAACTCAATGTTTTCCCTCTGCGGTGAGATTGGAAAAAAACTTTTTCTTGTAACTCAGATTTATGCGACCAATGAAATATTGAAACAGAAAAAAAAAAACACAAAGAAAGAAAAAAAAACAAAGAAAGAAAAAAAAACAAAGAAAAAAACAAAATCAAACAATAACTAAAACTAAAATTAAAACAAAACAAAATAAAAAATAAAAACATCTCTCGACCAATACATTTCCTTGAACTTGTAACATTGACAATATATTTCTGTCAGTTAAACGCACACGACAAAACGCAACTCAACTGAACTCTCGTTTATTTAAGAATGATGTGAAGGACTTTCCCAGATGCTCTTTTGACTCACCTAGGAAATATATTTTGCACTATTTCTTTTTTTGTCCCGGTTATACTCTCCCATGGTTAGTTTTACATGATATCATTCACCTCCTTGCTTCAGCTATAAATAGTATGATGTGGCTCTCACGACCGTTTTCTTAAATGAAATAGTGACATTTTCTTAGCTATTAGGAGACTTTTTTTCTTAAACGGATCGCTGTAATGCAACAGATATTGGCTGACTCTGAAGATTCCACTCACGGTTTTACTAAAGTCTTACCTAATATTTATGGTTAGTTTAAATTTGCAAAGTGGTGGTAACACATTGCTCATTGTAAGTGTTGTCTGGGTATGTGTCATCTCTTGTGTGTACCTGTGTGCCCAGTATCTTTCTCTGTTATTCTCCATGTTATTATCATTACTGAAGGGTCTTGCCCCTTTTTCAATTGGTAATTGATATCGTTATATGAATTGTACAATATTGATAAAATATGTTTCTGCGAATTCTAAACCACAACAAACTAATTGACATTGTATGATGGTGATCACTCCAGAATGATAAAGCTGACCAATTAGGACATTTAAGCTTATTTTATATGTAATTATGCCTATTTACAGCAGAACACTGATCTTTGACATATCACTGTGGTCAGACATTGCTTTTTTAAAAATTATATATCTTTGTAGTCAACGTCTTTTTCGCTACAGAGAGGCCTCTGCATTCACTGTTATGCATTTGTAGGGGCTGATATGCCTCTGTGGTCATTGATATGTGTCTGTAGATGTTGATACACCTATGTGGTCACTGACATGCATTTGTGGGCGCTGATACGCCTCTGTGGTCATTGATATGTCTGTAGATGTTAATACAACTATGTGGTCACTGACATGCATTTGCAGGCACTGACGAACCTCTGTGGTCACTCATGTGCTGATATGTCTCTGTAGTTTTAATATGTTTGTTGACAATATCTGCCCAGTCAATGATACGTCACTGTAATTAGTACCATGTATCAGTGGTCACAAACACAGCCCCATGCTCACTGATATTTCCATATTTTCACGGACACTTCTTCGTTATCACTGATATTTTTTCATTATCCCTGATATGACTGTGCAACTGTCTTCGTGGTCGTGGATAAACCTCCCTTCTCACTGGTATCTCTCATGGGTTCTCTAGTATCATTGATATTTCTCAGTAATCGGTGATACCCATGTGAAATCAATGATATATCTGTAATCACTATGCCTGCATGGTCACTGAGATATATGTTTTGTCAGTGGTATTTGTCTGTGATCACGGACATATTCTTCGGTTAATCATATGTTGGCTGCACAGGGTGCACGGTTGGCTGAGCGCTAAGACGCTCGCGTTTCACCTTTGCGACCCGGGTTCGATTCCCGTCCTGGACAGCATGTGGAAAAAAAGGTTCCTACCACTTTAACCGTGCATGGTGGTTTTTTCCACCACAGGCAAGGCTGAAACTATACGCCAACATCTGTGCCATGGAGACTGACTCGATAAGTGAAGGATTGTAAAAAAGAAAAAAAAAATATGTCTCTGGGATCATTTATAGATCTTTGGTCAAATCAGATCTTGTAGTCACTTGTACGTCTCTGAATTTAATGATCCCTTTTGAAAATATGTCTGTATATTATATCTCTCTGGGTCATTGGTATATCTACTTGGTCGCTGTCACTTCTCTGGGTCTAACTCTTCATACACAGTGATGTGTAACTGGAGCCAAAACAACTTCTGATATCTACCTACGCATTGGCTTTTCCCTTCACTGACCAACATATCTATTGTGTCACTGCTGCATCTGTCTCATTGTTTATACAATTCTGTCAGCACTGATGTGTCACTTAAATCTGTGGGGTCTTTGATGTCTCCGGGGTCACTGCCATGTCTGAGGGTTCCATGCCCTCATGCACTGTAACGTATATCTGGAGCCATTATAGACACCTATACCTTCCCACCCAATGCTCGTTCTCTTGATTCATTGATATATCTATTGTGACACTGGTGTACCTGTTTTTCTTTATTAGTTTCTGTAAGTACCGGTACTTAACTTGAGTCACTGATGAATTTAATCTTTGATATATCTGTTTCGTAACGCATATTTGTCCGTAATCACTGATGCCTTTTTAATCATCATTGACATTTTTCGGTATTCTCTCATCAGTATTTCTTTCGGCAGCGGAAGCAGCATTTGGGCGGCAGACAGCGGTGAACAGCGGCAGGCAGCGGGAACCAGCGGCGGTCGATGGCAGACAGCGGCGGTATACCGCGGCAGATAGCGGCAGAGAGCCTTTAACCTCTGTATGTCGCTGCCTGCCGCCCACTACCGCTGTCTGCCGCTGGCTGCCGCTCTGTAATAAAAACTGCATTTTATACAATTTAAAATATGAATCCAAGTGAAAAGAAACCTGCTGACCTAAAAAGAAGTGCCAGGCACAAAACAAACTTTAATTGACCCTTTCACAAGAAACATATCCATAAAGTTTCAGCTTTACATGACTGAGGTTCTGGGAAAGCAGTCGCAAATACGGACAAGATAACAAAATCATAACAAAATAGAAACATTTTCAAATCCATGTGCAGGACAATTAAGAAACTAAAAACCAAGTTTAGAACTAGGAGTCCCCATGAATGTACCCGTCTGATATGAAAGCAAGTTCGTGAGCGTTGAATTGGTAGACATCTACCCAAGGTATAATGTCACCAAGTTTGAAATGAAAATCTGACGCTTTCAGAGAAGAAGTCGAACATGTGAATAAAGAACAGACCGAGGACGCCCGGAGAGTGATGACATAAGCTCTGTTGACTAAGCAGTCAACTGAGCTAAAGATATGCTAGTATATATGACATCTAACTCGTAATTGCGGTTCACCCGACGACATCCAAACGTAATGGCCAAAATATTCAAATGTACAAGCAAAGGCAAAAAGTAGCATTTAATATAATCGAAAAGACACACACACACAAACACACATGGACAAACAAACAAACATGTCCAGCAACAGGTGGTACCCCAAATATGTATTTGTCAGAAGGGTTGTTGAAACAAATTGCATTAATGTCTTGAAGAACTTTGTCTCGCTTGTGTACGACTACTTTTCCGGAACAGGGCAAGCTTAGTGCGTTGATGCGATTCTGGCTATTCCCGCCGGCATACTTTTGACAAAAACATTGATTGCAATATTAATTTTGCGCTGCCTCTAAATGCAAAAATATTGAAGTTAAAATATGCGAATTTTTGCCCCCCCCCCCCCAAGAAAAAAAAATGCACGAAAATAAACTTCTCTCGAAAATATCTTGAGCTACAGCATTTATTTTTCAGCGAGTTCTCAGTTGGGTCATTGAACACGCCGTTGCAGAAAACCACTATCTTAACCATACGTGACGGAGGATACATGTTCATGAAAAGTGATATTAGTGGGTTTGAGCACGGCCTTGATGGGGAGAGATAAACTGGTGTTAATTTGGTATCGTTGGTCAACATCATGTTTAAATGCAGACTTAAAGGAGCAGGTTTAATTTATATGATTGAATGTGCTAAAGCCTTTGGCACTGTACAACATCAACGTTTGATTCATAACGTCATTGTTATGATCTTTGTGGATTTTTGCCAGATGCATTGCAATGGTACTTTCAAAACAAGAGGCAGTATGCAACCGTAGCACGGATTTTATTGACATAAAAGGATCAATCCATGACCTTTTCGTCAGTGAGAATGCATTTATAAAATAAAATGAATACAAAAATGAAAAAGCTCAACACCTAAATGATTGATACATACACTGGCATATGCTAGCACTTTGGCACTAAGACTTTCGTATCGTAGTTACCCCTGGGAGCGTATACAATTGCAGCAGTCAAGGGATTAACCAAGCATTACAATCGCATGTTTTCTTTATCAAAACACGATACGAATATTTCCCAAATGCCAGTAGAATTTTGGGATTCTTTGATTCTTTTACTGGAAAAAAGATGTAATTTTGCATCATTGTTTATAGCGTCAAAGCTATCATATCAGTCCTTTGGCGTGTTGAAAAAAAGCATGTTTCGTTCATTTATGTGTTGTGTGCACTACGTCCAAATGATTCTCCGTTTTAATCCAACCACTGCTACATTTGAGACAAAGTCTCTGATTTTACCGGCATTGTCATGGGATTTGTGTGGCGTTCCGATTATATTTCGTGATTGCGAGAACTTAATCAGAACTTGGCAATAGCCTTAATATAAGTTGTGTTAGGAACTGTTAATGAATATGCTTCGGTGCAATGTTCTGATTTAATTGCTTTAAATTTTCAAAATTTTGATTCAGCGCCTCAGGTTCTAAGTCTGGCATTTGTATCGGCAACACAATTGTTGAATATATTATCTTTAACATATCGAATATTAGTTTCCGGAAGCTTCAAACTATATAACCAATACTCATCGAAATAGTGTCTTGATGTGTTTGAACATTCAGTAGCGCATTAACATTTAACAGTCGAACAGTTGTTAGATTGAATGATAAGGATTGGTTCATATTGTTAGTTGTTGCAAAAAAAAAAAATGTTGTGAACTTAAATTACATCAGGACATTCCATAAAAGTATGTCAGTGTTTCCACATCATCAAGCAATCACATATTGACAGAATCCCAGTGGACATTTCCAGTTTTAGACGAAAATATTGAAAGCAGTCTCGATTCTGAATGTTCGGTTGTTATGGTAGCTTTAAGAATTTACATAAATGCATAATGACCTCCCAATTATTGCCATTTCTGGCCCCATGTGATAGCGCTGCATTCGTTTGGATGTGATTGGGAGTAATTTAATACGACTTCGAGGGAGTGGTGGGAAGCGCAGGGTATGTAGGTACTTTTGATTTTATTGTCCCGGAATGCTAAATTGAAACGTTAATTTTAAGATTCTGCCAGACAAGTTATAATCATAAGAAATCAGAATAGCACTAGACTAGAACCATTTGATTAGCTTAATTGAAATCAATGTCGATCCCCGCCAGGTTTGAAGAGAATCCGTCCAATGGATTGGAGCAAAAAGTTCAAATTTTGAAATGTAAATGGATGACGATGATCAGGACAACAGCCGCTGCAAGAATAAATATCCTATCATGTCAGCTAAATAATTCAGCTGAGCTAAAATACGTTCACAGTGTCGTTTGATCTTTAGATGACGGTTCAAACAATCTGCTTGGGAATCTTAAAACTATAGAAATCCAGATGTAATCTGCAGTAGATTTACAAACAAATTCATAGCATCAACAACCTCTTTAAGTGCTTTATTTGCCAACTATGTGCTATCTTGGCGACACCACGACTTCAAATGGAGCCGGAACTGGTCCAAACGCGACATCCAGCATCTCCTGTGTAAGTGTCTTTCCCGGCGCTGGGGTGAAAGTGAACTTTTGAAAGATCATGGCAATGAAGACAAGCAGCTCTGCCTTGGCCAGGGCTTCCCCAACACAGACACGACTTCCTGTGGAAAATGGCAGGAAGCTGCGACTGGGCGTATAAAACTTGCCGTCTTCGTCAACCCAACGCTCGGGCAGGAACTGTTCCGGTTTTGTCCATTCCCTGGTATCTTGATGCAATGCCCAAATGTTTGGAATAACATCTGTGCCTTCTGGCAATTCATATCCACCTAACACGGAAAACAGAATGCTTCAGGATATTAAAAAGGAACGTGAAGACTCATGGGCAATGTTTTGCATTATTTATTTTTAACAGTCCACTAGAGGGCTGCTTACATATGCATTGTTCCTGTTATCTCGGAAACATGAAAACACAAACACACACAAACACACATTTTGTAATGGTCAAATCGACAATTTATAGGAAAGCGCAATGGGACCATCAACAAATTTTCAAACCTCCTAATAACAAGTTTTCAAAACTCGAAATTGCAAGGTTTTTTGCGTAAGTACGGGTTTTTACTGGTAATGACGAGTTTGAAAGCTGTATATTACGAGTTTTTGCTCGTAATTTTTCCACTTGAAATTACCACTTTTTCCTGGCAATGACGGATTTTTCTGGTCAAATAGAGTTTTTAAAACTCGAAATCAAGAATTTTTTGTTACGAATTAAAAAAAAAAGTTTTTTTCCCTTACTGCTGTGTTAAATCCTACTCGCCGGTTGGAATAACATTTGTCATGGTGATTAATAGAAAAACCCGTTGAAACAAAAATAGATAGAACATTCACTGGATACTATTGGTTCCTTTGTTATAGTGCCGAATATTTTTTCAACTTTCTGGTACCACCTTCTGTTCTATTTAGGCTCGGCTATCTAAACACTATAAGGCATTAGACCTAATTGAACGCATGCAAACAAATTCATAACAGGACATGAAACGCAGCAAACATGTCTATATGTGCTGTACGTTTGCTTTTATTTGTGACACGACAGGAATAATGCTTCATATAATTCCAACATGAAAATGTTATTCGAAGCTGGTCTAAATATTCTAAGGCAAAATGCCACTGGCTGTGATACTATAACGACAATAACCACGATACACCGGCAGTTGCTTTGCTTAATAACCCTTTTAAAGTGAAACTACATAAATGTTGAAATATGCTATACTGACCAACGCTGGTGTCCTTCATGGTCTTATGCGGAATGGCTATGGCAGCTACGGGGCGCAAACGCAGCACTTCGTGGAAGACAGCGTTAGTATACGGCAGTCTCTCCTTGTCTCTGAGAAACACTGGCTGATCCGCACCTGTTACAAATAACCCCAACATATATACGTAAAGCCCCGTTTTTTGTCAAACTAACGCATCTTCCTTCATTGAAATATTCATCTTTATCCCCTTTTGCAGAGCAAAGGCTTGACTAAACATCAAGTCACTGACAGGTGTAATCATAGTCCGAATTTTCGGTCCTTTATTTCTCTGTAACTTTGTTCAAAGTTTCCTTTGAACGCATTCTTTAGGTTGCTTCTTTCGTGTTGGGTGGAATACAACTGTGCACGTGAATATAAGCTAAGACTTATTTCCGTATTGTTGAGACACGCCCAAAAGGCAAAAACATTTAAACAAAAAATGGCAATTTGATACTTACCTATAACAGAATCAATTTCCTCTTGCATCTTTGTCTGGATTTCGGGATGTGCAGCCAGAAGAGACACAGTCCATACTAGTGTATATCTTGAGGTATCTGTGCCGGCTGTAAAAATGATAATGATAATGATAATGATGATAATAATGAAATGGGGATCAGGAGGGGGATCAGGAGGAGAAGAAAAAGAAGATGAGCAGAAAAAAGATCAGGAGAAGAAGAAGAGGAAGCGGATGCAGAACAGAAGAACAAGAAGAAGAAGAACAGGAAAAAGAAGAAGAAGAAGAAGAAGAAGAAGAAGAAGAAGAAGAAGAAGAAGAAGAAGAAGAAGAAGAAGAAGAAGAAGAAGAAGAAGAAGAAGAAGAAGAAGAAGAAGAAGAAGAAGAAGAAGAAGAAGAAGAAGAAGAAGAAGAAGAAGAAGAAGAAGAAGAAGAAGAAGAAGAAGAAGAAGAAGAAGAAGAAGAAGAAGAAGAAGGTCGCCCAATCTCATCATGCAGAAATTTATTTTCAACTCTTCCTGCATTTTGGAACCATTTTCTGTTCTGGCATTCTGACAGAAAAGGGGACATTTTAAATCATTTGGCACAATTTAATTCAGATTAATGTTCAGAAACGTGTCAACCCTTTTGTTTATTTTCTATATTCAGAGACCAGCCAACATTGGAAATTCGGTATTTTGGAATTTTGTTAAAATGGCAATGATCAATGTTATGAAGATAGTAATAATAACAGTAATATGAATGTAACCTGAATTCTGAATTAGATATAGAATCTTACATTCAACGGTAAAAAAAAAAGATCTCTTGTCACATTGCCTTTTAGTCAAGCAAGAACCCCGTTCCATTAACTAATTCTTGGACACAGCATCCTGACACTTACATTGCTCAGCCGATTTAAAAGTTTCAACTAATGAGTCACAGCTACACCCAGCTAGGTGACAACTGACCATAGCAACCTTTTACATTCTTTGGACCGCATGCCAGGAGGGCAATTCCAACTTTTGACAAGCACCTATTTCAAAAATGGACAGTTAAGTACTTTATAGAAATTCCCTTCGTCGTATCTCTAGTATGGAATTCGTGAAGAGTGCCACTGAGGGGCTCAACATGATGTAGTAATGGCTCTAAGAAGCTCTCAATCGGTTCACAGACAATTACTTTTGGCAGTGGGGTGGTTAGCTGCATGTTTTCGGATGTTTGCTGATGAGCATGCGAGAACTCAACCAAAACTCATAAGTTGAACTCAGCAAGGAGAGAGAAGGTAAGTACAGCATACACAGAGATTCGAGAATGACCAAAACATCAGCATTTATCTTCCAAAGACGACTGGTGCTTTCACCTCTCGCAGTGTTACATTTGGTATTGAGTCAGCAGCTTTCCCCGGCCGGCTTTGACCGCAGTGTGCCCAGAGTGTGCCGAGGAAAGCTGTTGGTCTGGAACATCAATTCCCTAGAAACATAGATTGAATGAAGTGTCTTTTCACACGCAACATAAGACTAGTACCCTTATGGAATCGGTTGCAAATCATCTCAAGTAGTTTGATTTAGTCACAGTTGACAATGAAGAAGGTAAACCAGTCCTATCAACTTCTGAAATGTTAACTGCAGATTTTCGTCTATATCTAAATCATCTAGGCCTAACCACTTACAGCAGCCCCAAATATATCACTTGAGACATAGATAAAGAAATGGCAGGTCTGTCACTTTTCACATACACACACACACACACACACACACACACACACACATATATATATATATATATATATATATATATATATATATATATATATATAAATGAAACTAGCTCCATTTAAACTATGATTCGGAGAACACACCCCAGAACGTGACACAGCCAGTGATGTATTTATTAATTGGTTCGCGAAAAAAGACAAGTGTATTCATAAATTACAAACCAACAACGACACCAACGTTAAATACTGCTTCAGGCAGATATTCAAGAATGTCCAAAATATCAACATTCTTGTAATACCAAAGTGAAGGAATACGTGACATCGTGACTTGGAAAAAGCAGTCAGACATAAATGGCAACTGGTTTTAAACAGGGCATCTCAACCCTAAAAACATTCTATATTAATAATAGACTTATTTACTTTCCCCAAAAAACATAGGCCTTACCAATAAAATAAATAAATAAATAAACATATATATATATCACTTGCAGCATATATATAAAGAGACATGATAGGCCTGCCACTTTTGGGTTTTGTTGACTCGACAGTCAGCCGATTTGACAGAAAAAAGAGGAAAGCAGGGCTACATCATTTTCGTGATAGTTATAAATTTGGAATATTATTAAAAAAAAAAAATTGCTCTACCTCCATCATACCAATCAGTTGGAGAAAACAGTCCTAATCAGGGCATAGCCAATGAAGTACTGATCCGATAGGTCAGAAAAAAGACATTGCTCATATTCATTAAGTCCCACCCAACAATGCAAATATCAACATTCATCTTCCAGTACCAATGTCAGAAATAACCCCTGACTTGAGACAAGTTGACAGACACAGAAGGTACCTAATAAACTCGAGAAAGGCAGTCAGTCATAACAGGTAACTGGGTGATTAAAACTGGTCCTGTCAACCTTTGAAATATGCTCATTACATACAGACTTTAGTGGTGACTGCGATCAGTGTGCGGAACAAAAAATTCTATTTATTTTTTTTTTTTTACTTATTATTTTTTTTTTTCTTTTTGCTTATCCATTTTTCCCGTGTTTTTGTTGTCTCTGTGTTAGTGTGTTAGTGCTTTTTGTTTATTTTGTTATGATTGAGTGGGAAAAAACTTGTCGGATATGCTAAGAAACGTGACATTATAAATTGTTTAGGTAAACCCCAGTCGACATTCAGTGTACTCCCAGGTGATATTCGACGTAAAAAAAAAAAAAAAAAAAGCTTCAAAATGCTGCTAGTTTGCGTCAAACTTATTTTGCTATAAGTATCAATGCCAATGGCATAAGCCAAGAAGCAAGAGATGTAACATCTTCTGATGGTACAGTCATATCTAAAGTTGCATAAAATTGAAATCGTAATGGATGCACTCTATTTTCCAAACAGTATGCAAAAGTATTTGAACCTACCAAAGAACATATCGCTCAGAATCCGTTTGAAATGGTGTGGCGTCAGTTGTTGAGCTGTCCTAGCATCCTCAGACTCTGCCTCGCGCTCATATTTGATTATAAGGTCAACAAAATCTTGCACGTTATCTACAAAGTAAGCAGAGAAATAGACGAATGAAAATAAACATAAATAAATAAATAAATAAATAAATAAATAAATAAATAAATAAATAAATAAATAAAAATGCACAGAAGATGCATACGGCAAAAGAAACGTTGAAATAGATAAAACTGAAATTGTTTTCAACCGAAGAGCATTTTCTTAAACACACTGGGAAGGACATGCTCTGAGAGCATACGGCGATGCAGACGGCAGTAAGAGCAAAAATTTAGCTCTGGTGTGATGAAACATGGTCCCAAGGAGGGTATATCTATTCAGGTTTTAGCAATTTTGGCATATAAAATATTGGAAATATTATAAATACGTCCTAGGGATTTGTATTCTAAATACCCAGCAAGAGCAAAGCTTCCTGACAGAAGAACTATTTTGATCCAATAAAAATCTGTGCCTACTTACATACTCTCATTGTAGCAGCCGGTCAGGCTGCAGGTTTATATAACATCAGTGGTGGATTTCTTGCCCACTGTTACAATAAAACATTCATCGAAAAAATGATTATGGTGTTTATTTTGGTTTTGTTAATATTGATCTTGTGTGGCCTTAACAGGTCCAGATAACACATTGGCTTATATCTCAGTAATCATGGATTCTGGCACCGTGCTTACTATAAAAATTTGAGCATAAAGTAAACACAAGATTTCTGTTGGTGTTTGTAATTTCAACCTTAAGTGGTATTTAAAGAGCGAGCAAATATATTGGCTAATTTCTTTCTAATGAGATGACGTCAGTCATGCCAGTGGCGGGTAGGTAAATGCTTTGCAATAACCCAAAGTTTAATAGTCTTACAGATGCTTCACAGTGAATGTGTGCTGCACTGACTTACTTTATTTAACTCTTTCGGTGTAAATCACGTCCTCAGTCGATTTACTAAAGTAAAACTACACTGAGGTATCATTGGGATCTCAGATTCGTATTCCTCGTGAAAACACCTTTCATTGGCCTCGTCAAAACACCTTTCATTTGAGTACCAGCAGGCCTAGGTCCAGCGAAAATATTCAAGTCAGCAACTTTTCTCAGCGTGCATTAGATTCAAGAAAAGCTGTTGACTCAGTCCAAAATTTACCACTTTAAGAGTTAAGGTCATGGTACACTGCAGTTACATGGCCATGGTACACTGCAGTTACATAATCTTCCATCTTCAAATTATTTTTTTTTTATAAGCTACAACTGTACCGTTGCACACGGAGAACTACCTTCAAAAAGGCTACAGTGAGAGGCACATGGTTAATTCTGACTCAATTGGGAGTGTTGGGAACATGACCTCTTTACTGAATTTAGTGTTTAGCGGCACAGCCAGAGAACTTTTGACCGACCTTTTAGAGTGCTCACTTGAGAGTCAGTCAGTCAGTACTTAAATTTTTGTACCTAATAATAGTCATAAGGAATAATGACCTTGATCTTATCATGTGCGTCCCAGGTAAGCTCAACTCAGAACTGTCACACTCCTATTTTCTTCACTGGGACATTGTATCATTTCAACATATCTAGGGATTTTTTAAGTGACTGGAATCATTCACTTACTGTACCGTTATGGTGTTCATTAATTATGTCGATATAGAAAAAATATTAGAATATAATGCCTATATGTTGCTAATAATATACGCTTCATTTCATTGTGTTTGTTTTGTGCACAAACGATCAGGAATAGTGCTTACAAGGGAATCGCTTGGATGCATTAATTGTATTGATATGCTTCGGTGCTACTGCATGATTTACTTTTTAGTAAGACGATATCTTATAGTAAATTTAGAAGAAAAAAAAAATCATGAGATGATATATCGAAGTTTTTTTTTTTCCCTTCGGTTTTCCATAAGTCTATACTTTTGGTGGTCAATAAGCCCCGATTTCCCCATTATGGCTGTCCATATCTGCATGTTATCTGTTTATCCATAATATTTTATGACAAGCACATGATGGGGAAGGATTGTGGCATTTATTTTGTCATGCCTTTTTTTACATTAAGCAGATTGCTTTGTCCGTGCGAAATGATACTTGTTGTCCAAAAAGAACACATTGGAATACTATTTGAGCTCAAAACTACATATTTGTAAGTAGCACGGTTACCCTGCATTTTCTAATCTTAAAATATATTTTTATTCCCTTATTCATATATTAAATGTCCATAAGGGAATTAAAATATCGGGAAAATGGAGAGAAAACAGACAACCCTTTACTCCCTCCCCATGTATCTTGATCTGTTTTGCCTTAGCCTGCGGAAGTAAAGATTTAGTTTCCCTAAAAAAAAAAAAAAAAAAAATAATAATAATAATAATAATAATAGCTCGTCCTTATGTGTTTAAACTTCAGGCAAGCAAGTTTGTTCAAGAAATAACAGTTTTACATATAATGATGGAACCTTCACTAAATACTTGTAAACAAATTATTTTGAAATTACCAGGAGCATTTCAGTAAGTGATCTGTCTTGCGCACCCTTTCCCTGGGCTTCTACTTGTTGAAGGTAAGAATAGAACACTGGTAAGCAAATTAAGTATAGGCTATATACCAAAACAAGATAAATTCGTTTGCGGGTTCCTTGTAACAAGGGTTTTAGTTTTGGTCATGTTTTAATGTTAGGCCTTACTACGAAGCTGGCACCTGCACAGATTGGGCAATTCGACTTTATAAAATGGTCTTCACCTGGATTATAGTTCTTGCGTTTTTCAGTCATTATTGTCGAAAGATATTGGTCCACTGTTTCAAGAAGTTCCTGTGTTCGTGCCACTGATGGAAACAGCCTGTTTGGCAAATACTCAAGCACAGGAAAAAAGTCATGTGGTAGACCATTTCCAAATGTTTCATTCAGTTCTTCTATGGCGTGGAAGATATGTTGGAATTCTGTATCATCCTGTTCATATCTGAAAAAAAAAATCAATGCTAGTTTTCAGAGTGTTTTCTCGTTCATAAGAACCCATGACCGAGTAAACAGTTGTTACAAGACGCAAAGCAGGTTGAGAGACTTCATATGCTACTAAAAAACAAGGGATCAAGGTCATCCGTGGCGGTCATTCTAGCAACCAGGATACGAGGTAGGGGTTGCAGCATTATCAATACAGACACATGCACCTGGGAATGTTGCCCTCATGCAGATTGGTTGCCCTCATGTTCTTGTATGTTGGAACCCATAGATACTTACCACCAAAGTCGCTGTCTGCCTAAAATTCTGATTCGGATTAGAAGGAAAAGAAAAACAAAACAGGGCACCCTGGATGCTGCTGTCCTGTTTTAAACACCTTCCTGTGCGCCGACACATAAAGTAAATACCCCCAAACAGTTGTCACAATCCACCCTCTTGATTCATGCCCAATAACTTAATTGTCTGACGTATTTTAGGCCACGTTGGCAACTTTATTTCTCACCCAGCCTTTCGATTGCAAATTTGACAATCTTCGCGGAACGGCAGTGACCACGGAGTATGGAGTCGAATGTGTCCCTCCTGCTAATTTGGTCCCAAGCGATTTTGTGAAACAAAGATAGCACCATGCGTGCATGCATATGTAGATGGCACCATCAACTCGAATTTCTCATGGGTGCCCATTAGCGTGCATTCCTGAATATCTAAAAGAGAGAGAGCTTTAACCCGGCTTACGAACTTGTGTTGAAAAAACAACTAAGGTCCTTAACATAGGTGATGGGCACCAAACATTTGACTCTGTCCCACTGAAATGCAAACCTTCCGAATTTTGTCCACACTCCAACATTTTTCTCATCACTTTTCAATTTAAAAACCATGGTAAAACAAAAATTGCCATGATTACTTATACAATGTGCTTTGCTTTATTTTAGTTGGATATGAATTGGATAAAACGTTGTTGATTTTTGCCTCAATCAATGTTCATCACCCCAGTCAAGTTAAACTCCACAGCCCTTGCTTTCTAACGTTATACCTGGCCAGTCCCCTCTGTTGTAGATTCAATGGTACAACCTGTGCACACTTACATACATATATTTGTCCCATAACGACCTGCTGCAGAAAGTTCGCAGAGAATTTCAGTGAAATATCTGCTGACCTCGCAATGAAATTATACGACAGAGACCTGCATGATTGCCAGTCATATATGGACACTAAGAGGAAAGAGTGACCGATACTAAGTACGCTTGTTTCAATTGGGTATTTTTTTTTCTGTGTGTGTGTGTCCCGGGTGCTTATAAAGTACTACTAGCAAGTTGTCCTAGGCGGAATTAACACAGTGAAGCCGCCATACGTAATTCTGAGGATCCGGATGATCAGACTGAATGGCTCAGTCACAATTGTAACCTGAAGTATCATGGCTAAGCGTCCATCTGTCCAGAGTTGCCATCTGGGATCCAAGTCCTGAAAACGATTTTTGACTACAAAGGAAACACTTAATCAAGCAAAAGCCCGGCTAAAATAACTGAAGCCCTATCCTACCTCCCGTTACACAACCCTGGATGTGGCCCCGTATGCCCAACAGCAATGGAGGAATACTTGGCCGAACTGGGGAGTCTTGACCCAACTTTTGCTGCAGTCAATTAAGTCCACAAATGCTATATTGATGCAGTTTGTTGTTTGACCAGCAATTAAAACATTGAAAACAATCAGTCATAGCAATGGCCAGCTTACTTGCTTGTAAACAGGACTGCAATTGGGAAATGCGTGAATCCTGTTTGTGGACCATTCTTAGAAAGTTCATGTCGGAGTTCAAAAATGGTTCAAAAGCGCACTTTCCGGCTGCTGGTCCTCAAAATAATGGTGTTTGTCATTTACTTTTACACCAGACTTTCTGATTTCAACATTTATATTATGGTGTAAAAATAAAAATAATAATATATATATATATATATATATATATATATATATATATATATATATATATATATAAAAGTATCTGCCATGCACAACATAGAGCGACACGAAGGTACGTGTCAATACGAGCCGAGAATGCAATAAAAATTAATCAAATTTGATTACTCTCTGCATCCCCAGAAAACATTTAAAACATTGATCATTTTAACATTCTGAAATATTATTTGTCTTTCTTGAATTGAAGCGCACAATTCTTTCAAGTGAGCACCAAAGTGTCAACTTCAGTTAACTGACTATTTAACCCGTAATAGTTTTATCATAAAACAAAGTCTATGGCTACTCCATGATCCAGGTTCTGTAAGTAAGGTACAGGTGCATTTATCAATTAGATTGATATGTTACCAAGTAATGTCTCGTTTTTATGGCATTTTTATTTTCTTTTCCCTCTTCACATTTGCCCACAATTATATGTGTTTCTGTTATGTCATTGACGTGTTTTCGTTTTGTACTGCTTGACGGCAGCTGTAATTGTTATCATTTTTGTCCCAGACTAAAATATTGACCATGTTTTGCAGTAAACTTATTGTTGACCACGAATGTTGAACCATGCAAACAATTTTTGAATGATAACATCAAGATAAACATATCAAAGAAGACAATGTTTTGTAAAGTTCACGCTACATTGTATGTCTAGACCCAAATTAAAGTCATTTATTTATTATCTGGACTTTTTTCAAGATTTTATGACCCCGACTCTAACTGTATTAATTTTTCCACATTTTCCGTAAATATTCTATAGTTGGCACATGTGGCATTCAACTCAAATTTTCCTGAGCATTATGCAACTTATAATTTTATTTCAATTATTCACAAAAGAAGAACAACATTATTTATATATGGTTTTGTTTCAAATTATGTTTTAAGCTGAATATGATACTGTGTATGTCCTCTTTATGTAAGACCATATTTATAATATTGCTTTGATGTCATTGGCTTTAGTTTCGTACTGCTTGACCGCAGCTGTTAGTGTGACTATTTTTTTTTTCTTCAGGCGCAACAGTTGACCTTATTTTGCGTTCGATGCAGGTGAGCTTTTGTCACGTAGTCTGACATTAAAGAGTCATTGACTAACCCTGTGCATTACTCATATTTATCAACGTTTTTATTTATTGATTAATTTATTGAGACCACTGTAAAGAGTAGCGTCGGACAAACCTCACTGCATTCACGTTATTCATATTGTTCTTATCTACTACTGTTCTTTGTGACATACATCCTGGCATATTTTCCTGCACTTCATGTCAGTACACGTATATTTAGTGACACTATGCTTACAGGCTTGAACTGAATACCTTCATATAAGCTCCCCCCCGCACACACACACACACCCACACCCACACACCCACGTTCACTTACAATTATTATTGCTATAAAGATTATTTTGAACCTATAAATGATATTTTCAAATTTTGGTGGCATGAACAGGAAAAGTGTACTGAATTATAACGAGCCTCAAGATGTGAAGAATGCAAGCTTAATAGATTTCCCAGATACTAAATGTAATATATTTAAGTTTACCTGATGTTGTTTAATAAACATTTCATCATAACTGGATCTCAATATATGATGCCTTAATGTAAAATTTGACATGCTCAAAAGTTTTATGGCACACACACACACACACACACACACACACACACACACACACACACACACACACATATATATATATATGTACATGTATGTATATATACATATATATATATATATATATATATATATATATATATATATATATATATATATATATATATATATATATATACATACATACATATATATATATATATATATATATATATATATATATATATATATATATTTATATATATATATATATATATATATATATACATTGTGCTATTTGTGTTCAAGATAATTGGATATTAGGTAACATCTTGTATAGTGTCTTTACTTAAACGTGAAATGAAATATCTATCCCGATGCAAATTATATGTACTTCACATGGCGGGTTGTAATGTATTTGTATATGAAGTCGTAGGACATTAAAGGAAATTGATTGTTTGCAAACGTGGACTCAAAAGGGCAGTTTACTGGTATTTTAGGAAATCACCTTCTTTGTAAAATATAAAGACCACTGCAAGACAGAAGCGATGGGAGTCACTTGTTTATTGATGACTTAGTTATTTTTCTAGATTTTCTTTCTCGTGAAGGATCTGATCAAAGACAATTAGGCGATATTAACTTAGATTTATTGAACTTTTATATACGAGATAACCTCTTTTTTTTTTTTTTTTTAGAATAAAATCTGAATGAAGGGTTGGCGCCAATGATACATTAACTTCGTGATTTTTGAAATGCTACATTTATTGGTATAATATTTGTAGTTTATCCCATTTTCATAGTTTAGGCATACTATTTACAAGTATTGCATATCAATTACCTTATTTAATATGTTTGGATCACAATCCAAGATATACATGGTCTACTTAAATTTAACAAAGCTCAGACTAAAGATGATGCGCCTATACAAAATTTTACTCAAGAACAGCAAAATACAGAAGTCCTAGGAGCTCGCCACTCTGATATAAATTGGGATCCAACTCCACATTCTAAAAAAAAAAAAATGTAAATATAGATAATGCAAGACAAAACACTTGCTTAGTAAAGCTGTAAACCTTCAAGTATGTCAATGTTGGTGTTATCTTATGTGTCTCCTAACACCATTTATTTGACATCCCACATGAAAAGTAAATCACAATGTGTGGGCCTAACTACTCAATCATTTAAAGTGAAGTTTAGTGGACACAAAACTACAGGTAACCATCACAAATTAAATACATTTTTGTGTCCCCATTTGAATTTTGAGGAAACCGTCACAAATTAATAGCATTTTTGTGTGACCGTTTCACTTACATTGGGATTGCGGGGTACAGATAATTGATTTATTAGCGCAAGCTTTGGTAACACAAGCAAATTATTACAAATGGAAAAAGTTTGAATAAAAACACGTAATGCAGCTTTTCCCATTGGACTCCATGACATAACCTTAGCCAACCGTGATTTTAGGAATTTGGACTGTTCAACTCATTATAGCAGCCATGCAACGTTTCATAATTATCAGACCTGTATTCAAACAACAAGAAGTCAGGGATAGAGAAAAATCACATAAAAAACAGGAAATGTAGGAACGCGGATACAAAAGACACTGTGCAAAATTTACTACAGACTTTCTCTAATGGCATTGATCAATTACATAGCGCTCTTAAAACACTATATCAATATATACCCATAATCAACGAATATTTGGGTGTTACTTGTTCAGAACACACATTTTTTAAATTGTGTAAAGCTCTTAAAGCAATCATTTAAAGTTATAACCAGAATCAATGAGTATCTGTATCTTATTTGTTCAGAAAACACATTTTCCACATTTTTTTTATGTGAAATTGGGGATGCTTTAACAATATCTACTCCGAAACTCGATACTAAGACGAAAAAAAGGATCAAATGCTTCGCAGCTTTCCTTTCAAACACAAAATTAATGATTCACTGAACACTTCACCCCTTTTCAAATTGAAATTTATCTGTAACATGATTCTCTAGGAATGCAAAATAAAAGATCCCGTCATTATTTCCTATAGATTTGGCAATACTATTTGACAAAGTATCATGAATTACACGAACGCCTGGCTTTAATAACTATTGAGGATATCGCAGCCAGTCAAAATAGCAGTCAAAGACCTACAAGGAATATTGGCAATCACTAATATTGATCAGCCAGGCAACAACTTTGGGATCATCTGCAAAATATGATCTGGATGTCTTGAAGAACGAATTTATCATTAACAATATTACAGACCTAAGAGGAAATTATGTATATAAATTTATATATAATCCAGCGATAATTTGATAGATACACATTATGATGAGATGGCATTAAATTTTAACATCAATTGTTTATAAAAGTACCTCACTATGCCGCTTTTGTTCTTGATACCCAAATTTCAGAAAAAAAAATAAAAGAAAAAGAAAAAAACGTTTTAGTGAAGATTCGTAGCTAGAGCTTCGAAATATGCAATAACACAGCTATGAAAGGAAGTAGCACGGTGTTTTATAGAACTATAATCATGTCTGTAAATACTGAAACGCTGTTTCTACATACTGTGAAATAAATTGATTTTAGAGCATGATGAATTCATCCGATTTGGTATCTGAAATCAAAACTTTAAAATGATTTTTTCCCCATTTTTCTACACTGCACACAAAGTTTTGCATACACAAAATCAAAAGGTCTCTCTCAGAATTTATCAGAAAAATGTTTAAACATTGTGGTAAACCCTACATAAAATATTAATATGTATTAGTCGCATGATAAAAGTAGAATTAAATCTTAGTGTTGACACTTTGATACATGCAATGAATTTTTTTTCATAATACTTATGTTCAATTTAGACCAGTTGTTTTTATACAAATAAAAGGCATTCCTGTGTGTAGCAACTACTACCTGTGCTTGCTGATTTGTATTAAACTTGGCTTGAACTTAAGTACATGGATAATTGATGACAAAATATTTTCATTTGGCTACAAACAACGAAAGAATACAAGGTATTTTGAGGACATTACTTATGTCAATGTGTAAATGTTTTATTGAATTACTGAAGAAATGTGCCCAAAAGATATACCTCTAGAAGGTTAAAATCCAGATGCTTACAGAGATGTTTTCCTGAACTTGGATATTCTGATCCCAAATGACAGGTTTGGCATTGACTTTTCTTAAACAATTGATGAGCTAAACTTTGAAGCAGATAATTACTGTTTGCCTGACTGTAGTATTTCAGAAACTATTGATTGTAATACATTTGTGTCACAAATTTTGAATTTTGGTTGTGTTTGTTCCAAATTTCAGGATTTTGCATCCAGAACAAAATCAATTGACAGCAAACGTGAGTTTAGAGGATTCAAGCATGTATGTTTTAGCAAATACATCTACACATGTTGCTGTAAATATCCAGAGATTGCTTTAAAAATGGTTTTAATAATTGTAGAGATTTCAGACTTGCCAGTTGTGCTACTTAATTTACGTTTTGTTATCATTCTGTTTTGACATTCACGTTTCTGACATTTTAGTCTAATATGTAAGTGTAAATTTACCCAATGTGAGCAATTTCTCCATACAGATGTCCCACACCAGGGCTGGGAGTCAGTCATAGGCTGCCCTTAGCACTTGGCCAGATATTGGCAGCATTCATTCAATTGTCACCTACTAGATTCATTTTCTTTTGAAATATTAAATCCAGGGTTGCAAGTACGTCATAGGCTGTCCCAAGCATTTTGCTAGAAATTGGCAGGATTAACGCAATTATAACAAACTTGATTTATTCCTTTGAAACATAAACTAAGAGTTGACAGCTTAATTGTACTTGGATTTTTTTGGAGACGTCCGTATTGAGGAGTAGATGTCATTATGGGGGTTGTTTTACATTTCTGGTCCAGGATGGGCATTGTTACAGTACTTTGTAGAAATTCTCCAGGTTGTTGCACGTGTTTTGCTGTAGCTTTATTTTGTAATCACTGGGATTGTTTATATTGGCCCAGTTTGTTCTACCTCAGTGATACACTGGTAGGTGGTTGGACCAATGTGTCCTATCCAGCTAGAAAGCATACATGCTTGTGGTGTGAATTAAATTTTGCTTACCAGAACTTGTTGTACACCATGTCGTAATTTTTTTGGTTTGACAGGTATTGTGCATTTATTTTGAAGTTCTGCATTTACAAGCAAAACTTTACTTATTAAGGTAATTCATCATTTGCTACGTACATATTTATTATCATGTGGGTTATCTTTGCTGAACATTTAGCTTAGACAAGGAGCCGCTACTCAGATAAACATGTACGAGTACAAGATCCAAAGCATGTTCTGAGTGGTGTCCCATTGACGTCCCTTCAATTTGTCTGGGCGTATACCGCCTATGTCAAAATTCTACGGAAGAACATGACAATAGTACTTCCATGTGTATAGAGATTAGACAGTGACAGGTAAGTTTATCAAGTGCAGAAAGTTCGAACTACTGAATGGGGTAATCACAACCAGAAAGTATTGCTAAATAAAAAGTCAAATACAAATACAAGTTTTCACCAGGGATTACAAAAGGCATATTGTGCTCAATTTAATATCGTGATAATCTTCACCAACATGTGAAATGTACAGACAAAGAGTGGTAAGAATATTCAACCTTTAACCTCAACGCACACAATCAGATTAGAGATAAAAATATAAAGAAATTGAAAAATTGTTACATAATCAGTTTGCCTGATTTTAAAGCAATTGTAATTAATATTCTGGACGTTGTACGGACAAATTTTAATCTGAAGAAAAACATTTTTTTGTCTTTTTTAAAGATTTATAACACTAAAAAATTTGCAAAGCAAATGCTGCCGAACAATGCGATAATTTCTTTACAGATATTGGTCCTAAGCTAGCAGCTGAATAATCCTGTTAATATTCCGCATTTTTCTATTTACCTTATTGGGCACATTGACCATAGTTTCCTATTCTCTCTAACATGTAACCGAAAAACACTATAAAAAGTCAACACGGTTTTACGGCCCAGATTTAATAAAAGTTATGTCGTCTTGCATCACAGGTAATATTTGTCGTCACACCTGTGATGGTGTCTGTAAAAAATAAGGTTTTCATAATCGATATTATGATCCATGTGAAGTTGAAAATTGTTTTGTATGTGAAACAGTAACACCGATTCTGAGAGACCCATTGAAAGACCACCTGTTTTTTCAGAAAAAGTATATACTTCATATTAAACAATGTGGTGCATTGTGTTATAGAACCATATTGTAGGTGTCCCCAAAGATAGCGGATATCAGAAATCCTTAATTATGGTCATCCTGACGAATCATCGTTTTTTCACTCTCTGCTTTATATTCAACGATTCCCTTTTCATCTGTAACATGCAATGCACTATTATGTCAAATAAATTGATTTGAATTGAATATGAATCTAAATCATATACATTTATGCATTCTTTTTGCATACATAAATTGATACATAAATACACACATACATGCATACATACATACATACATACATACATACATACATTCATACATACATACATACATACATACATACACACACACCGACACACACATACATACATACATACATACATACATACATACATACATACATACATACATACATACATATTCGCCCAGCAGTCGTTTGTTTTGGAAGCACAAATGTGCTCGTTTTTGTGCTGCGAGGTAGATTTGCAGATATAGGTGTCTATTGCAAATGCTTGTGGACATGCATTATTATCATCATCATCATCATCATCATCATCATCATCATCATCATCATTATTTGTTTGTTTGATTTTTGTTTTGTTATGAATTGTTTTGTTTTTTCTTTTCTTTTTTTTTTTTTGGCGGGGAGGGGGGGTTGCGGAGTCATTTTTTACTTTATACTTACTGTCTTCCACAGCACATCATAAGAATAAAGTTATATATCATCAGTGTGAGCTGTTCAAGTGGATAAAATGGCTCCTCTTGACGTTGGAAGAGTTTGGTGAGACCCTCCACAGATTTGTGAATTAGATCCTCCAGATGGCTCCCTGATGCATAGTTTCTATTAAAATAAAAGTGACAGAATCACGTTTTACATGTCTGAGCATTGAAAAGACATTCCAACTGATGTCATCGTATAATAAGATTACGATGGTCCAATTTATATAATTTATTTTCGTATTGCCTGACAGAAATACCACTTATTTCTGCTTATTTTGTTATTAGAATGTACATAGTGTAAAGCCGCTACTGTTGTATCTGAATTACATGATTGTGAGACTAACTCAAATGAATTTACCTCTTGTAATTATTTAAAAACAGAATCCCATTACTTTGAATTCGACCTTTTCAGAGGCTAAGCATTGACAAAATGTCAACAAAAAAAAAAAAAAAAAAAAAAAAAAAAAAAAAAAAAAAAAAATATACAAAGGCGGGGGGTTTTGTGCATCGTGCTACTAAAGGAAGAATTCAAAGGTCAGAACTGTGAATTATCTGCTAAACCTAGCGAAAGAACAAGAGTAATATTCAACATAAGCTTAGTCTAAATTCGTAATCAGTCAGAATGAAGCCTTTTGGGATAAGCGATGCATCCCTCAGGAAACCAGAAAGGCCAGAGCCATCCACAAACATTGTGAAATCATTGTTTCAAGTTTACGGTTAATTTCATTCCAAAAACATATTTATCGCAAGGTAACAACATGCTGTATTTGATGCCATATTGCAATTTACTGCACATAGAAAGCTGCCCTCAGATTTGTTCTGAGTCACATTTGAAGTTATGTGCCTATGCCTTGCACAAATAACGTTTTTCACATTTGTAACCTATTGTATGACCATGAAGTTCCAAAGATTAGTAGGGTCATACCTCTTTTGTTAGTGGTACAGTGGTACTAAGTCATTAAAATAAGGAAATATGGTTCATTGTGTGACACTGAAAATTTTTTTTGTTCTCAGAACTGCACTTATTTTCTTGGCCAAGTTTGGTTTGATGGGTGGAGGTTGCGATTACTGCCGTCTTGGAAATCTTTGGACACTGGTAGACAGAAGCTACCCACAAAACATCACAGTTTAGTCAGGCCATAAGTACGTAAGCATCACTATACATTTTACACGTTTTGGTAAAACCGTACAAACTCGGAGAAATTAAAAAAAAAATACCTGGTCCGTAGCGTGAGGGATAACACCAAAAATACCACCATGGGAAAGAACTGTGTGTTTTTTTTCCTCAGAGCTGTACTTAATTACTTTGTCATTTGCTGACTAGAGATAGAGTGCCCCACAAATATGATGAGTTCAGCCAGGCCGTTAGGACGTCAGCACTACCGTGTATAACAAATTTGCGACATTCAGTAAAAAGTTGTGTTATGCATAGAAAATAAGAAACTAGAAGGATGATGTTGACGATTTGTATCGAGGAAAACTTAAATTGTAAAACACAATTGTTAGTATTTGTACAATCTGCTACTAAATTGGGCATGTTTTACCTTATTGCATTATGTACAATTTTTCGCTGCATTTTCCACACTGGCCCAAAGTCACCCAATGCAATATCTTTGCCTCCATCACTAAACAAGTCACCTGCGTGTGAACATAGATCTGCGATTCAGGCTTGTAAACAAATATTAAACAAAAGTGTGCATTGCGTGATTATTATGCAGCTTATTGTCCGTTAAGATGGTGTAACTGCAAGATCTTATGTCTCATTCTGGCTTTCTCAATGAAAATTAGTATGTTCGAATATTTTGTAAAATCATCTTCCATTGACATCATTAATGAGACCATTCTACTTTTCCTCCCCCCTGCTAAGAATAGGACCAGATCATTAACTTCATGAAGTTTCATCCAGAGCCTATCAAGGGAAGCTGTTGACTTGCAGCGTGTTATCTTGACAGGTTAGATGTACAATTTACAATTATCTCTCAAAATGCTTGCAATTAAGCAGGTTCCTTCTTGTTGCATCAAACTAAATTTTACATGCAAGTGTTTTTGGGATGATGTGGCTCAAAACGGGTTTTACTGTTACCACACAAGCCAACCAGAATGAGAGCATCAATATCCGCATAAACTCCTTTATTATATAGGTACAGACCTATCATTTCCATTTTTAAAAGTTTCAAACTTATTATCAAATGTCTTTATCAAATTTTAGATATCTTGGATTGTCTCAAATTGTCCTCAAATACGTATCTTTAAAGTAAGGGAGACTACTTTAAGCACTGACAATTTCCATACTGTCACAGTCAGGTAAAAGTTCATCTTCAACTATTTAGATGTCTTTGTGCACAATTAAGATATATTGATATAGACTGTAAACATTAACGTAACTTAGGATCAGGTCCGCAGTGCACACGGTATCAGGGCGTATGGTGTAGGCTTATCAATGTATCAGCTCCCTCATAAATACAACCTACATCACAAGTTAAAAGTTGACACTAAGCAAATATTGCCAAATGCTCTGTCGTTTGATAACATTACCTGTGAATGACCTAGGTCTGCCAGCAAATTCATTTCCTTTGTGAATGAATGCCTCTCGCACGCTGTCTAAGCTGTTAAGTACTATAGCACGCCTTATACCTGGGGGTGAATATTTCAAAAAATTTTCAAATTATGAAACAATCACTGAAATTATTGATCATAGCAACTAAACTTAATCAATATTTTCAGTTTGACATTGATTAAAATAACCCACTGTATACTACTTTTTATTCCTCCATGCCTGGCATTCAAAAAGTGGGACTTTGGTGCATCTCCACAGAATGACTCAATAATACCATTGATGCAAATGGTTGAATGTATGGTAAACCACCCAATATAGCTAAATGCTCAAGGTTGCATTTTCCCGTCCCACTAAAGCTATGGCCAGAATAATGATAACTTCAAATTTCATTTTCACCCAAGAGTGGTGTAATGCTTTTTAGTTCCCCGTTTTTGCTGCATAACTTAACATCACAAAATATTTATGCACATGCACAAAATGTAATTTCTGAAATAAAAAAAAAAAAAAAAAAAAAAAAAAAAAGCTAAAAACACAATTTCTTCAAATTTGAATGGTGCGGTACCCTTAAAAGCCGGGACAAGCTTCAAATTTTCTAAATTCTCTCTTAATAAGTACAACTCAGAAGGCAGTCACTTTCACTATGTTGAAAGGCCAAAAGGAAACAATTATTGGATAAGTTTGCATATATGTTTTGAGACCATGGAACTGCCGGTTTTCGGACCAGCAACCTTCAGCACCAACCACCTCACCAAAAATAGGAAACGCACACACCAACTGTATCAAATGTTCAAGCCAAGATCTACTGTCCTATCCTTTTGATATATATATATATATATAGAGAGAGAGAGAGAGAGAGAGAGAGAGAGAAAGAGAGAGAGAGAGAGAGAGAAAGAGAGAGAGAGAGAGAGAGAGAGAGAAAGCGGCCGCCATGTTCCATTATTATGCAGTTAAGTCAACCCAAACGCACTTTTTTAATTCAACTTTTCTTGAGGGTCACGTTGGGCTGGGAAAACAGTAAAGCAACGCAAAATTCAATAAGGCACAGGCATGGTTGTTCGGTGATCGTTATCGTTATAATTTGCCATGTTCCAGGTGTTCATTTACGACTTACTAGGGCAAACGGTCATTATGGGTTTTTAAAACATGCCTTACCATCCTTTTTTTAGCCCGCTGATGTGTCAGAAGCAGTTATTATCGTCAGTTACAAATCCATAAGCGATACGATACATAGAGCTGGCAAACATCGCACCATTTTGGACAGGGCGCAATGCATTGCGGGGCAGGCACACACAAATACAGTTGATTTGGATATCAAAGCGATTCCCGGTCATAGCATACAGTGTATCATTTTTGATGCTCTGACATATGCATAATATATGCTTTTGGCTTCATATATTATACCCCCCTCCCCTCCAAGACCGCCCGTTAACTCCTATCCTCTTTTACAAACCATTGGTCGCAACATCTCCAAATTTTAGAATGGCAGCCAAGTTTGTGGGCTAGCCCAGATTCAATATTTTGAAGGAGTAGTATCCAAAATCTATGTGTGATTAATGTTCACAGAGGTTAATTTGTCGAATTAACGTAATGTAAAGTATAAAATGGGACTTTTCCAGTGTGAGCATTACCTAAAACTGTAAATACAGCGGCTTAAATATGCCTGCTGTTGGCCATGTTGGCCCTAGAAAGGGGTATCATATCAGACACTGAAGTCGACCCAAGGGTACAAGTTAAGTGACAACGCTAGCAGGACCTGCCAGGCACCCATGCTAGGTGGAACATGGACCTTTGGAGGATCATATTGCCACCACAGTGCATACAGGTCCAAAAGTACCTACGTGTTTTTTTATAAATGGTAAATGCGTAAAACTCTTTGTTATATTGCACCTATACTGGGCGGCTTAGCATATAATTACCCAACTGTGTTGCTGCCTGTTTACCATGTGCTTAAAATGCAGCTATAAAGGAGTATATCAAGTTCCTGTTGAATTGCATGGAGCATGTTGAGAATGTTTCATTAATATGGTGCAAATACATACCTTGAAAGTTCTTTTTCATTATATTACATATGTCATTGTTCCATAGAAAGAGTTATGTGATGAGAATTTGCTTCTCAAATATCTATAATGCAGCATTTTTTATGCTTTACACTCTGAGCCTTCAACGTAATTTGAAAAAGTATGAGGACTATGGCAGTCCTTTGCTCAGTCAATCTTGTATGCATATGGACAGTAAATTATCGGTAAAATGATTTTCAGGTGAAAAATATGTATGATGAAATGTGTTTGAACTCATTTGACCGGCTTTAGTTTCAATATTATTGCAATGAGAAAAAATTTCTTATATTCAGGATATATAATGAGACAACGAACAATTGCACCGCTAAATACTGCAGATCAATTCACTCTTATATACTGATGTGTGGAAGATCAAGGTCTCTCATAAGCAATGATATGTTTTTAGTTTCCAAGCAACTTCTTGTCAAGCACGATGTCCAGGGTCTTGTTCAAATTATTCTTGGATTATAATCCACACGAAACTGTTAAAAAATTACTCACCTTTTGAAATCACGTCAAAGTCTCTAAAATTCAACTAAAGATTCGCCTTGCAGAGAATCAGTATGAACTGTGATGTCTACTTTTTAAAATCAAATATCTGAAGAGTAAAGTGGTCCATTTATCTTCGGAATGGGGTCAAGGTTACCCGTATGCAGTCTTGACCTACTCCAAGGTCAAGCTTACTCGTGTGCAGTCTTGACCTGCAGTATCAAACTTCCGACTTCACCAGTTCTCAATCTGTCAATTTTCAGTAATAAAAAAGGCCCTTAAACCTAAGAAATTCAGTCAACCTCGTATATGTGCATCCTAACTTGATCTTTAGAGTATCGTGTGTAAACATGCTATCACAACTCAGTGTCTGACTATGCTAGAAGTATGAACCTCAAAGTAGAAGTTACTATTGTAACCCTACAACATTAAAACGTAGGGCGTTACCCACGTGAATACTAAACCGGACGCTTATACAGGGTAAACGCAGTACAAAATGCCGAAGCTCTAACTCATATAGTTAATGGTTTATTACCCCCCCAATATATATATATATATATATATACATATATATATATATATATATATATATATATATATATATATATATATATATATATATATATATATATATATATATATATATACATACATACATATATATATATATACAGAAAGAAAAAATGGAATTTCAGAAATTTGAAGGATGGTTATCAAACTTGAAAAGAGTCTTTAGAAATAGAATTTATCGTTACAAATCCCACATTAAGAATTTCAATACGGTTAATCTAAAACATCCTAAAGTTTCTAAAGCAGTCAAAGAACTACAAGATAGATTTGTAGTCACTAACATAGATAAGGCAGGTAACAATTTTGGGATCATCTGCAAAAAATATTATCTGGATGTTTTGAAAAAGGAACTTGGTCTAAACAATATTTCAGACATAAGAGGAAATGACGTTTATAAATTACACAAAGAATCCATTGATAATTTGATTGATGCACATAAAGATGAGATGAAAAGGAATTTTAATATCAAAATTTCTGAAGAGGACTCCTCTATTCCACTTTTGTTCTGGATACCCATATTACATAAAAACCATTTTAAATCTAGATTCATAGCTGGTGCTTCAAAATGTACTATAAAGCAATTATCAAAAGAAGTAACATTGTGTTTGACTGCAATTAGGAATCATTTTCGTAAATACTGTAATTCAATTTCTAGAAACTGTGAAATAAATTGTTTTTGGAGTATTAACAATTCTTCCGAGTTTGTATCTAAAATCAAAGATGTAAAGGCAAATAATATCAAATGTTTTGATTTTTCTACACTGTTCACAAATCTACCCATAGATGAAGTCAAAAGTTCACTTTCAGAATTAATTAGCAAAATGTTTAAACATAATGGTAAACCATACATAAATATTAATTCATATACAAAGAAAGCATACTGGTCACACAATAAATATTCAAAAAGTAACGTTAAATCTTACACTGTTGAAACTTTGATAGATGCTATAAAATTTCTCTTGGATAATACTTTTGTTCAATGCGGACCACTGGTTTTTCAACAAATAAAAGGCATTCCAATGGGTAGCAACTGCTCCCCCTTACTGGCAGATTTATATTTAACCTGGCTTGAATTTAAGTATATGAATAAATTGATGAAAAAGGACTTTCAAATGGCTACAAAATTATCAAACAATGCAAGATATATTGATGACATTGCTTGTGTAAATGTACAAAATTTCAGTGAAATTGCTAAAGAAATTTACCCAAAAGATATCCCTTTGGAGGGTAACAATTCAGATGGTTTCAGAGATGTGTTTTTGGACTTGGATGTTCAGGTCACTAATGACAGGTTTTGTATTAAAGTCTATCACAAAATAGATGAGTTTAACTTTGAAGTAGTTAATTATCCTTTCCCAGACAGTAATATTTCCGATACTATTGGATATAATACATTTTTGTCACAAATTTTGAGATTTGGTCGTATTTGTTCTAAATTTCAGGACTTTGCATCAAGAACCAAATTTATTTACAATAAACTTGAGTCAAGAGGATTCAAAGGTGTACTTTTGATCAAATATTTCTACAAATTTTACTGTAAATATCCCGAGATGGTTAGAAAGTTTGGCTTCAATAATTTTAGAGATTTTAGACTTGCCTGTTTTGCTACTTAATTTCATCTTTTGACACCATTATCTTTAAACGTTCACCTTTCGGACATTTTAGGCTAGCTTGTTTTCTGTTAGGTAAACCCCCAGGGGCTACAGGTAGCAAGAAGCGGCCTACGACAGTTACAAGCTTGCCTAACTGTACTTGATATGTGGTTAATATTTTCATTGCATTCTTTTGACATAAATACAAAAGACTTCCATTCTTTTCTGACTTGCCCTATAATTCTACTGTTAACATCCAAAGATTATTAGAAAGTCTGGTTACAATAATCTACAGTTTTTAGACTTGTCTGTTTTGCTACGTAACTTTATCTTTTGGCATCTTTCTGTTTTAATATTCACTATCAGACATTTTAGGCTTACATGTTTTCTGTTAGGTAAACCCCCAGGGGCTACAGGTAGCAAGAAGCGGCCTACGACAGTTGCATGTTTGCCTAATTGTACTTAAAATCCTGTTAAGAAAAATTGTTTTGATAGCATGTTTTTGGCATAAATGCTAATGACTTCCATTCTTTTCTGACATGCCTAAATGCACATTTACTCACCATTAAAAAATTACTCAAAATTGACAGTATTTTCTCAAGTGTCACAAACCTGACACATTAAGTTGACACATTGACTCAGGGTTGGCAGTTAAATAGAGCTTAATTGTTTGATGAGTAGGTGTCATCATAGAGTTTGTTTTACATCTCTGGTACAGGATGTACATTGTTGCAGTCCTTGTTAGGATTTTCCTTGGTCTGTACAGGTGGTCTAGCTGCAACTGTTTATTTTACAATCACTGGGACTGAATATAATGCCCCAGCTTGTTTCCACTTCAGTTAAACATTGGCGGATGGTTTAACTAGGAAAAGCTGTCCAGCTAGAAAGGGTACATTTTGGTTCAGGGGTAAGTCAAATTGTTTTTATCTGAACCTGTACTATGAAACTTTGGTAATTATGGTTTGTTTGACAGGTATTCTTCTTTGATATGAAGCTCTGCATTTACAAGCAAAACTTCACATATTTAGCTAATTCATCAATTGCCACGTTCATATTTATTCATTATTATGTGGGTTGTCTTTGCTGAATATTTAGCTTAGGCAAGGAGCCGCTACTCAGAGAGACGTGCACGGGTAAAAGGCTCCGAAACATGTTGAGTAGTTACCCGCTGAAGACCCTTTAATTTATTTGGGCTGAAACAGCCTATGTCAAAATTTTACAAAGGAACGTGTGCAATATAGACAATAGTAATTCCATATATATACAGGTTAAACAGGGACAGGTTAGCTTATGGAGAGTAAAGAGTTCGAACTGCGGAATAGGATATTGACTACTAGGAAGTGGTTCTGGGCAAAAAGACACAAATACAATACATACATATTAACATTAAGAACTGGGTGCAACTAGGTGTGACCTTTCGTGTCACATCAAAGTAAATGGTCCAGCATTTTCCGAAGAATATTTTCAGGTGGAATTTCTAGGATTCCTTAAGAATAAATGAACAAATGTTCAGAGGACTTCGACATGTATATGACTGGCGACCAACTAGGCACACACATGGTACAGTCTCAACCATGAAATACACACACACAGTGTTCGCAGATGGTCTGACCAACGTTTTAAATACAGGTCGCAAAGTGAATTGTGGTGGGATGACGGACTGGCGACCAACACGGAGACCTACGCTATAGGCTCAGCACACTGGAAATTCGACTGAGTTGAAAATAAGAAAGTCAGTAATGTGAATTTACCTATTTTTATACAGATAACGTCCCCAAACTTTTTACCCCACTCAGTCATCTGTAGAAAGGCAGGCACCTTGTCTTCAAAATCTGCATTGATAAAAAATAGTAATCATAATAAAGATAACAAATTAAGCCACAACAGCGTATACCACTAAACTGAACAGAATGATGTGTCAAATGTAACCATCGTTTCAGGGATTATTACTCCCAGGAAGGAGTTTGTGCCTAAAGGTTCAGTGCATGACTACATGTCTAGTAATTCATTTAATTTAACATCATTTACTCCGACACTTGTTTATTGAATCACATCAATTCACACAAGGCGAATTACCTTTTCAACAACCTATGTTTCCTCTTCTTAAATTACTTTGGTTGACAAATGGTGTCTAATCATGGCTAGTAACTTAAGTGAACCGTGCTTTGTCAGATGTATTATAAGTTGATTCCATTGTATTTATAAGATCTTGTCCCGAGAGATATTGCATTCACCTTTAAACGCCTTGAGATAAAACGGTGGCTTTATAATACACTAAAAGAAAAATTCATCAAACAATATGGTGAGTTCCAGTTAGTGCACGCAATTTTAATTTCACACATTAGTTCAAATCTAGATTAAAAGTTTTACTACTATCTATAGAGAAAAGAGACTTGTTATCACGTGGGCTACTTTGCTTGCTTTCTTTCTGGCTAACATACACCACCTGCAGCTGCCGCTCGGCTACTTTGAATTAAAACTTCACCGTCAAAACACAAACATATTATTCCGTCTTTGTCTTGTGCATGTTCACATCCTCATGGAGATACATGTCATAATGTCGTGTCCTGTCCTAGATCTTCAACGCAAAAATCAGGCCTCCTGGACAATCAGTGCCATACTCTTGCCCCGGGTATCAACCCAGCATCAATTGTTCAGTTTGAAAATGACCTTTTGTTTAACATTTTCGAAAAACGTAGTGAATATATTCCAGACCAAGAAAATAAAACTTGTTTGAGGCAAATGAAGGGGGAATTATATAAGAGTGTGAGAGCATTTTGCATCTTAACATAAGCATTATTTTATTAAATATTTACATCTCAGTGAATTGCATGCAGGTAGCTGTAGCATCTTTTGACATGCTGTTGTTATGTTGATGATGTGACCTCATTTGCGTCCACAACCAGACATAGCTCACATTTGCACCCTTTTTGAATAGTCAAAAAGGGTAAATCACTTACCTAGATAGTTCCCAATAAGTGGGAGGGGTCGGGGTCCCGGTGGCCATTTCCTGTTTCCACCCCAGGAGAATATACACAACGAAAACAAAAGTACCAATACCGCAAGAAGAAACTTCAGATCCATCATGAACTGCAATGCAACTTCCAGCACCGACATCTTCAAAGGTTAGAACGCTCCCGCCACTCAGTATTCTCGAAGTTTTATCTGAAATAATTGTTATTTGGCGTATTTACAGCATAGCATATAATCATTTCTCACATGCAAACATATTTTGTAAGGACATTTCAAGAGGTCAGGGGTCTTAAGACACAAGCCACATAGAATGAATATTGTACAAGCTTGTGCACATCTATGGTGGTTCATGCAAAAAAAAAAAAAAAAAAAAAAAATCTTCCATGGACAGGTGTAGGTCATGATCTATTGCCCAAGTTTTTGCACAGTGGGGGCTGTAAATCAAACTAATTGTTTATGTTTGTCCACATGAAAGGTAAAAAATGTTGTAAAAGATTACACACGGTCAGACCAGTTAGTCACCTTACCTTATTGTATAAGCTTGCCCAGAGTTGAGCTCACAAACTATATAAATGTATTGTACAAGTTTGCTTATGGCCAGGGCAGCAATTCGAATAACTATGTTGCACAAGCTTGTCCACGACGGGGCTAACAACGCATACAACTTTTTTTGTGCATGCTTGGCCACGTGGGGCAAAATGTATTGAAGGATAGACATTCACTTTTAGTGGATGGTTATGTTATTATGGGCTTACAAAATTTCGCTATGTTCAGGCGCGCTAAGATAGCATAGGAAGCTAAAGAAAGCCAAGTTATTCGATACCCCTCAACCCAAATAGCACAATCCACTGGCATGCTATGCGCGTCGGCCGGAATTATAAGCATTTTTCACAGAAGGGTCGATGACCTGGAAATATCAGTGTGAGACGAGGCACATATGTATATTTGGGCAATGAGACCTTATGGTCAAACTGCCCATATATATACATATGTGCCACTTAGCTGTTACCCCTAATAACTTTTCCTACTATATTCTCAAACTCTACAAGTACCTTAATTCACACTTTTTTATTGATAACATCGGCGGTGTTTCTCTTACTACGATAAATTGGATCATGAAAAGAAAACGTTTTTACCATTAACCATATTTCACGTGTATATTCGTACTCACACCACATAAAATCAAAGACACAAATATATTTATCAACATAAAAAGATAACTGATTTGCAGCAATTTAATTGTCAACTGAAAAGCCGGGACACTAATAATGAAAGTCGTACAAATAAAATGCATAGCTCCCATTAAAATGTAAACTTGTTAATATAGATACAATAAACACCGCCATAAGTACACGTTATAAATTCGTTTAAGTCGATAATTAAAAACACAAAGTCAATGGACAACTTCAGGTATTTTAATATCCGTTAAGTGTAGGAATTGCTTGTACAAACAAAGTAAAACAACTCCGATTAAACTGAGTTCTGCAGAACACATGCATTATATCTTCTTCCTTGGGATTACCTTGGACAGATAAAATTGTAGTGCACATATTACCAGTCTAAAATATTTAAATAAATCCTAACTTGCAGTGAATTTAATGCACACAGTAACCCATTATACAGATATCTTAAATTACTTACGGTCAGAGGTATTGTCACGATGACTTAACTAAAATTTTATCATAATTATGCTTATTAAAAATTCCATCATAAACTGTTAAAGCTTCGATTATAATTGAATATGGGCAGCTATACATACAATACCACACGATTAAAAATATATCAATTCTAAGATATACCCACAATTTTGCTTAAACTGTCTACGATATAATATAGTTGAAACATTATATCCAACCCATAACGGTATCAAAGAACAGATTTACACACATGGTCTAAATGGTGCAGCAAACTATAGTAAAATAACATTGACTGATGGATATAAACATACATGTACTTCACACAATTGTACATGGCTTCAACATTAGTCGTCTTGCAACTTCACAACCAGTGTAAGATAGTCAAGGCTGTTTTCTGAGAATTATACGCTTGCTCTCCGACCAACACGAGAATATGAGGAACTTTCTGTGTGAATTGCAAGTTTATAGCCATGATTTAAACTGTCAAAATTTTGGTTCAGTGATAATAGTAGTTAAATAGTGAATACGATCTTGAAATGCACCCTATCTCATAGGAAGGAACGCGGGGGGGGGGGGCGGCAGATACATGTATTAGGTGTAACCAAGGACGATTTTCTTACAAAAAAAAAAAACAACAACTAGAATTCAATTAGCTTACGCAAAATTATTATTAACTTTTAAAACATGCAGGAAGCATAGAATACTTAAATATTATCACTGAAAAAGCTAGAATGATTTCCATGTGGCTTGGGAACATTCTCTGCCTTTGTGCCCTTGCCGTGATACAGGAATAGTTGTTGACATCCAGAGCAGGGCTGCTGTTAATAATGGTGGATAGGAATAGTTCCTATGGAATACATTTCAAACACAATCTTTAGAATTGAAAGTTGGACCGTGATGTATCAGAGGCTTGAATTTGTCATACAGCAGAATGTTCCAAAGGAGCCCACTTAACATATTTCAAAATTGTATAACATTTACTTTATTCCATTGGATACACCTATGGTACAAGCCTGCGTGTTGAAGTTGGATTAGGAACTATACCTACTTTTGTAGATATTTAACATGCATAACTTTCCCCGTCTACTTTATTAGCATTGTGTTGCTTCCTTTACTTTGACTTCAACTGTGGCCGCTTCAATGCTTACCTACACCTTTAAGATGTATTAACACTTGCGTCTTTTTATGTATTTTGGTAGATATTCAACCTTTGCGCTTTGAACGTTGATTTATTAGCATAACCTCAAATTTGACAACATTCACGTTAATTTAATTAGGTGTGCCTTCAGTACAAACTGTAGAATTTCAGTGGGCTTGACAATTTATTCTGCAATACTGTGGCATACGTCCATCATTCAAGTTTCCCAAGGCTGTTCCATTAGCATTAAGTAGATTTTCACAACGTTTGTTTTGATCTCAGATGGATGTCCCAAAAGTAAACATTTGGTCATTTGTGGGTTCGACAGCGCTCAGCAGACTTTCTTTTCAAAACGTCGATCGGCCGCCTGAAGATAGAGCTCTCTGTGATGCTCACTTCTTTTATGAAGCTTTAATGTGTATTTAACGTCAGCAACCCCACACTTTCAAAGCAAGGTAGATACGCTGGTTGCCCAATTTTGACCAAACATATGGGAACTTTGCCAGCATATATTTCCCTCCAATACCATAGGCCTAGTTGTTTTTATGTTTTTTTTTTTTTAATCACATGTGATTAGTGTTCATTTCCTCCTTTTTACACGAGTATGTTCTTATTGCATCTTTTCATAATACATGTACAATTGTTCATGTATAACGTAAGAACCGGATTAAATACATTCGACCATGGATAATATTTAGGAACCGTCAAATAATATGTTTCAATAGCATAAATCACAAGAAAATGAGATGAGCCTCAGGTTTAAATTATAATTTGAATAAAACGCATGCACATGCATTGACGTATAGTACTAGCTTTGCCTATAGCATTTTGCCCTCTAGGCAGACCAAGCATGAAAACTGGTCCGATCAGCAGGCAAACAACCAATAGATACATTTACACATGCTGCTCGACGCCTCGTTACTGTCAACCAACCATGGCGCCCAAACAAATGGGTATATACGTAAGGCATCAAATGATATTATTGGGCGGTAAGTTACATTTATTCAACAACGGTTAACCAACTTTTTATTTAAAAACAACAACATGATGTTACCTTTGACAATATAAAATTTGTTGCTCTATAGGTTGAGATACTTCAAAAAAGCAACAAAGCATTTTTTTTTCTCATATAGTACTTTATGAGTATGATATATTTTGCTTGCAAAAGGTAGTTTTTTAATGTGTTTTTGGTGTACATATGAAGGTCGTAGAAACCTAAGATAGCATATTATACTGCTAAAGTAATTACCTCTGTGGGTATATATTATTCCAACAGTTTTGAAAAGAATAAAAAAAAAGCATTAACATTTTGACTTTCCCAAACCCTGTGCAGTATAGTGTCCTTTGTAGGACAACATAGCATATCTCAAAATCGAATACACTAATTGTGATAAGTCAAGTAATGTTGGAACATATCGATGAAGAACTAAAGACGTGAAATCTTGTAAGTTTTTCTATTTTTTTTTTTTTTTATTACACATAAGAATTAAAGGTAAAATATACAGTATCTTGCCAGTCTTCCATATCAATATTAAATGTTGCACACAAATAGATACAGAAGTTGGAACTTCCTGCATTGTGCGCTTTTTAATGCACCAATGCAATGTTGGAAAACTAATATCCACTCCGCTCCTCTGATACTAAAACTACATTTCCCCAATTCGGTCTAAGAGCTGAGCGTTGAAATGAAAAAATTTGAGCCCACCTTTGGATATACACTGATGCAGAACAGAGCTTTTAACGTCATGTGAACAGTGGGTCCACAAACATTTATATACAAAAATATATATATCGGATTGAACTGGTTTTCTAGTTCCTTGGTTTGTATGTATCAACGATGCACACTATACTAATTTGAAAGTAGCAAGACGTTCTGTACTTATGCCCTTACCTGTTGTAGACAAATCTGGCATTCTCGACACTACAAACATTTCTATAATTAAAAAAATCAACAGCTGTATGTTGTAATTATCCTGGCACATTTGATTAAATTTTTTTCTGAAAAAAATAGATACATACATACATACATATATATATATATATATATATATATATATATATATATATATATATATATATATATATATATATATATATATATATATATATATCTAATGATGTGAAATTCATTCTTAAAAAAAATTAAAAAAAAAAAAAACTGGAATATGTGGGGCCTGATCTTATTTCATAACTCCAAGCCAGTATTATATGGTTTCCTCAGCAATGCATTTCATTCCTGAGTAAGACATGAAACCATCTAATATCTTTCTTTTTATCAGCTACAAAGCAGGTGGCATTGTCAGTATGGCCTGTTGAATATAGATGCCAATAAACTTTTCTATGATATAAATTTCCCGCGTGACCAGGCATGGCTGGGTAAGAAGAATACGGAGGCTCTTCTTAAATGTGCGGTTATCTTGCATGCAGCATGCCCTTCTGGCATCAAAGTTTTCAATTTCGCAATCATACCTGCTACAGACAATCATGCCTTCAGAAAAATCCGCATAATTTGAACTACCGAGACAGGATCGAACATTCCAATCGTGGTGAGGGATCCGACGTGACATTTTTTTTCTGTGTCTTCGCTCCCTTTTACATATGGAATCACTCGACCTGGAAGTGAACATTCTCGACTTTCACTGGCACCCAGTGTTAATCATCGGGTACTAACTACTAGAGAATATTGTGGAATACGACTACAGATCATTTATGTGAAGCAAAGGGAGAAATGTCAGAAAGTCTAGCCATATGATGATAATCAGGTCCGTTATATAGACTGCTGTATCGTGAGCCTTTACACGATTGCTGCACTTTGTCGCCTTTTCGCTATTGTTCTCTTCAAATTAAGCAACAAAATGGGACCCCAAAGCGACAGGATAGAACACGTTTTTTCAGCCTCGCCCAGGCAGAATCTGAAGAGTCATAAGAAACAACTTTAATGGAAAAAGTTGAGTACAATTCTGAATGATAAACTTTCTGCTCATGAAAAGTCTATGAAAGTGCATTTCGATGCAAAATTCGATGCAATCGAATCTCGAGTACATGATCTAAAAGAAAATCGTGATCACATCAGAACTGATGTTACTGATCACAGGGAACAATTACAAGAGCTCCGTGATGAAATCAACTCTTTGAAGAATGAGCTAAAGCACACACAATCTCATCTTAGTGGTCCAGAGCAGCATGGTCGTCGGTGTGTGTGTGTGTGTGTGTGTGTGTGTGTGTGTGTGTGTGTGTGTGTGTTGGGGGGGGGGGTTAGGGTCCATGCCATCAAAAGCCCTAGTAATGTTACTCTGGAACCTGCCAACCAGACAGCGAGTAACTTTTTCAGAGACAACCTTGACTTGAGTATCCCCGTAAAGGAAATAGATTGTGCCCACCGAGTAGGATCTGTTGTAAATGGCAAACAACCATTATTGGTGGGTTTCTTTGGACGAGACTACGTAGATAACCTGGACACGGTAAGGAAAAAAAGGGTAGCTGTTTTGTAATTTATGAGGACTCTACCACTGCTACGAGGAAATTGATAAATTCACTTAACAACCATCCCGAGATTGAAAATGCTTGGCTCATTCATGGGAAGGTTTATGCAAAGACAGCTGGCGGCAAAAAGTTCCAAGCTATGATAATATAGATGAGCAAGTATGCAAGCATGAATCTCTTTCACCCCAATTTATTTGTGAAACTGCGACTCGCCTGTATATCCCATACCACCTCTGCAACCATTGTGCCCAGTGGCTAGGTGTAGGTATCAGATAGTGATTTTTTTCCTTGCGGGAGAAAGGTAACACTTCTTATTTTTGCTTGTTGACAGGTGTGGCCAGCAAATTGCGGCCCTGCCACAAAATCCTCGTAATATCGTTGCAACGGCGTGGCACAAAAGCTTCAAGGAATTTGGAAAGCTAGAAACACAACCGTGCGGCAGATGGACCTTACTACAAATTCGTGTTTCCTGACAAGGATGTGGGCAGCAAAGTGCGGTTCTGGCTATACCTTTCACCATGGTGAACAGTGACGTATCTTCGTCTGGTGTTACACTGTCGGGCTAGGCGTGGGCAGCAAATTCCGGCTCTGCCGAATTGTGATTGGTGAAAAGTGCAAGTGGACCCCTGACCTAGCGAGATTCAGCAAAGATGAAGAGATTCAGCATGTATGAGCTGTGGGTCACTCTGGTCAAGATTTACATCGATCCCGCAAAATGCTGGAAGAATACCTGGTATACGGTTTCAGAGAGAAACACGTTGGCATGCATGAACAATATTATGGCAGTGTAGACCATGGGTACATATATTTAGTCGACCATTAGGTAAATTCAAAAATCCCTCCCCCCCCCAAAAAAAAAAAAAAAATAAAACAAAAATAAATAAGACTGAGTCAGGCTACATTCCCATTAAGTTTGAATAGAACAGAGCAATAGTATTTCTTTTTTCGGGGTGGTGGTGGGTGGGGATCGAAATGCATAAATTCATTGAAAAGGTGTCAGCGCCAACTTTGCAGCAAAAATGTTGTGGATGTTGCTAGAAATGGTCGTAACATATGTCCCCTTTTTTACCCTGGGTGTAATATTATTAGCCGATACGCGCTAGTTCTTACCATAATCAAGTCACGAGGGAAAGATGTACAAGAGATAAACATGTACTAAATTACACAGTAGACACATATTGAAAAGAGAAATTCAAAATGTCAGACAAGCTTAAAAAATACGCTGGCCTTTCAGATTAAACCTGTCCAAATTGTTGCTTAAAGCGACTTTTGACTAAATGTTTCGCCTCTGGTAGCACATGTTACAAAAGGCTTTCGATCTGACCAGGCAAATATTATCAGGAGGAGCATTTCATAATCTCTCACAGTCAAATTTAAAATTCCACATGTAAGTTGAGAGTTTTGGCCAAGTTGACGGAATCAGCTGCTTTGCAGTGTAAGTGTGAAAAAAGATACTAACAATTTTGTACATATGTAGGTGTTAAGCTTTTTACACATTTAATCATAAACACCCTTCTTTTGAGATTGTCTCTGTCCTAAAACGACACCAAATGAAGTTGGCGAAAAAGCTCCCAGATGAAAAAAAAAAAAAAAAAGAAAAAGAAACTTGGATTTTACGTGCTGATCACATTTAGAGCTTCTTGCTACGTCCATTGAAAATTGAATTTGCAACTCAACTGAAACTGTATCACAGAAGCCTACATGGGGTAAAAGCAATGCTTTGTGTACTATTGAAGCAACATCAATATAAATCTGATTTCCTTTTGGAGGGAGGGGGGGTGAAGGGTGAGGGGGTCTGTGTATTTCCTCCTGGGGCTCCATCCAAGATTAGAGAATATCTGCATGACAGGCAATTTCGTGGTCTGGACATGCTTAACTTTCCTCATAGCATCAGCGAGTTGGGATTTTTTTTTTTTTTTTTTTTTTTAATTATTGTTTTTTTTTTTTGTTTTTTGTTTTTTGTTTTTTGTTTTTGATTTTGTTTTTGGTTTTTTTTTGTTTTTTTTTTTTGTTTTTTTTTTTTTTTTGTTTTTTTGTTTTTTTTTTTGGGGGGGTGTGTGTTTTGTTTTGATTGTCTGTTTGTTCGTTTGGGGGGGGGGGGGTACTTGTCAGTTTTTTGGGTCTGTTCGTGTTTTTTTTTTTTTTTAGTAAATTATGGCCTGTTTGTGCATATATAGTCCTTAAAATTTCCAAGATCCCTTTGTCGATATCGTCGTAACATAATGCAAGCAAAACAAGAACCTCTTCCATTTTGTGATCATCATAAACCTTGGGAGATGTCAAGTATGAACGCACATCAAAACCAAACAAACAAACAAAAAATGCATAGATCGTATCAACCTCATTTTCCCGGAAATCATCTTTGGAGGGGATTTAGTTTATTATACTTAATGTAGAATATAGACAATTGAGGTTAACTATATATTTTAGTCTGTAAACATACCTGTCTTATTACGGGTATCAACTGTTTGAGCACACCGATCCACAGCGTCTAAGTCGGGTAATATTGCACAACTGACCGCATTTTACGAGACGCCGTGCTTATAACTAACTGGGTCGACCATTCGCAAGCAACTACTGGCTGCATTGAAATAGGTCACACAATATGGATAAATCTGCGCACGGTATATGCCATGGAAGAGACTTGATACAAACCTCTGCAAGCAGTTATATTTTTAGGGTCGCTGATGGCGTCACAACCGGATATGACGTGCTGTTTGGGGATTCCCTAGTGCAAATAGGCATGGGCATACCACTTGGTGACCCGTCAACATCCGCTAAATTGGATAATATCATCACAGAAAATTGTATCCATGTTCATTTCCGTAAACAGGGCTATGGTATAGGCAGTGTAGCACACAAGGGCAACCAGCAGAATGGTTGTCATCATATTCTGTGTGGTCAATACGAACCCATTCATACTGACCGGCAAAGTCACTGTCTACCGAAAATACTGGACAGTGACTTTGCCGGTCAGCAAAACGGGTTCGCATTGACCAGCCAGAATATGTTGACAACCATTCTGCTGGTTACCCCTGTGGTATAGCAGGCCGAGCAATTGTTTCTATCCAATAATCATCCGTTCAATCTCACTTTTCTTTCTTTCTTTCTTTCTTTCTTTCTTTCTTTCTTTCTTTCTTTCTTTCTTTCTTTCTTTCTTTCTTTCTTTCTTTCTTTCTTTCTTCCTTTCTTGCTCTCTCTCTCTCTCTCTCTCTCTCTCTCTCTCTCTCTCTCTCTCTCTCTCTCTCTCTCTCTTTCATCTTTACCAGCAAATTTGTCCGACACTTTTCCTGGACACTATTATACATAGAAACTCCAAACTTGGCATGATTGTACCTCCATACAAGGAGTTTGACAGTTTTATAAAGAAGAATGAAATTGCTTAAAATTATGCAAATTAGGGGCATTTGAAAATTTAAATCTCGAATATCTTCAAAAGTATAATAGAGATGTCATTCCGACTTCTACTAGGGTGTTATTGACCAGGGCACATCTAATGAATTTAATACAAAAGTTGTAGCAATTTAAATTATGCTAATTAGCTGCATTGGACATTTTAAAACTTGAATATCTTCAAAACAATTATACATATAGATGTCATTTTAACTTATACTAGGGCGTTATTGACCATTGCGCATGTAATGAATCTAAAGCAAAAGTGATAGTAATTTAAATTAAGCCAATTGACAGCATTAGAAATTTTAAATCTTAAATAATTCCCAAAGTATTATAGATAGTGATGTCATTTCAACTTTTACTAGGGGGGTGTTGCCCTTTGCGCATGTAATGAATCTTAAACAAAAGTTGTAGTAATTTAAATTATGCTAAATAGCCTCATTAGACATTTTAAATCTTAAACAATTTCAAAGCTATAATAGATAGAGATGTCATTCCAACTTCTACACCTGTGTTAGGGAATAGTTGTACATTGCAATACCAATATGCTTTGAAGACACACACACACACTGATTTGCTATGCAGCAAATCATCTTTCCATGTTCTGTATTAGTTTTCCATGTATTTCAACTGAGTATATCATTGAAGTGTGATACCCGACCCGCAAGGTTTGTATCTTTTTCTACAAACCATGGGAAGCAGGTATACTATACTTTTTCAATTTTTTTTCTGTACTAGTATGTCACCTACTTTGCGTGATAATGCTAGTGTACTTTGATTCCTGACTCTCAAGGTTTGTACCTTTTTTCAACAAACCATGGGAAGCAGGTATAGTCTTCCCTTATGTTTATGTATTAGTATTTCGCCTAATGCACCTGAGAATAGAGTTATATTTTGATACCTGGCTCACTAGGTGTGCATTATTTTTGTACGAACTATGAGAAGTAGGTAAATCCTTTTTACTTCTGTATTAGTATTTCCCCTATTTCACCTGAGAATAGAATTCTGCTTTGATAAATGACTTACAGGATGGGAACATAGTGAACAATGTTGCAGTCAACTTGCATGACCACATTTGCCAAATAGACTAATTTTTGGAATAATGACTTTGTGATGCAATATTGGAGGGGTCACAATTGGCAATTTCTGTGTATTCAGCTGAATACACAACCCAGTACACAATAACACCCAATAATGTTGGTGCACATGTGGTTGTGTCAAGAAAGATTAAACGGTTGAGAAAAAAGAATTGGACAACATTGTGTAAAACAATTGCTTGGTATGTATACCTTGTATGTGATTGTAAACCCCTGTGTGTCCATGCTAACAAATAGTGATACAGAATGTAATGTTATTTCGTTGAGCCTGTTGGCTTTGGTTCCACCGTCTGATGTTTGTAGTCCATATGGGTTTCGCACTGGGCAGAGCACATTTGCACCATTTACAAGACAACAGTATTATTAAACAACAGGCTTGGGGTGTTTTTTTTTTTTTTTTTTGGCTAGGCATATATCACATAAGTTGTCTAGTAGCTTTCTAACAGGTTGATCAGGCAAGACTATATCTTCTTTTTTTCCCAAATTAATAATGTAAGGAGCTCGATTTGACATAATGTTATATTGACATGGAACTGATTGTGCATTGTGATTGTGAAATGACGATGTTTTACAAAAGATATATGCTATGGGTTTTTTTTTTTTTGTGGTTTTTGTTATTTTGTGTGTTTGTTTGTTTTTGGTTTTGTTTTATTTTTGTTTTTGTTTGTTTGTTTGTTTGTTATTTAGTTTTTTTTTTCTTTTTTTTTTTTTTTTTGTAAAATGTATTTGAAATTAATGACAGATATATGATTTAAAATTCAACATGCTTCCTGACGTTTGTAGGTACAAAGGTGCAAACTTTGGAGATCAGGTAACAGAGCAAACTCTACTTTTCTGGGGAAGTAGTTGAAATACATCAATAAAAGACCAGTCTGACCACTTCACCTACTTCCATGGTCTGCAGATAATGTAGGGAAAAGATATAAACCATCTCAGCCAGGTATCAATGTACAATTGTATTCTCGGATTATATTTTAAGTATGGATATAGAAAAAAGATACAGACATGATCATTCAAGTGCCATGGTGCAGTTGTATTCTCAGCTTACATAGGTGAAATATTAATAACAGATATATAAGAAAACAGGCTGCCTGTAAGGTAGAAAAAAGAAACAAACCTTGTGAGTCGGGTATCCATATGTGATAGTGTTTTCATGTGAAAAAAGTGAAACAAATATAGAAAAATAAAAGATGACCATCCAATGAAACCTGTTTAGAGAGACCACCCATAGGGCAGGCTTAAAGTGGTCATAAGAGACAGGTGGTCTCAATGGAGGTTCAACAATATGAAAAAGATAACTAAAGGGACTTTGGAATTATGGTCTTAATGGGCATATGGTCTTTTGTTACAGTGGTCTCTCAAAATTGGTTTCACTGTACCTACTTCCCATGGTTGGTAGAAAAAAGATAAACCTTTTAAGCCAGCTTATGAGCCAGGTATCAAAGTGCAATCGCATTCTTAGGTGAAAAGGGTGAAATACCAAATATTCATACAAATATACGGGAAGAGTCGACCCATGGTTTGTAGCAAAAAGGTACAAACCTTGTGACTCGGGTATCAAATTAGCAAATTGCAACTATGCACACAGATGAAATAGGTGAAAAACCAAACAAAAACAAAAAAAAAAAAAAAAAAACAAAAAAAAACAAAAAAAAAAACAAAGAAGATTGTACCAGTTTTCCATGGTTTTTAGAAGAAGAAACAAACCGTGTGAGTCAATTATCAAACTACAATGATATACTCAGTTAAAATATGTGAAAAACTAATACTAAAATACAAAACAGTCTGTCTGCTTTCCATGGTTTGTAAAAGAAAGATAAAGACTCTGTGAGCCAGGTATCAAAGTACAATTGTATTCTCAGATGAAATAGTTCAAATACTAATTCAAAACTATAAAGGAAAATTATACCGGCTTCCCGTGGTTTGTAGAAAAAAGATACAAACCTTGTGTCTCAGGTATCAAAGCACAATTGTATTCTACGTTGACGTAGATGAAATGCTATTACAGAAACATAAGGGAAGTTTCTACTCGCTTCTGATAGTTTTTAGAGAAAAAAGATGCAAACCTTGTAAATCAGGTATCAAAGTACAATTGCTTTTCCATGTGAAATAGGGGAAATACTTGTAGAGACATATCAGGGAAGATGCTAACCGTGGGTTCCGGAAAGAGATATAAACTCTGTTAGTCAAGTGTCAAAGTGCAATTATTTATGCAGTGAAATAGGGAAAATACTAATACAGAGATATAAAGGAAGAGCCTAACCGCTTCCCATGGTTTCTACAAAAAAGCTACACACCTTGTGAGTTACGTAACAAAGTACAATCTCAGGTGAAATAGTAAACACTAAAAATGTTTAAGCTGGAACAGTTCATGCAAAGGTATGGAAAGGCAAGTACTGATTGTTATTGCACAAAGCACAACTGCCGTTATTATTGGTTTATAAGGCTTCTACTTAAAACTGCTTAAGTACTCACAATGTATTTGGACCACTTTTTGTTTCTGGTTTTATTGATTGATTTTATTTTTTCCTTATGTCCTTAGAATAAAACAAAGACAAATCTCATGAAAGTATGTCACACAGAGTCGTGTCAGCTCAATATCACATTAAAATAATATTTTAGCACACATGTAGTAAAGCATGAAAAACCAAAAACAAAGCATAATAAAAAACAAAACAAAACAAAAACAAAAAAAAAACAAAAAAACAAAAACAAAAACAAAACAAAACAAAACAAAAAGAACAAAAAAAAAAAAAAAAAAAAAAAAAAAAATAAGACACAAACCTGTACAACGATACCGTAAATCATAAAAAATGCATGCCCCAAGTATCTAACTTTGCATTTCATGGGCCTCTGTTGTTTTACAATTAAGCTTCTGTCCACCCACTCACCCATCCCCAACAAAGCGTTCCTATGTGCTGCGACGTGCGTGGACAGAAAAAAAAGGTATACCCCAAAAAGTCTTCCGTGGCACCAGTGTTTTTGCCAGGGCGGAGTAATGAGGCACGAAAAATCGTATAACAATAATTCCGTAATGGTCTGAACGTTTATTTTTTCGTAGGCATGCATGTGTATAAACTGAAGGAGCAAAGCAATATTTCACTAATTTGTCATTATGAAATTGTTTTATTTTGTCATAAAATAATTAGGTACAAATTTCGTCAGAGTGACATGTGAGCAAAAGAAATCATTTCATCACGTGAGCAATGAAACTCTATTTCTGGGAGCTACCGCTGTCAGTCACGACAACCGTCGTCGGACAACCCATGAATCACACACCTTGCGTAGCAGTGGGGACACAGACAGTTCATGAACGTTATTAAACAGCTGCAGAAAGAATAAGATGCCTTGTCCAATTTGTATTACGAATAGCTATGTACAAACAGCAAATGACCTTTGTACACTCAAAAAAAAAAAAAAAAAAAAAAAAAAAAAAAAAAAAAAAAAAAAGGTGTTACAAACGGACATATGACTCGTTCTCGATTAATGTTGTTCATATATTTGAGGGCCAGTCACAACAGGATTTAACCTAATTCATGAAAATTTTACCAAAAACTAAAATATGGCAACGCGACCAAATTTACCCCAATGCTAGACATTGCTCTTCTCCGAGGGGTGATCAATACGGACCCTTTCATAAATTCAGGCGAATAGTCTACAGTGACAGAGTAGCTCGAAACCATTGCGACACAGCCCCAACTACAACACGCGCGCGGGCTTGCAAGAAAGAACTATGCTGCTTAAAACCATGTAGTAAACAGGATCAAATAAGCAAAATCAAGCAGGCTGAAAAGATCCTTGGTAAAATTAAAGCAGTACGCGGCCGGTATTATGTAATAGAGAACATATTACTCAACGATGTGTGTAAATTTGACTGGGCCATTCTGTAAAATTTTCCACAGGTAAATGATATAAAGACTAAGTGTATTTAACTTAATTATTTTCCTGTGGAGCAGACTGAAATTCGGTTGTTTCTGAATGTTAGGTTTTATTTGAATACTAGTGTGCTCAGTTGGATATAATCATGTGTTGAACAATTATTACTTTAGTTTATGGCTCAAGGAGCCATGGACCAAAGAAGCAACATTTTAATTTGTGTAAATAAGACAAATGGCATTTCAATCTAAGCAAATTTGGCGAATAGACAAAATTTAAATCTTGAATATATTCAAAATTGTTAAACAGGCAGCTGGCATTTGAACTTTGCTTTATGCCAAATGGGGTCATGAATCAAGTTGAAAAAAATGCAAATAAGGCAAAGGGCATTTTAATTCATGCAAATTAGGCGAATACACAAAATTTAAATCTTGAATATCTTAAAAAAATACAGATAGAGCTGTTATTCCTTCCAATGTTTTATGTTTGTAATATAGCCTATTAAGTGAACTATGAGGACAAATTGTAGTATTTAGGTCAGTGCAAATTATGCGAATAAACAAATTTCAATGTTGAATATCTTCATAACTATCATAGAAGAAGCTTGGGGAGGGATTTCCACTGCAGTGCTAGGTAAGGAGGCGCGACGGGGATGACCCCCTGCTTTCCACTCACCGTAAAATTACAACCCCACTTCCTGATGTAAGGCTTGGATACTGCCCCTCATTTCTTTCAAAAGCAAGAACAAAACGGGCAGAAATTTATGCAGATGTATGTTTTAGTTTTAGATATATTTCTCACTATATCCCTGTGAAACGTTATGAAAATATGCGCGTGTAACCTGATCATGAAAAAAAAATATGGAATGTTGACTGCTGTTTTGAGGTGCAAACAATTCCTTCACAAACATTTAACATTATTCAATTTTTTTAATTTGTGTTTGGCGTTTTTCTTAAAATATAACCAATAGTCTTCACACTTGTGGTAGGCAATATTTTTGCATATTAGTGTGTGTGTCTTTTTGCAAAGACCACTTCTTAATATTCAACCCTGAGTCAATGTTTCAGCGTAATGTGCCAGGTTTGTGACATTTGATAATTTTTTTTTTAATATTTAATAAATATGCATTGGGGCATATCAGAATAGAATGAGAGTCATTAGCATTTATGTCAAAACATGTTATCAAAACTTATTTTTTTTCTTAACACGATTTGAAGTTCAATTAGGCAAATTTCTAAAAGTCGTAAGCTTTGTTAGCACGGGAAGAGAATGCCCGATAAGGACCTAGTTCCACGCATGCGTATTTTACATCTTTTATATGTTTTTGTTTGTTTGTTTGTTTTTTTCTTTTAGTTTTCGTCCGTGGACTTAACACCGAATCAGTTGGGCATGTGAAACAGCTAAAAAGCAAAAAACAAAAAAAAAAAAAAAAAAAAAAGGTTCTCCTAGTGTTGTGACTGAGCACAGAGTGAGATTTGGAGATAAAAGGACGCAAATGATGATCCGCCAGAATAAATATCAAAGACAGAAATATGTACCACTCGGGAACCAATTAAACAACACCATCTGTGCCACTTGTCATTCCACATGTAAATATTAATGGGTCATGATTTCGTTTTTGCCTCCTGTTCACTTTTCGCAGCAAGTTATATGCAAGTTTGTCTAATGTCGTTTATCATTTCCCTAAATAGGGCGTGAATAATACGGTATTCGTATTGTGACATAACTTAGTACCGTGTGGGACCCAGGATGGGATCAAAAATAGTAGCTAATTGAATTGTAAATATTAAGTAAGCAATTCAAGATTCAACAACATGAAAATATGGAACTGAAAGTAAACTAGCTGTGCCGAAGAAAGTTACACGTAAAACTAAAATTTAACGTGTGTAACAGAAACCTATTAGAAATACCGATAGGAAACACATGCAGGCATAGCTGATTTTATGCTGGCTAGGTTAGCATATATATATATATATATATATATATATATATATATATATATATATATATATATATATATATATATATATATATATATATATATATATGTATATATATATATATATATATATATATATATATATATATATATATATATATATATATATATATGTGTGTGTGTGTGCGTGTGTGTGTGTGTGTGTGTGTTGTTGTTTAATCACATCAGTAAGGTAAACACCTACCTACTTGTCACAATCTAAATATGTAAATCAAAAGTCAAATACAGGCAATCTATTCAAAATACTAACAAATACTATCTGAGATTAGGAAATTAAATTTGAGCATGCGTACAATCTCTCAACGATATATATACATTTTCTGAATCATGTTGGCATGCATATATTTAAAATAGTATGATTGTGTGCTTGCATTACCAGTCAAGTCACCAAAAATCAATACGATGATGATGATGATGATGATGATGATGATGATGATGGTGGTGGTGGTGGTGGTGGTGGTGATGATGATGATGATGATGATGATGATGATGATGATGATGATGATGATGATGATGATGATGATGATGATGATAAAATCACCTGGACGACACAATTTAACTATGGAAGTCGATACTCAAACACAGTCTATCTATTCAAAAGCCTCAATAACACACTATGTGGGTCTGAGAAAATGAAGTTGAAAACATCTCTCAGTACTTGAGTATACACTGTCAAGCGCATATATTTACATGTGTATCCTTAAATGGTTTGCAGTAAAGAAGAAAACAAAATATTATCCCGACCTACTATCTCCAAGAGAATGGAGAGCAATTTCCCCAGCCGACCGAAAATATCCCTGTCAAGACAATGAGACCCCACTGTGTAACATTACCATTTAGGTCACAAAAACAGAAAGCATATAGATTTACCAATTTGGGTGACAATGATGCAGTCAATACATTTCATAATAGCGTTTAACCTGTCAAAAGGGTAAAGATCCATAAAGTTGGGCATACACATTTTCATTTCGTAGTTGCAGTCGTTTTATATTACATTTTGAGCAGTCGTGCATAAAGTGCATCTCATCTTGATCGTGATTGCTATTGCATTTATCACAGATTCTATCTTGCACAGGTATTAATGGTTTATTGTGGTGGCCTGTTTGTATCGCCAGCTAGTTCTTAATCCAGTAGGTGCGGTCCTATATTTTCGGTCCTTAAAATACTTCAACTATATGGCTCCACTCTTTACCATTCCTTAAACAGTTTGTAGCACCTTAATTTCATCCCTTCATCAGAGTTCTGTATTCTTTGTAGACAGCTGTTTCTCTGGCAGGACTGCAGCCTTTGTTTCGTTTCATTCATGAACATACCCCTATCCTCCACCTCCTGATCTATCCAGTGCTGCATGTGCACAATATTGCAACATATATTCCCAACATTAGCGCACCAGCGTTACCTAAGCCTGACTTTTTAAGCGTTTGATACGCACAATCGACCGGGGTGCTTTTTGGCAATTGAAGTAATCTCAGCCAGTAATACAATAGTTCAATTTTACAATGAATGGACAGTGGCATTCTTCCAAGTTTAGCATACACAGCATCATTATGAGTTTTGCGTTCTAATATTTAGCGTAGATTAGATAAGCTTAAGGTGAAATGTTTCAATAACATCTGGTACCTTGCTACTTCCGTACAATTCAGAACCATACTCCAGGGTTGGCATGATCTGGTGTTAAAAACAGTAAATGCAATGGGTTTGGTCAGTCTACCCACAGGTGGACCTCTGAGCTTATATGCTTGGTAGAGAGTTGTATTTGACTGTTCCACTGGATATCCATAGTCGGTAGATAATAATTTTACTTAACTTTATTCAACCATACTCCAAAGTATCTATACTGGGTGCTCAATTCTACGTCACAATTGTCATAGTAGAATTAAGTGTTCACATTCTTATAATGGAAGAGTAGAATTTTTGATTCTATTAAATGTACAACTAAATGTTATTGCTCACAGAAGTTGAACAAACCATCTTGCTGTTTTTGCAATCCTTGTGGACTGTCGGAGCACAATAATAGTTGTTCGGCATGCAATATATAGTACAACAAAAGCTCATTAAATAATACGCCACTTCATCGATCCAGGAAAATACCAATGTCATGCAGATATCCAGTAAGTAGCTTTGGGCTCATCACCCCCCCCTCTTTCCCGTAGTGCACCAAACTATGATTTAATTGACTCACTTAAGCCACTACTCCACAATATTCTAGGATTTGCTTTGTGAGACATACTCAGTAATACTATAAAGAAAGATACACCAAAGCGTTGCTGTATTAACTTACACAGAAGTTTTTTACGGTCCACATAGTCAAATACCTTTGTGGAATCGACAAAGCGAGTGTATAGTGACTGGCCCTTCATTTTCTGTTTATCAATTAGGTTGGAAGGAAGAAGATAACAGTCAGTTGTTCGATAGTCCTTAGAAAACCCAAAGTGGCAGCAAGTCATTATCATCAAAAACATAATTCTTGGCACAAAACCGCAATTTCAAAAGACCCTCAAATAATTTGCCTGGTGCACTAGTTATTGTAATTTTCTGGGGTTTTAACCTCAAGCGGAGAAACTGTAAATTGTGCATGTATCAGTATTTGTTTTTATTGCACGTTGGAAAAATGTTGATTTCCGTTGTTTATTTGAGGTTAGTGGTAAATGTATCCAGATAATAGGATATTAATACGAGGTGGGTGATAGTAAAGGTAGCTGAACGTTACTGCATGCATGTTGACATTCGTAAAAATAACAATGAATACGTGGTGATTCCCTATGAAGTGCATTGATTAACTTCAGTATATGCAAGACAGTTTGTGGACGTCTTAAAATGTATGTGCTGGGTCCATACATTCATGTATTACCAGTAGAAAGAGAACAGAAATTATCTGATTTTTCTTGAAAAACATCAAGGCATAATGATGAACTAAAAGTAATAATTCGTCGGGGCATGTGACGTGACAAACTGATCACATAAAGGGAGAGAAAAATGTAGTGGCTATTATAGTCTCCTCCGAACAGAGTATATTCACACCAACAAATATATTCCCCATCAAAGATGTCTGCTGCTCAGTTAAGGCAACCGAAAAATCTAACCTTTTTAAGGCAACTGCGAATGTCAAATTTGCTCATTAATTATATACGCATAATGTGAGTATATAACTTGCACCCAACTGAACGTTGGGGTTGAAAATCTGCTTTAATGAAATGATAATATAACATTCAAATGGAAACATATGTATACAGAGGCCTATATTCGTCTTTACATACATACAGAATACACATCCACAGACAAAGTGCATACTTACAAACATAAAAACACACATACACACATACATACATACATACATACATACATACATACATAAATACATACATATATATATACATACATACATACATGTGAAACACCAGTAAAGTTCTGGAAGTGTAGTGGATTGAGACTTGTGCAATCTTTATTGTTTCTTTCTTTTTGTTGATGTCTTTCTTTTGAATGAAATGGCATGGGGACGTGGGGGGGGGCACCCCCCCCCCCCTCCCAACAAACAAATCGACAAGGTGTTGTGAAGAGGCTGGGCCAAAATTATCCTTCCTTATTTCAATCGCACATTGTTGTAAAAAGCAAAACAAATGAATCACTATGATGCAGTTGTTCAGGAACGCTCTACAGGATATTCTCACGTAAGTTCATAGTCCTATATTTGTAATATCATATACATCGTCTGCATCGTTTGTACAACTCCACATGTACATTAAGTTGCAAGCATCAAGTTTTACTGTTAAATGGACTTCCAAAGTCATATGCGCTGCAGATATAACCGGTGGAATATCTGAAGAAAGGATTCGTTTTAGCAGCACAGGCTGACCTTCAGAAATTGGATATGTAAGCAAGAAAATAAAACAGTTTCACAACTGAGAATTGTGTTTGTTGTGTGGAACCGACAGAAATACGTGTGCAACCAAAATTTCAACATAAATTGTGATTTGTATGGGGAGTATATCAATATAAGAGGGCATTGGCAATGGTGGACAATGGCCACAGGGCTGATAAAACCAGGCTGTTCAAAGGGCAAGGAGGCGACCAACATAAAAACACTGCATGGAGGTTTCAACTTATCCCAATGGCAGCAACAATTATATGATCATTAGATACCCAAGTCAGCAGATGATTAAGATACCCTTGTGAGCAGAGCTAATGTTATCCTTCTAATATCCATTATTTGTCCCTTGAAACCATCGTTCAATCTTTGTCTTGGCAGTCTCTCAGGTCTATTTGCGTGGCATTCTGCAGGTTTTTACCTTTCATTTGAAGAAATAGTTGAGGGTTTCCATGCATTTGGTCAACTGGATTCTTGCAGAATGTTATTTTTTATTTATCTATTTATTCATATTTTTTTCATCCTGGTTATGCAGTTCAAGGTACACTGTAGCATTGTTGTGCTCAACCAACACTCTCCGGAGGCTTTCATTTTCTTGCTGCACATCTCTGGAAACACAAATAAATCTTACATTAACTATACGTATCTTGCCTCACATCTCAATATTGATCCATGTACAGGGTACTTAAGGTCCAAGCATGCAATGAACGATGTAATTTTTTCTTTTAAAACCCTCGCAATCCTTTATCAGTTTGGATTCTTGCACTTGAAGGACAATGGTGATAATGTGAATAAATGAGCAGCCACATAGCACACTTTAAAGGATGTGTCCGCATGCACAACTCCGGCAATTATAAACATTGTATGCTATTTCTCTTAAAGCCAGCCATGCTGGATCGATGTACCTAATTGCCCATGTGTAGCTATCACCCCGCATCGCATAGGGGATCACTTTTGAAAATGTCATTTCTAAGCACTGAAGTCACCAGTCAAACACATGAAGGTGGATGTTGGTTTTATATTATCAAAGATTGTAAGGTACATGTGTCAGGCCAATGTAGAACTCTGGTGATTTTCAATGAAACACAATAAATGCTGGACTGGTTGGTGGGCGACAAACTAAATGTCTATCGCCCATCGAGTCAAAATTTATAAGATACCTTGGCATATATACTCGCAATATTTTTGGCGTATTTAAGACATAAACGTAAATTATAACCTGTTTTAAATATAATGCAGGGACAAGTTAAACGTACGTAAGTCACACGGGAACCACTTTCAACAAACTTGTCAAGTCACAGCACAGAATTTTGTCATTTTTTCCTGGATGCTTCGTATTACTATATCATTAAAACTAAATTAAGAATGACACGGAAGCAAATTTTATCACAACATCTCTACGAAATTTTACCCGTCTCTGCATAAATATTTGTTTAAACTGTTTAACTTGTTTTTTTATCAAAACCCGGCATTAGCAACTTTTACTAAAAGAAAAAAAAAAAAAAAAAAAAAAAAAAAAAAAACAGCATTGCTCTTGGCACGCTTAATTTACGAGAGTACGATATGTACAAGGAAATAAACAAATATGTGAAACTGATAAAATATATCTCCAACTTTGAATCACTTACATATGTGGGCTAAAATGAAACAAACATGACATATTCTCTTATCTCTGGTGTACCCGAATTGAAAGTATTTTAAGGGCTGTGACTCATAATGCTTCAATCTTGCCCAGTAGGAATACAAATATTATGATAATAAGGTTAAGTTACCTATACAGACAAAAAGATTTACAATACATCATGTCATTTATGGCCTAAACTGTTTTCTTCTAGCAGAAATGGTTTTCAGATGGGCGTCGATATTTTGTTTTATTTGAGCCCAGACAAGTATAAATAAGTAAAATGTCTACTGTGCAGCCATACTCTAATTTGAACAGGCCAAAGGCAGACAAAGGGGATGCAGGGTTGGGAATATGGTTCATTGTGACCAACACCGCCCTCTGCACTAAACATCCTTTGAAGCAATCGAAATTTGTACTGTCCTTATTCATGCAGTTATATAAAGCATGTAGTCCAGATGTACAGTTCTGGACGGCTTGGTGCGATTTCATTGATGAAGTGGTTAACTCGCATGTAAACACAGAGTGGACGCTAGGGTGGCTAAAGGTTTGATCAAATTCTAAATAAAAAGCTAAGAAAGTTTGTATGTGGACTTTATAGTTCTCTTTAGTGCCAGGTTGCGATGCATGACCTTTGCAACGCGTTGTAGCATGCTGGAAGAAGACAAGGCGGGGAGACGATCATAGCCATAACAAGCGACGTGATTGAATAAATGACAATTGCAACGAAATTTTCATACATATTCATGGTATTTTGTTGATGGAACAAAGAAAAAAAATTACAAAACACAAACATAAAGAGTGTGTATGGAATTGAACCAGAAGAACACGGTACTTTTCGATCACAATTTCCCTCTGATTTTTACAGTTTCTGTTACAAATGTCCCCAAATGTGTTAAGGGTACGTCAGTAAAGACCGGAATACACACCACGCATAATTATTGAAATGAAACATAGCACTTAATTGTTTGAGCACAGGTTATATAAGCACGCGTCGCGTCGACGTCCCGCTGTTTTTTTTTTTTTTTTTTTTATTTGTTTGTTTTTTGTTTGTTTTGTTTTGTTTTGCTTTGTGTGTGTGTGTGTGTGTGTGTGTGTGTGTGTGTGTGCGTGTGTGTGTGTTGTTTTGTTAGGGCACAATTCGTCACACGTCGAACTGAATATTCACGCAGGTGAGATCTGTTCAGGCTATTCTCCTCCAAAGGCTTTCTGGTTCCTCGTTTCGTCACCAGAGGCATTGCAGGTCTGGACTTGACACAGGTGGAGCTAGTGGTTTGGCAGATACATGGCCAATCATGTTGATACTGGATTCGTGACCAGCCCCAGACATCCCCATGAAAACATGACCTAATAGAAGTATAACTTAAAAACACGGAACAGGTTGCAGCAACCAGCTCTGGTAACAAGAATAGGGTCCAAACAACTGGATTAATGTTATTGGCAATTGCGTGTAACAGTAAGTTTCAACTTTTACTTTTATTTTTAGCTCAGTAGTAGCATGGACATGGATATTATTTCTTTAAGTAGCTGAATAGAGTTCTTTGATCATAAGGGTGATCTTTGATCCACGAGACAAAAGAACAAACTGACAGGTAGGATCCCCAAAATACCTGGTAAATCAATCCTGATATCAAGTTAGTTAAGCTATAGAGTGAAGACCTATTTTCAGTCCAAGTCTGTTATGTTTTGCAAAACCTTCACATGACAATATAAAAATCTGATGGAGGGAAGAATTGTGGAGCTTTTACATGTGAAATTACTATACCAAAGCTAAAGGGCAAAATATTTCATATTCAGATTACACAAAGAACAACGGGCACATGAATAAAAGCACCGGAAAAAAAGGCTGAGATCTTATGGCACACAATACAAGCCAACCAAATATGCCTATGTATCTGTGCACAATTTGTTACTGGTTGGTACTTATCACTTATGTTTCCTTTTGTAATAAAGATATTAAATGATTCAACATGATATAGTTATAACTTCAAACATGAAGTTAACCAAACATAGTTTTACATGGGTCTGCTCATTTCTATATAGGTAGGATTGTAATGATAAGAGGGCTGTTATTTGCTTAATTGAAACATGTTTAGTTTAGAACTTGATATACAGGTGATTGACCGTTTATAAAATGCATATCATATATATTTTCAGGGAAACCACATAAAGACAAGGATCAACTAGACGGTTTTGTTACCTACTCAGGAACACCTGGTGGGTTGCAAAGACAACTAGATTGTGTCATCACCTACAGTAGAAAATGGCACTTGATTCTTATAACAAAAAATGAAAACAAAAAAAAAAACAAAAACAAAAACAAAAACAAAAACAAAAAAAAAAAAAAAAGGGCAAGAAAAAAATAGAAAAGATGATTTGCTACATAGCAAATCAGTGTGTGTGTCTTCAAAGCATATTGGCATGGCAATGTACAACTCTTCCATAACACAGGAGTACAAGTTGGAATGGCATCTCTATCTATTACAGCTTTGAAGTTATTCAAGATTTAAAATTTGTAATGGTGCTATTTAGCATAATTTAAATTGCTACAACTTTTGTTTTAGATTCATTATATGCGCAATGGTCAACACCCCCCTAGTAAAAGTTGAAATGACATCTCTATCTACACTAGTTTTGAAGATATTCAAGTTTTAAAATTCCAAATGCCCCTAATTTGCATAATTTTAAACATCTTCATTCCTCTGTATAAAACGGTCAAAGTCCTTGTATGGAGGTACAATCACTCAACCAAATCGGATGAAAATTGACCAAGTTATGGGAAAATGAAACTTTCAAAGGGCCAAATGACCTTGACCTTTGCCCTTTCTAGGTTACATGTTCTTTTATATATATATATATATATATATATATATATATATAAATGTCTTGGGTTGTATTTGTGATACCAAATGTAAGGGATCCCTCCATGCAGAGTATAAGATACAAAAGTGTCGACAAGCATTTTACAGCATAAGAAACATTGGCATGTCTTACCCTGGTCTTCACACTAATGTCAAAACGTATTTATTGCTGACAGTGTGCATTCCAGTTCTCACGTACGGTATGGACAGTGTTACCTTAACCACTGCCGATTCTCATCGTCTGGACAGTTTACAAAGTTCGCTTATTAAGAACTGCTAAGGTCTGGGCAAATGCTCCCATCATAGTAATTTGCTACAAGCGCTCCATCTATGCTCAGTGAGCGACCTCATAAAGGTCAGGACTCTTTCGTTACTTCATCGCATTTTTCTTGTGGACTCTCCTTTTCCTAAGCTTTCTATTCTTTTCCTTTCTAAATACCTAATGGCGTTCTATTTAAAGGAACCATGTTGGACCGTATTATTAAGATCGGGCATTCCTCTATTGCTGTGGCGTTCAATCGCCCGAGGAACAATATGGACGTATTTTATCCATAATAGTAATAATAATAATAATAATAATAATAATAATAATAATAATAATAATAATAATAATAATAACAATAATAATAATTATAATTATAATTATAATAATAATAATAATAATAATAATAATTATAATTATAATTATAATAATAATGATAATAGTAATAGTAATAATAGTAATAATAATAATAATAATAATAATAATAATAATAATAATAATAATAATAATAATAATAATAATCATAATAATAATAATGATAATGTGGAGTGTTGCAATACCTACAGTTTGAGTCCAACATGCTTAGAATTGGATGGAAAATGGCCAAGTTATGCCTGGATAAACCTTTCAAAGGTCCAAATGACCTTGACCTTTGACCTTTAGAGGTCACAGATAATTTAAGATTATGCAGGGTTACAATAGCTACAATTTGAGCCCAACATGGTCAAAATTGGATAAAAATTGACCAAGTTACGGCTTGAAGAAAGCCACCATGGAAAGTGGCCTTTGACCTTGAAATGAACTTCGACCTTGAGATGACCTCCACCTGAAGTGAAGCTTGACCTGAAAAGTGACATTTTGGCTTGAAATTGACATTTGACCTTGACATGACCTTTGACCTTGACATGACCTTGACACTTGAGATGACCTTTACTTTGCTATGATTGAACTCCTATACACTCGGCACCACATATAGTATATAAGATATTGAAGATTTAAAACTTTAATTAGCCCTCATTTGCATAATTTTGAAAAACATGACCTCCCATTATAAAAAGGCCAGACTCTATCTATAGAAGTATAATTGTGCCAAGTTTGGAGTTTCTACATATATTACTTTTCAGATGAAATGTCGGACAGATTTGCCTGTAAAGAAAGAAGGAAAGAAAGAAAGAAAAAAAGAAAGAAAGAAAGAAAGAAAGAATTCCTAGAAAAACAGAAAAGTGTGTGTTGACACACACACTTTAAAAACAAAAACAAAAAAAACAAAAAAAAAATTAAAAACAAACAAACAAACAAACAAACAAAAAATTAAAAGACAAAAACAAAAAACAAAACACACACACAAAAAAAAAAAAAAAAAAGCCAACGGAAAAAAATGGTGTTTTTTTCACAACCTCAATAGTCTAGATCCATTTACCTTTAATGGCGAACTTTTAGATGTTGTCAAAGCTATGGATACTATGATATTAACTTTGACTCCGAGAAGCAGCCTCTGTTTGATATCGTGCCAAAAAACCCAAATGAAACAGACTCAGCGGTCGTCCAAGAGCGCCAAACTTTGTTACAGTGCCATGGGTAAACCACCCCCTGTAAGCTGCCAGATGCTCTCTATGATAGATTATGCGTGGTTTGGACTAGGAGTATAGAGTTTGATGTTCTTGGAACACTTCAGTTTAAACAATTTCAATATATGTTAGGTGTCCATGTCCTAAAGGTGACTATTGGTGTTTATAGGGACACTGAGTGTTTCCCCTTAACTTGCGGCATAAATTCAGAATGGTTTAATAATGATGACATAGTTTGATGTTACCTGAAAAGAAAATATGAACTGCACATACACTACGCCGCTAACCATACAAAACTTTGGTCGAAATACATAATTGGCGTACAGTGCTGCCTACAATTCTGGTGTGTACTCGTCTGTTTGAAAGCTAAAAAACACAACTTCTTTGGGTTGAAGCGGTATTTCCTGAGACGCTGAGGGACAACATATTCAGTCAATGCTTTGGGGGTAATAAATTCAAACCTTGTGGCGTTAGATCCCGAATCGAAACTTAAGAAAGTGTAACATTTTTAGTCAAAATTCTGCATGGAACCATACAGTTTTTTACACTGCCTTCTACAACATACATATAGGCAATATCCAAGTTCAGAGTAAGCCAACATAATTTAAGACCTGAAAGAGGCCGCCACATTCAACCTGTGACACCACTAAATAAAAGAATATGCCTTAATTGTATAGCTGGCAACATTGATATCGAGAAAAATTGTCTTTAAATTTTGCACGATATAACCATGAAAGGCCATTTGAACAGAAACAGTCACTCAACCTGCATAAAAGAAACGGAAAAGATGAGGCAATACATGTACTAATTTCTAGATCCAAACTACATCGAGTACTATGGTTTTCTAATACCACTTCGCAATGCATCTGTTACCAGTCCCAGGGCCATGGCCTGTGTCAAGATTTACCAGACAGGGTGAGGTTTTGTTCGAGACGGAAGCGGTAACCAAAGTCTGTAGCGCCCAAATATGGTAAATACAGACAAGCTTTCTGTAGGTCGAGGTACATATTACGAATTCTGATTTATAATTTAAGTCGTTGAGTCCGTAAATAAGCGTAGCATATTTAATGGAATATTTTTCCCTTAAGAATCCATAATACCTAACGCAAGAACTCACATTGCAACATCTTGCCAATTAAGATATTATTGAATATTTACCATAACACTTCCTTACGACTCTGCTGTCTGATATTCTTCTCCAATTATCACATGGCTGAACGTGGTCTACTCGATATATCACTAGGCTGAGCCTGGCCCCCACAGTATATCTCACTCCTGTAAGAGAAAAAAAAACGAAAAAAAAAAACCAAAACAAACAAAAAAAAAAAAAAAAAAACAAAAGCAAAAACAAACAAACAAACAAACAAACAAACAAACAAACAAACCAATAAATACCCCCCCCCCTTAAAAACGCTGACCCACGATGTAGTTCTCTGAGTAACTAGCCCCAAGCTTTGTTCCTGTATCACACACCTGACCGTGTCCTTTTGATTTTTAACATGGCTAAATTTAGCCTCTTCCATATAAAACATCTGAGCTTTGCCTGCTCAATTGTCACAAGGCTGAATTTGGCATCCTAAATATATCGTATTCCTGACTTTAGCCGGTGACTTGTGTCAAATAAGCTGTGTTTTTATGGACCTTTTCTTTGAATAACATGTTACAGGTTGCACTCAATGTGGCAATACGGTGGAAAAACAAACGACCAGTTACAATTTCCCAGGACACAACAGTCGTTCTCAAATGCAACCCAACGGAAAAAAGGGCTATTTGAAAAAAAAGAAAAGAAAAGAAAAAAGAAAGAAGGAAAAAAACCACCAAACAAACAAACAAATCAATCAATGGTTTGAAAATGCTCAGGAAATAATAAATGCTTGCAAAGATAATAGCAACTGCAATATGTACAAGAACGGGACAAAGATAAGGTGCCATGCCGATCTGTTACTTACAATATACAAACTATCCGTGGATGACCATGGAACATATTTGTGCAGTGTTTCTGCTGGTATCAGTTATACGTATGTCAAAGAGAGAATTCTCCATGTTGAGAAAGTGAAAAGTCTTGTACTGCCACAAGAAGAAATAAAAAACGGTTATCAAAATTGTAAAACTACAATTAGAATCTCACATGGTTGTGATCCAAAGGCAAAACGACATCTCCCTTAAAATGCGGAAGATAACATGATGTGTAAAGTTACAAGGACATTTCAAATTTACCATTCTTAGCCTTTTCTTTCTCCAGTTTTGAAATTGTTACTCACTAGTATTTTATTCGCGTCCAGGAATGTCCTTCATCGTGGTAGAGAGAAAAAACTGCATTGTCTCCATTCTAGATCGCATGGGAAGCAGCGACACGTTAGTGGTTGCATCATTTTCACCAATAAGGTATGTTTGTGGTTTGGACTTTCTTTTCACCACAGCATGACATATGTACGACAATCATCAAACATGCTGATAGGAACAAGGCCCATTGCAGTCGGAACCCTTGCGGTGATGTTTTGTGGGTCCATAGGTAGGACCACTGGTGACACATTTTGTGGAGTCACGTTTTACAAGGGGAGCAAACCTTCTAGGACTTCTGACAACCCTGTGTGAGTGTTGCAAGGTAGGTGTGGCCCTAACTCTGGGCCAGTTGGATTTCTGCTTTGCCAGGCATGATGGCACTGGTATCAAAAAGACACTTGGCCCTGCAGTCTACATACAAAAAACCTCTATCAACATATATGTTATTTCTGTTAGGTGTTAAAGTACACAAGGAAGCCAAATCGTAATATAAGCTGGGAAATTTCATAGGCATGGCTGAAGGACATGCCCAACCAGAAAGTGTTGTACATTTCTCAGTACTGAGTCACTCTGACATGAAAACTGCGTGTCTCTGTAAGGATGAAGATCCCGACTTGCTCAAGGCTATAACATATATACCTGCAAGAAATATTGTTCTACTACATGATCATACCTGGTCCACTTATAAAAGCATCATAGACAGTGATGGGTTTATCACATAATCTGTATTTCCTTGAAACCAAACTTCAACAGCTCCATGCAGGCATGACTATCCAAGAGACTGATTGTGCTTTCTGTGGGATTGCTGAAACCTAAAGAAATTGGTTGCGTTCTTCACGTCCATCCAACTGAAACTGTCAGGCTGCCATGTTAAAATAGCAATACAGTGCGTGAACGCATCCCATACACCAGTGATCAGAACAAGTTTACATAAGCCTGGCTGAACAAAAATCAGGTGACTCGGTAACTTAACTCCAGGGACGAGCTTGAAGCAAAATACCTGGCAACAGCTTCGACCAGGCCCGTTTCTCCTAGGATTTTAAAAACAACATAAGTCCAATTAAACTTCGACCAAAATAGTCTGCCAGCTGGTCCCTTTTAAGAGACAGACAATTGGACAACTGTCGAGTCTAATAACCCGCTCAGCCACTCAGATGAAAGACATGTCAAGCATCTCTCATGCCATCGAGCTGAAAATAAAGTGAAAGAAACCGAAAATGGACCATTCCGATTTGAATCAATTGCGGTCGAGATACAGTTACGCTCGCGTTCAAGTTAACACAGGCCAAACGCACCAACGTTTCCCAAACGTTTCCCAAACACTTTCAGTGAAAGTCAAACGTTTTGCAAACGCGTAGCAAACACTTTGCAAACACTTTCCAAACGATTTACAAACACTTTGCCAAACGCTTTCAAACACTTTTCCAAATGCTTTCAAACACTTTGCCAAACGTGTTTGGTCAAAGCCGAACGTTTTCAAACACTTTTCCAAACGCTTTCAAACACTTTAAACTTTGCGCCAAACGTATGTGATACATATACATGTACACTTCGTAATCTAATTCTAATGACAGGAATATTTTTTAACAAGTGTCTAAAAAGCTTATCAGCACCTAAAAATCCCAACAACATGTGCATGCCTTCATTTATGGATAAGCCAAAAAGCTCTACTGTGTATATTTTACAATAAAGTTGAAATTATGCTCTTTCAAAAAAATCAGTTCTATCTAACAGTTTGTACATGTATCACTTACAATGCATGTGTATATATTGTAGGCTATATCATTGTTTTCTTGTTTGCGTGACAAATTGCAACTGGTTTATGCCTGTGATACAGTGGAAAACGCGACAAAAGCTACCTGGTCCTTGGAGTAATTGTATATATTTTAGTTGAAAATTAGGAACTATTTCGGAGTATTTTTAAAGGCAATATCATGATCAGATCATGGATCATGATCTGATCATGATATTGCCTTTAAAAATACTCCGAAATAGTTATGATATTACCTATGGATTTACTCCGAAACAGTTTTTGAAAGAGGAAGTATTCATGACATCTTAAATGAAGAATTAAGTCTTTAATTAATTTTAGTTGAATTTGACTCTTGGGTAAACGTATTTGGATCGTGTTTTATAAAAATATACAACCTATAATGCTGGATAAGTGCACATTTACATGTAGGTACATCATATGTTGCTGGACCTGTTGAAAATACGTTTGGAGATTGTTCATCATTTAAATGGAAGTGTTTGAAATGTATAGTGTTTGAATGCGTTTGTGAAAGTGTTTGAAATCGTCAGGGTAATTGTTCAACGCATTTGGAAAGTGTTTGAACGCGTTTGGAGAAGTGTTTGGTAGCTTTTTGAAAGTGTTCGAACGTTTTGTAAAAGTGTTTGAGATTTTTCCCAAACGCTTTCCAAACGCTTTCCAAACGCATTCCAAACGTTTTTAAACGTTTCCAAACACAAGTCAAACACCAGCAAAACGCAAAAAAGCGTTTGGCTGTTAACTTTTAGCCGCGCGTAACTGTACCACATTTTTTTCATGAGCAAGATTCACCTCTGAGTATATTGAAAGCAATACAGCTCATGAAATCTTGCCCGAGAAGCGATCTGTGCACCATGTTTACATGAAGAATAACTAAGCATCACCCACGCTTCCCATGACCTGCCATAAACCATGCTGAAAAAAAATGGGTGACATGGGAACATGACTCCCAGACAGAGCCTGGGCCAGCATCCTGGCAACAGTCTTGGGTCAAACTTCCTCCAGAATCTTTAAAACAACATAACTCCCCTAAACTGGGATCCCAATGGTATGTCAGCTTGACTGTTTTAAGAAACGGATAATCGGATATTTGTTGAGGCTTGCTCTTTTAACCCACTGAGCTGTCATGATGAAAGACATGTTTTATGCATGCCCGAGAATATGTTAGGACTTTCAAATTGACAGGTAAAAATATCAATATTAAGTAATATCAATAATATGCTATCCATTTGTGTAATGCTTTGTTGAAGAACTACCCTCCCAGATCTACCAGTCCATTGTATTATGTCTTTTTCTGCTAGAATTCCAACACTAAGACTTGTTAGACCCTCACAGGACCTGATTACCGCTACTGATTAATATCACGGTGCGCAGGTGGGACACCGACCAGCTCAAAACTAATCCAAATAGCAAAATCTAATGTGGCTAACCCAACCTAGAGCCAAGATGTCGTAGCAACAGAAGGTGGTATTAAAACACTGTTCTCTGAAGAACTGTATCCAATATTCACAGTGAAATGTGACCAGCATTACTCTGCTGATGCTTTTTGAGAGAACATCCTACAAGTTACAAGGGGAGGACAACGAAGAGGTTAGTAGAACCATTAAGTAATTTGTTATCGAAAATAAAGGTGTCTATACAGTGGTTTTATACCACACAAGAGCTATTGTGCCTATGAATAGTAAATACCCAGAAATACTTTTTGGCAGTGTTCCCGATCTAAACACTCATGTTCCTGACCTAAAAATCAGTGCCAGTAATGCCGATAGCAAAGATATTTTATTTCCTTGCTCAGCTTTTAGCAAAGGATCTGTAGGAGGGACTGACTGTGTCTGGTGTTATGCATGCAAGTTATGGACACACATTAAATGTTTTTTTTTTTTAATTACCTGCAAGCGTTTCAAAGTGCGTCCAGGCAACAACCAAGTCTTTAAATGCACTACCTCCGAGGAATGTGATTTAGATTGTTTGAGCACACAGGAATCTCAGGAGACTGAACCCTCAGAATTACACAAGATAGACAACCATTACCAGCCACCATTGAGACTACATCAATTGACGAGACCAATGAAGATGAAAGTAATCAAATACAAAATGAAACCTATTTCAATTCTGCACCTGAGGGATACCAATAAACCTGTCCATACCAAGTTGTACCAAACTTTTAATGAACTGTAATTAATTATGCATTCCATTGTTGGCATGATTGTCCAATCAGAAAGTAGCCAAGTTGGGCCCATGCCGTCATATGTTTACAACGGATGCCACAGCTAACGCCAGTGATCACTGCATTAATTGTGTTCAACAGTGCAAATCTTTCACCTGAAATGTCACATCAGTGGTGAGACGTGCATTTATAGATTGCTGACGGTTTGATTTTTCGTTAAATCCAAGCACATCTTGTGTTTTACTCTCTTCTGCTTCCACATCTAATCTGGCCAGTGAAGCTGAGCACAATATACAAACAAAGCAGGGTGCGCTTGCCGAGGTGAACCGAATATACCTGAGTCCTATGAACTGGTCTATTCAAATGCCAAAAGTGAGACTAAAAGCAGATTGTCCTGAGTCACGTTATCATTACTCCTTTACTAATAATATTGAGGAGAATCTGTAAAATGTGAGTGCAGAAAACAGTAAATACAAGGCGGTAATTTTATATTTTGACGAATCCTAACCATGCTACGTCAAATTGAAGGACAAATTGTAAACTGTCTGAATGACCAGTACCACAAAACTGTATTTGCAGAAATATAAATAAATAAAACTTGGAGTGGACCTTTCAGCTGAGGAAGAAATTATTAACGAACTGTGACAATCCCTTGAATACAAGATATCAGCAGTAAAGACTCCACAGTAAAAGGTTAGGCATTTGCATAAGGAGCAACCCTGAGATCCACAGCCACTGCAGACAGAACAACAGAGTGGAACAAGACCTTGACCACAAATATAGCACAGTAATGAAGTAAGAAGATGCATTTTCTAAATCCAAAGGTTAGCTGGATAGGTACAGAGTAGAAAACGTTGCCTAAAAAAGACGGGGGCAGCAGATCCAATAGAGAAAATTTAGTTTCTTTTCAAAAACTGGGTCTCTAGCTTTGGTGGGCCTAGAAAATGAGGCTCCTGACTCTGCAGGTACGGAGTTTTCAGAGAGTTCTAGTGCCTTGACAGATAAGAATGAAATGTTGTCCAGCATGACACCTATTAGGCCCCATACAGCCCGAGTGAGCAGACCTGACTTGGACACATCATCATCTAAGTATGACAGAGAAGAGGTGCACTAAAAAGAGCAACAAAGTTATAAGGGAACTGAGTTTTCATGTGGGTGTGAGATATATTTATTGATTGTTGGTTTCCAACCCCTGTCTAACTTCAACCCACATATCTATGAACACTCTCTATGAGAAGAAGTTGCATGAACTCACCAACCTCATAACAAATACACACCTGCGCCCAAGTTCACCAGCTTTAAGAAAAGTTCCAATGGCTTAACTACTCGACCTACTGAAAACATAAAACGGATCCTTCAATATTTCATTGGTATCATGGAGGTCAAATTCATTTGTGCTGATGTTATGCTATATGACTAAGTCCTGAGAAGACTGCCATATAGAGGGCAAACGCATAGATACAGCTTAAAAGGCCACAACACTCAACCAGTGAATGAATACAGTTTAGAACAGTACAGTGGCAAGTCAAGATGGTTTTTAAGCAGGTGACTCCAGCATCTACATTGAGGTTATCACATTTAACTGCTAAAGGGATGGCATTCTTAGTCTGTAGCTACTAAAGACAAACAAACACTATCCTGGGGATGCTCAGTTACAAGCAGTACTCTAAAAGCGATGACTGCAGAGTGCAAATTGATAACTCCCACAAATCTATGTTTGGGTCTGGAAACAGCAGCCAAAGACACCATTTTACAACCCCAACACAGTAGACAGAATTCTTCAGAGACACAGGTGCCAAGGTGACTACCATGTGGCACTTCCCTTAGATCTGTCTTTTGTGGACAGGCAACTACTTCATGCCTTCCTTGCTATTATTGACATGAGCTCCCTCTGAATAACAATTCAACAGAAAAACAACACATTAATGACAGTCTCACACAAAGCAGACTGCACACCATTTGTATGGATATTCATGAAACCATCAATGATATTTATTGAAGAGGTGTAACAGGGCAGCTAGAGCAGAATTACTGTCTGTTCGAAGGAACAGCCTGTACAGACTAATTGTAACAGTAGATGTACAGTCTTCACCAACACCCCGCAACGGTGTTTCATTGAAATTATTGGTACTTGACAGTCGTGTGTCAATGATGCTTTTTTTTAATCCTTACTTGCAATGACATAATTGTCTTGCTTCATTTATAATGAAATTACAGTGGTGCATATTAGTGCCCCACCTACAATGAGTATTTGTAGCCACATGACTGTGGTGCTTCTTTTATAATGACGGTACTGTGATGGATATCGATGCCATGATTAAAATGGCATCTAACAATATGGGGCATATTTTGGGGGGGTTTTTTGAACTGGAGTATATACCTTAGTTATATAAAGATGGTGTAGGCTTCACATTCCCAGGAAAACATCTGATTTCAGCACAGTGGCTTCTCTTAACTGGAAGGCATGCATAATAAAGCTGCCTGAATCAGGATCCAAGAATTATGTCCATTGATGTGTGTATGCACTTCGATATAATAATATCATTGCATATATAAGTATGCTGCTTTGGTGCCCTCCACTATGTCGCATACAAATGCCCCCATATTTATGAAAGTTGAAGTATGAAAAGTGGATGATATCGACCAGAGAATTAGTGGCCCGAGGTCTTGTAAACTTTATGACAAAGGATTTCAAAATAAATTACACATACTGATATCATTGATCTCGTCGACACTCATCTTGATGCCAACCTAGACCTCTCTACTTCTAATGACTACTATATTTTTCATACAGCTAAAGGAAAATTATTGGAAGCCTAAAATTCCATTGGGGGGATCCCCGTGTACATTCATAATGCGGTCACACCAGGCGTGAAGATAATGTCGAAAATAACTCTGAAATTGTATGGGTAAATCTGAAACATGAAATCATCCACATGCTAACTAACCTTTCATTGCTTTTGTTTATACCAGCCCACCTGAATCCGTATTTGGCAGAATGGGTGACCATGTATTTGAACTCGTAGGGAAAGATACTGAAAATAATTCCTTGAGTGGTAAGCGCCTGGTTCGCAGTGATTTTAATGCCAGTACAACAACAGCAGAGGAAACCTCACCCACTTGATTGCAATGCACATGTTTCCCTCTCAGACACTTACATCAGTGATGTACCCTCTGTAAGAATCAATATGGACGCATCAAAAATCAACTATCGTGGTAACAATTTATTGGACCTTTGCAAGACCCCTGGTCACCAAATTCTCAACATAAGACTAAAGAGCATTCCATATGTTTTAATCATGTCAGCTCACAAAGTGTGATAGATTATATGTTAATACATGAACATAGCTCAGTAATTGAAAGTCTAGTGTAGTTCTATACGCAAAACCTCAGTTTGGTCCATCTATTGTTTCATATCCACAAGGAATACCACAGGTCCTTATACACGTCTGGAGCCCGATGTTGACTCACGTGCTTTGTCAGAAGCCTAAGTACAAAATCAAGTTGACTACCATGGAACAACTCAGTACTCCAGACCATACAGATATTGATACTTTTGTTTCTATGCTTAACGAGATATTTTTGCTGCAGCCATAAAGGCTAATTTAAAACAATTGAAGTCCAAGAGGGAAAGGAGAAAAGAAACAAAAAAGTGGTATTACCTGGAATGTTAAGATCTGCATAACGATCTTTAAAAAAGTACCTAACTGCAAGTCCAATCCTTGGATTTGCACCTTTTAATAGCGCACCGATAAAAACGTATAGAACGCTCTTGCATGCGAAAACAAAAAAAAAAAAAAAAAAAAAAAAAACCCTTTTTCAACAAAATCTTTTGAATGAAAATGATAACCCTACAGTAAAAATTCCCACACTTTTAGAACATTTAAAATGAACTATCAGAACAAAAATGAATTATAAAGCAAATCACATGTTAGCCATAATGATTGGTTAGCTCACTTTGCATCAGTTCTTAATCAGTCTGATCTGTGTTCGGACACCAGTTTGGCAACTTCTATCAAAGGAAAACATAGACTTGGTATTAAGTGAATTTAATTTTAGGATGACCACCTAGGAAGTTATCATTGCTACACCAAAACTAAAAAAAAATACCCTGGTTTCAATGGGAGCAGAAACGAAATGATTAATGGTGTAAAAATGAAACAAACAACATTCTGGCTGAAATAGTCAAAAAATTCTTGGTAAAACAATTTTTCCCTAAGGCGTGGCAAAATAATTTGATAATGCCCTTCCACAAAAAGGAGACCCCAAAAGCCCTTTGCAACGTTCACCTTGCACCTACAAAACTGATAGAAAAGGAAAACAAAATCGTATTCAGTCTATGTTGTTTTAGCTTTCATGGGAATATATACCTAGCATCCAAACTACTTCAGAGTTGAACAGTGCCGCTTGCTAAATATGCTAGTGAGGTTTGGGGTTCGTATGTAATTAGTTCTCTGAACCAATATAACTTCACAGAGCTATGCGATTGAGTACCAACGCAGCAAGTGTGTGTTAAACTATGTCCCTTTGTTCTCGGGGTCCAGCATGAGTCGAATTAGGCAGAAGTGAAAAGTGAACTGGGTAACTTCCCATTGCCTTCTGCCAACTTTTGCCCAGGAACCTAGTGTTGGGAACAGCCATATTATCGTGATCCTGATAGTGTAATAGTCCATTGTTTGTAGGAAATCTATGCTGGAGTACGAGAAAAGAATATTTGCTGACGACTTAATCTAAAAATAAATAGATTTATACAAATGAAAAAAATAAATTTGAGCCACAAAAATCACTGGAAAATTGGAGGAAAAATAAATATCCAGGGATATACTAAATGACTTAACCCCCCCCCCCCCAAAAAAAAAGTTTACAATGTTAGATTTTGTTTGCGACACATCAATGTGGGTAGTCCAGATTCAAATAAATTACGCACAACCTGTAATTTTAAGATCTCTTTCACCAGAGAAAAATATCTTGAGCTCAAGTTACCTGTGTGCAAGAGTAGAAACTTTTCAAAGATACGAATTACTTCTCATTACCTGCAAATTGACAGGGGCCGATATAACATAACACCTATATAGAAAGAAGATTGCACAATTTTGCAACCATAGAACATTAGCAGATGAACAGCATTTTATGTTGAAATTTGATCACTATGCCACAGACCAAAACCTATTGCTTGCTACTTTGAAACCTTCCAATTTCGATATTCTTGGAGCTATTTCCATTTCTCGTGTCTTGCTACATTTGTGACCTCCCTATCACAAACATGTATTCAGGTTTGTAAATGGTATGATCTATCTATCTATCTATCTATCTATCTATCTATCTATCTATCTATCTATCTATCTATCTATCTATCTATCTATCTATCTATCTATCTATCTATCTATCTATCTATCTATCTATCTATCTATCTATCTATCTATCTATCTATCTATCTATCTATCTATCTATCTATCTATCTATCTATCTATCTATCTATCTATCTATCTATCTATCTATCTATCTATCTATCTATCTATCTATCTATCTATCTATCTATCTGTCTACCTATCTATCTATCTATTTGTCTGTCTGTCTGTCCGTCCGTCAGTCTATCTATCTATCTATCTATCTATCTATCTATCTATCTATCTATCTATCTATCTATCTATCTATCTATCCATCTATCTAGCTATATATCCATCTGTCTGTCTGTCTGTCTGTCTATCTATCAATCTATCTATCTATCTATTTGTCTGTCTGTCTGTCCTTCCGTCCGTCGGTCCGTCCGTCTATCTATCTACCTATCTATCTATCTAGCTATCTATCTATCTATCTCTTTGTCTGTCTGTCTGTCTGTCTGTCCTTCCGTCCGTCCGTCTATCTATCTATCTATCTATCTATCTATCTATCTATCTATCTATCTATCCATCTATCTATCTATCTATTTATATATCTATCTGTCTATCTATTTAACTACCTTCACCTGTGACAATCAGTCTATTGTAGTCCAGGCGCTGAAGTGTGCTGTCTTTGCTATACCGGCCAGATTATGTGCTTTAAGCAATAAAGATTTGCATTGCCAATCGTTTTCATATGATCAAGCTAAAAAACAAAGTGAAACAAACCAGTCATTTTTGTTTGCGGCCATTGTCGACGAGACATCGCATTAGTTTCGGTTTGACCTGGGCCAGATTGTTGCCCAAACCGTACCATTATGGCCCGAGGTTGGAACCTCCAAAAGATAGAATTGTCTTAAAGGACGGCCCTGTGAAGCATGTCAAAGACCAAAGCATCTCCCCAGCCATATATGTCTACTCTGCGATGAGACAATTTCATGCCCAGCAGTATTTCGACTTCTTTGAAATCCAAGTCAAGGCTGGCGACGAAACTGTGTCTCGAAACCCAAGCAGGAGGTTCATGATACGCCCCCAAGCAGATGTATCCGAAAGCAGGTGGTGCCTTGTAATAAGTTTTTATAATGAGATGATGACACTCATGAAAACAGACGGCAGTACTTATAAATATTCAAGACCCACAAGACAGGTGAATTCCCACTGAATGATGCAAAATGGATAAAACACATGCAAATGCTAAGACAATCATGCATGGTTTGTTGTAAGAAATGACAGTAACTGGCTGGGGAGGGGGGGGGGGGCTGGAAAGGTGTTAACTGCAGCTGATGCTGACTCGTCACCCAATCATGAGAAACTGGTCAGCAGTGCATGTTAGAACAATAAGCATATAAGTATGACCCATGAGGCGGGCAGGCCCCCTACAAGCAAATGTTTTCCTGATGGGATGGCCCTTGATTCTGCCATAAATCTTGCTAACAACTTAACTTATATATATATATATATATATATATATATATATATATATATATATATATATATATATATATATATGTATATAATAAAATGACCTTGAAGTGACCTTGAAGGATACTTTAGTGAGCTAGGGAGTATGTTTCATCCATATTAATCGCTAGAGGTCAGCGTGTTGGACTTTACATTTGGCTAGGCGAGTGTGCCGAAGGTAGTGGTTTCGAATCCCATACCCTGTTTGGTGAATAATGCTTATAGGGTATTATTACTCGATCATAATGTTGCAAATCTGGCATTGCACAAAATTAGTTTCTGCAAAAACAATATGAGGAAGTCCTGGTGACCCAATGAAAACAATTTTAATGCCAAACAGGTATGGTAGCTCTAGTGATTGTGACAGAACTGCATCCGTCATAAACTATATTAATGCTTAAACTAGTTTTTGTGATTTTAGACACAATTACCATGAGTAGATATGAAAGTATCTTCCGCTGCTGTATAATAGTTTGGAATAATATATGATAAGGTCTTGTTACGCTAATAGACTGTAAATGCATAGGCTATCATATCAAAGGACCCTTTCGGAACCTTGCGGACATACAATATTAAAGTCGCGACATAATAAACTTCCATACCGTAGGTTGTTAAGTATATGCATGTGTTTACGGATCCAAAAAGCAGAAAAAAAGTTTCTTTTCCCTGATACAGTTAGCGGCTGTGCAACATCATGTGAGCAGAGCTTCTGTATCAAATTTAAGAATTGTGTTGACATTAGCGGCCCCACCAAAGAAAAACTTTGTTTATGGAAAAGTAGAAATGCAGTTTTTGGTAGGATGGCTGCGTAATCTATTCTGACATTTAAGATGCCTCGTTTGGAAAAAAAGTGCTGACAACTTGTTTCCATGTTCTTTAGCATCATAAAGTGAGATGCCAGCCTTCCAACATCAAACAGGGCTAGAAACCAAACAAGCCCAAATTTGCAAAAGCATGAGACCCGCCTTTTATTCACTTTTAAAAGTTCATTATGTTCCAAGAATTTCAAAGTTTGAATCAAAAATCAAAAGCTGAATCCATTTCAAACTGAAAAAAAAATATATATATGAAAAGTGTATATTGCCCTTCTGCAATGTCTGCATAAACACAAGACAAGTGACACAATGACAATTACAAATCACAATTTTCCATTTTATGTTATCATCAAACTTGTATACTTTGTTGGAATTATTTGAAAATAATTGTGTTTTTGCGATCTACATTAGAGACAAGTCTGCTAAGTGCAAGTAAATATCCTGAAGAAATGCAATATTTTAGCAATAAAGTACAAAATCAAAATGAAAGAAACTGTCTCACCACCATCAAGGTCTGTAGCTATCCTCGCATTTGATGTACCTCAATCCATGCCAGTGGGTTTTACTGGCATGTGTTATGCAACCAGAACCAATATTGAGCGGACAGACTTGGATATCATTTTTTTCCGTGACTGTCGGACTAAACAACACTGAGCCTGACCATTCTAAACCCCACTAAAGGTCCCGTGACTTCGTATAAATATACCACTGTGGCAATGTTTGAGGTTCTTGGTGACAATTACCAATTTTGTGTACTTCTAATGATACTGGCAGTAATGTAAATATTGCCGGGCACTGTGCCTCCTAAACTGGTATCTGAAAGCAATAATACAGCTGATGGGAACTGATCATGCTGGTGACAAACAGAGGTGTTTGTAAAATTCTGATCCAAGTTCAAATGTGATGAATTTGAGAAAGTTCAGTTTGAAACTTTACGAGTTTAAGGACATTTTTTGACTAAATATAACCCAAGGTTGGGTCTCACATATCAGTCAAAGCATAGAATTCATGTGCAACCAGGTGCCCTATTGAAAGAGCAACAACCATATAGCTAGTCTCTTGATAAGAAACAGGTTTTAAAAGACCAGCTTCATGAAATATTATAACAATCTATCACTACGCCTTAGTTTGAGACTAAAGGTGTGCCTGTCACTAGTCCAGTTGTACGTCTCACGAAAAAGGTAGCACCATTCTAACGTGCCTGGTTAAAAAGAGCAGTGTTCGAACATAAATACATTTTATACTCACTTCAGGCACTCAACTTCACAGCCTCAATAAGCCGATTGTATATATCGGCATGTCTGTCCATCTATTTGTTTCCCCTTGCAGACGCGATAACCTTTACAGAAATGGAGCTACCACCATGAAACGTGCACTGTAGAAGCATCTCATGTGGCTACATTTACAAAATATGTGGGATTCCTAGTGAAGACACTGTTTAAATTTGCAAATTGTTCCAGTAAGGAAAAATCCCTGCTGAATCAAGAAAAAAACCAATGCCAGTCAAATATGTAAAATTCACTACTTTTATTGGCTCCTTGTGATTGGTTTAAAGAGAGTGTGTGTTAACTGTTGAAGTTCACTTTTCAGAGTTGCATTTAGTTTTCTGAAAGGTAAATATTCTGGTACAAAACAATATCCTAAATCTGACAAAATGAAAAGGAATTATATGAAAACGACATTCCAGTTAGTTGTTCTGCTGTGCGTGACATTTGTAACGTATAAAAAAAAAAAACAGCATCCACTTTCATAGGAAGCACGTGATATCACCTGCCGGAGCAATGCTTTTTCTACAGTAATACGCGAGAGCACAAGGGAAACCTGACACGCGCTTTTGGTCTAATGTGCACGCATATGGTGAAAGATGAGTTGTTTTCATAAGAATGACGCTTTACGTAAAACAAATGTGCTTTTGGAGTTGCGTATATTTGCTGTAGGTACGATGTAAATAATAAATAATTACGGGATGACTGAAAACCTATGTATGTTTTAATTTATGCAGTTGAACACATAGATTTTTAGCATTCCAAGTCACAAAGACGCCTTTCGGTCACAACGAGAGCATGGAATATCTGTAAATGCTAGAAGGAAAAAGTTCACCATGTAGTTCAAGTGCAGTAAGTGGTGTTTAATAATAATAATAATAATAATAATAATAATAATAATAATAATAATAATAATAATAATGATAATGATAATGATTATGATAATGATAATGATGATGATGATGATAATGATGATGATGATAATAATAATAATAATAATAATAATAATAATAATAATAATAATAATAATAATAATAATAATAATAATAATAATAATAATAATTTTTAAAAAAATGTTAGTTCTATCAAATTTCACACTATGCCTAGAAAATTTTTCTACTATTTGTAGAATGTGATAATTGCAAGTGTTCATCGATTTTGGGTCATGGCACAGTACATATATAGCTTACTTCACGTACGTTTTTATCTTTGTGTGGACTATGTAGATAGGTCATATTGGAAGAGGAGGCCAGGCATGCGCTGCTATACCTACTGGCAGACTGGTGCTGTATAGTTTCAGTTTCAGGGAAGGTTATGTTTGTTCAGGTCTAATAGGTTAATGCGTACCATCAACATATGGGACTGATGCTCGTAGAAGGACCGTAGAGCAATCAGGGATATT
>OZ026626.1:40111430-40138930 GCA_964020975.1 Hermodice carunculata | reverse complement strand
TTGGATAATGCGCGAATGTCAATGATGCCTGCCCGGTCATCAGCTTTGCTTTCTGGTAAAGACACAGCTTTCTTCATGAAGACTGCCGTGCTGATTACTTTTAAATTGATTTGCAATATGTTTCTGATATGGTTTGACTGATTTGGTTTGGAAACGCAGTGCTCAATACAGAAAGTTCTTTAACATACATGTACGATCCAGATCTCTATACCAACCAATCAAAAAATGGATTCAATTTCTGAAACTGTTGTACACGTCTATAATTCAAACTAAGTTAGTGGTGAATGTACTTTTTTTTAACAGCTGATGGCCAAATATAAACACCAAAGCGGTTGCTTATCCCATTCACGAAACATTTTTATTTATTTATTTATTTATTTTTTATTTATTTATTATTTTTTTTTTTTTGGTTCTGTTTTTGGGTTTTTGTTTTTGGTTGAATACCTAGAGTGCAGACCACTTTTGTGTTAAACTGATGGGGCACACAAAAAGATGATTGCATATTTTTGGTTTAAAATAGGATTGCCTGGACTTTTCTTCTCTGTTTAAGCAGATTCATGCTGCATCAAATATCAGCAAAATGAAAAACTAAGCAAGGGACCTTAATAATGGGTCTGGCCTGTAAGACGGTGAGGAAAGGTTTGCTCAACACATCGAATCATAAGAGAATCGAAATCATTATCAGGAGAAAAGCCTGGATCTGGAAGTTCAGTTTTGTCTTGGAAACCTTAAAGGAGACATAAGTTGTAACGTTGTTGTAATACCATCAATGCAAACGCAAGAAAATGCAAAATCTGGTTTACCATAACACAGGTGCGCTTTCAGTGAAATACGTTACGCGCATTAGCAGCAGAAAAGATCACTGAAAATAAAATCAGTTAGTCAGCATGGAAATACGTCCCCACTTCTTTGTTGACTCTTGAGTGAGACATTAGGGTGCTTAGCAAGTTAATTTTTCGGGTTTAATGTTTGCAGTTTAAGTCCATACATTCTACCTTTTTTGAGGCGAAGGATATTTTGATGTTGGTTATGGTATTGATGATGATGATGATGATGATGATGATGATGATGATGATGATGATGATGACGACGACGACGACGACAACGACGATGACGACGACAATGAAGATGATGCGGATGATGTGAAGAGGGTCATGCTAAAAATGTATGTCTGTCAAAAAAATATCTACGTCTGCAATCCTTACCCACCTGATATTGTTATAATTTTCCGAATAAGCACTTTCCGAATATACGTGCTGATATATTAAACAAATACAAGCAAACATACATACTGTGTACGTATATCGTAAAATTCCAGTGCTTTATCTATACATGTAAGAAGAAAAGAATTGTGCCTACCAAGGGCTACTGAGATCTGTCTAGTGATATTCCCAATTAAATAATGGACATGCAGGCCTAGTTGTTTGGAATGACTTTCCATACCTTTATGGGTGTCATAACTACCAAATGCGAATTTTTAACAACAAAGAGTGTGGATCACTGTGATCCTTGTTTCCTTTTTATTTTTAAAATATGTGATGTGAAACTTGATCGTCAAAGGCACTGTAGCTTATAAGCAGTTTTTACATTTTTTTTCACCTTTTTTTCCCTTCTGTTATAGTAACAAAGACAGTTATGTTTCTCATCCTTGGCTTGAAAAACGCACAAATGGTACATGTATATGGATGTACAAAAAGGCGTAATGCTATTTTCAGTTTATGCATCAGCACCCTTACTTAAAGGCCAAGTGGACCACCCAAAACAAATTTTAAAAGTAAGGCACTTTTGAAGAGATTGGTGTAACAGCATCGCCCCTTACGCTTGTGGCTGTATCCATACAGCAAATATGTATAATATGACTACAAAAATGGAGTACGGACTTGGAAAGGAATGGTAGCTTTAGTTATACTTGATATTTCCTATTTAGTGTCGTAAGATTAAGCTGGGGATTTTACGTGAACATTACGGACAATTTCCAGTCAATCTTCTGTACATGAAGCATGTGAAGACATTAGCACTGTGATGAACATCATCAATATTTGCTCTATTGATACCCCATATACCTATTAATAGATCAGTGAGATTTGATTGCTACACTGACAATAGCTATGTTTAAATGTTACTTGTACAACTTTCTATCTGAATCATTTTCAAATTTTCAATTTCAAATCTATCAATACATGAGCAGGGCTGTGTACGGCAAGATGTTCCAATTACATATTAACAGCATTTCAAACAAAACTTAAGATATTTTTTAATAGGCCACTGGGCATTATATAAGTTGTCTGCTTGAATCAAAACTTAGTCAGCAAGTTTTGTGCCTAATTATAGTTCTAGATTGTTTGTAACATTTTGCGATTTAGTAAAAATCTCTTTGAATAATTAAATGTGTCGCAGCAAAGGCCTCCAAATATTGTAAATGTAAAATCACTATTATCATTGAAAGAGTCTGCCGCATGTCGCTAGAGTTTTGCTTTGGTCTACATCTTAATGCAGGTGACCATTGTATGAACAACGGGATTTTTCAAATTAAAAGTCTTACTTGTATACACCAGGAACAAGGTCTCTTTGAGCTATTACCTAAGACAGACAAAAAGTTGCTTTATTACATATATTGGTGGTGAGCTAAAAAAGGGACAAAAACAAGTTGAGGTGTCATTGGAATACAACATATTACCTCAGACTTCTACTTGACAATGGGAATATCTATGAGGTATGTAAGGGTTTTGCTTTGTGTCGCTTCAACCCAATATCACCGTCTTCATATTTTAATGTTACTGTTAGTTTTTTTTTTTTTTCTTCAAATGTCCATGCTTGCGATTTCTATACTTATGGGTAAGTTAATAAGTTTATGAATGCAACGAGTGTTCATATTTGATTCCTTAACCTATATTGTAATCATTGTTGTCCGGTAAGCCTACTAAAATAGTTTTGCAGTTATCATATGGCATTGAAGTTGCTAAAAAAAATGCAGAAAATTAATCTGTAAGAAAATGCGCACAGAACGCGAGGGTGTAACAAAAAGGCCAAATAAGAAATATCAGTCAGCGTTGTTACACAAGATTCCAAGAACCTCTAATTTGAATTCCATACTCACTGCCTGGTTAACCAAATTTGACCGTTTTCTGGGGAGTCACGAAGGAATTTAAAGGCATGGATTGGAGATATGGATAAATTGGTATTACAATAGAGCATGATGATTAAAGGATGAAGGCTCCGGCCATAAAAATATTGAAAGTGGCAGCCTTTAAAACTGTTCAATAATTGTGCGTCACAATCCTGCTTTCACATAGAACCTGGTATCACTGGCACTTAAAGCAAGCTTTAGAGACTCCTCTCAGGCGCAGCTTGCAATGCAAAGATTAAAACGAGTCGAACAGGGTCTGGGTGGGGGATTGCAAACCTTTGCAGAGAGGGCTACTGGGCTTTTACCATTTGGGCTCTCAATTATCAGCTAACTCACGTCCAGCTTCAGGACATTTTCCTAGGTGGAATACGTGATGAGCGCATTGCTAGGGGAAATATTATACAGCAACCCACCACCCTGGGTGGTGTACTGCACGTCGTCGTCAGTGAACAACTGGCAAATGAAACATTTGAATTTAGACGAAATAAGAACCTATGGAAGGGGGTGCACTGCAGGCAAGTGTTGACCTGTGTGTTGAGAACTTGGACGGTTCTGTGACCGAGCAGAAATATAATGTTACAGGAAGAATTGGCTGTAGTAGGACAGCCCCACACAGCACAGAAGCCCAGTCAAGGGAGCATATCTGACAAGCCTAACATCAGTTATCCCATAGAGCAAATAAAATTTACCCGTAGTGGTGTGCCAAAATGGGCACACTGCCAAAAATATGGCAACAGGCAGAGGCAATGTAGGGCCCGACAAGCTGAAAATGGCCAAAAGTTGTTGCCAGGCAAACCATCCAGATAAACCAGACAGTGCCAGTACCAAAAAAAAAAAGGGACTGGTGTGCCTGACATTCTGAAAATCCATTCATTACCTCTCCAAACTGCAATGGTTGCTATTGTCATACATAATGTACACTGAAGTGCAATTTTAGACTCTGGAGCTGATGTCAGTATCATTTCCCAGAAGTTATTCCAAAAGGCTGGCACTGATAAACAGCAGACCAGTAGATTAACACGGCTATCTGGCGTATCTAAACAAAAGCTTACTAGCAAGAACAGTGTTGAGTTAGAAGTTGTGATTTGTAAATCCAAATTATATCATGATGGTACCCGTAAGTAAAGAGCACCTAATAGAAAACCTGATTATCAGTGTGTACTAAAGCCGCTATGCTCTCCAGAAATGCACCACACACTGTGAGCCCCATAACAAAGTAGTAGGCAATATGAGTTGGACTTCAAATAGTACAATGTACTGTAGAAGCACTCTTCGTCACTTAAACATATATGTATATGTATATATATATATATATATATATATATATATATATATATATATATATATATATATATATATATATATATATATATATATATATATATATATATTGATCAACTTTGTGGCACTGAAACGTGGATTTGAAATTTTAAAAAAAAGGACAAGAAAAAGAGGCTGCCATCTGCCGAGTGCATCTGTACAGTCACGTTTTAGTACAGAAGCAGGTGGCTCAACAGCCTATGGGCCATCAGGATTCCGCATGGGACCCTTGGAGAAATATATTTCTGAAGAAGTATGCTACAGAAAATAGAATATATATGATAATTAGCAAATACAATGGACTTGGTTTTAACAAATATCATTTATTAGACTTGGACACAGGTAGCAATATTGTAGCTTTCATACTTAAACTCGACAAATAGGTTACCGATAGCCCAGTTATAGCTATGGATTATGAAAATGGTGCAACGGCAAATACGGTAAATGTGCCTGTTGAAATTCCAGAACCCAATATAGCAGATAGATCTCAATCATTGGCAGACCAAGATTTCGAAAATCTTGCTGGAGGTATTATTCAACAGTCAGAGATGATACATACAATATCTCCTGAGGCAAAATACTTCAATTTTATCTCGGCTTTTTATGGAATTGATTTGCAAATCATAGTTTTCAAGTGTTTTCTGGAACTTATCAGCACAATGGGATGTTATTTGCATGCATATCTAGCCAGAATTTGATGTTTCTTTACCAGACATTGGGCTCATGGAAGATGGAATGCGAAGTTCAAGGGAAAGGTGAACTGAATCGACATTTTTATTGTATGGGTCAGTTGTATAACTTTGTTTTGCTGCACACAGTGGGCCATACCTGTCTCGACCAACAATGTATGTGAAGGTGTTTTGTCTGTTGCACTTGCTTGACGGACACTAAATGCAAAAAACTAATGTCACCAGGGAGCTTCAGTCTACTTTCACTGTATATCCAATGGTGACTTGGAATAACTGGTGGCTTTTAAGCAGAGTTCAATAAAACAAACAAAAACAAAAAAACAAAAACAAAAACAAAAAAACAAAAACAAAAAAAAAAACACCCCTGCCCCTTCCGAATTTCCACAGCTGCAGTTGCTGAACCTTGATCTCCCACGTGCTTAGCATAACAAGGGTATAGACACTAACTATGGAAATCGAGTGAACGTTTGTACAGGGGATAAGAGCTGTTCAATATACCCAGGCTGCCAAGGGCGACTGAAATTGCAAAATAAATATCAACAGAATGTACTCTAGTGGCAAGCATAACTTGCTCAAAATTCTGTTGAAAAAAACATTACCTTCGATATTTCATATATAATTGAGACATGGCTAGACCCTGACAACCATGTAGCTGATCATTTTCAAATACCCAGCCATAGTTTTGTAAATCGAAATAGAACAGGTTCCAAGCAAAGAGGGGGTGTTCGCATCTATGTAAAATCAGGTCTTGCAAAAAATTATATAACTATTTGGACACTGACTTTGGAGCTATAGCCGATGAGATAGCTCTTAAAGGAAATCTACCTTACTTTGTTTCAACTGTATAGATATCCTCACCATCTGTTGCCTCTTTTTATAGTCTGCTTTCTGACTTTCTTGAGAAAACCTTAAACGGAGATAAGGACCATTATTTACTAGGTGATGTGAATGTACACCCTAGACACAAAATAGCACATAATCCAATACCATTCATTATAGATGTTTATGTAATGGACCAGCTTATAGCAGATCCTGCAGGGGTAGCAGACACGTTATCTACCTTAGTATGGATCACATTTTTACTACAGCCCCATAAATGTGTGTCAGAGTGGCGGTATACCAGTAGGTATTGAGTGCCTATTGTCTGGTATTTGGTGTTTTTGAAGCGAAACTCGTCAGCAAATCCTACAAGAGTAAAAGACACCATCATAAGGTATTTGTTTTTTATAAATACGAAAGTGGTCTACTTAAAAATACAGCATTGTACCAGATCATAAAAAGGATTCAAAAACTTTGATGAGTTAGCATTTTTTATTATCCTCTCCAAGTACCTTGGGGTTATTACCAAAAGCTTTGGAAAATCCTAATGACTCATGGGGTGTTTGTAAAGACATATTCTTTGACATTGTTGACAACCATGCACCCATAAAGGACAACGAGTATACAGTAATTCTGAGCCCTGGATCAACAGTGTGAAGAAAGACCTTCTCCATTGAAAATTTCTCGCTAGTAAGACAGACTCCCACAGGGTTAACACAGCTAAGCTGTCCATTAAACAGGAGTTTACATTCTGCCAAAATTAGCCTGCAACAATGACTTTAAAGATAAAGAGGACTAGTACTCATCTATTGTTGAAGAAAATAGATTCTACGCGAAGTCACTATGGAAGCAATCGAAGCCATCATTACCGAATAGTAACACATCCACTATAAATCATCCAATCTAACAAAATTATATGTTGGTGGCAAAACTATCCATATTTCAAAACAAATTGCAGACATTTTAAATTAATATTTTACCTGCATTGGTCAATCACTACCACAAATTCAACTAATGATGATACTTTTCAATATGACATAACAGTACATGGCATTAGTCCCCACTTGCTCAATGCAAGCATAGATGCAAATCTTCCTTGCATAACATGGATTTTGAACCAGTCATTGTATAGTGGAATTGTGCCTCACGATAACAAACAAGCTAGAGTTACTCACTGGCATAAATTTGGTCTTTCTGACGTGAGAAAATGTTTTTGACAATTTCAGTCTTGTCGGCAGTATGCAAGTTACTGAGAAAGGCCGTGCGTGACAGTTTATACTTTTTTTTTTTAAACTGAGGTGACTACAATGCAACAACCAGCTCAGGTCAAGCCAGTGCCAATCTAATTGCACACAAGGAATAAAGAGTAGCGATACAGACAGAGACTACGGTATAAATTGTGACGGGGGGGGGGGGGCAATGATGACAGTAATGATCACGTGGCCAGGGGACGTCTCTTCACAGCAGATGAGTTCTTCGATTTGCCATACTGACTAATATTTCTGGTTCATAGCTGGATTCATGTAGGCACAACAACCATGATCCAAGAAAACTGTGACCACTGGGACTCGATAACAAACCTGCCATTGCCTTACTACCATGTGTCAGAACATAACACAGAAACTGTTGCAGGCAGGTAGATCCTTACCTTTTTTATATTGACTTTTTTCAAAAGCCCACCTGGGAGACCCACCGACTCCCAACTGAGTTTATGACCAGCATGCAACGGCTGCTCTCAAGTGGGGAAAGCGCCCCCAAAGGACTCTTATTGGGGCAGGCAATGCATGGATGTGCATACATTTATGAAATTCTATCTATCAGTGGTTGAGTACCGCCAACTTCTATATCTCTACAAACACCTACTGTCGCAGCGTCTGCCTCTGTGTGTGTAAAACAAAAAAAAGTAAATTGTACAGCCAGTGCCAGTTTCTTAATTTTTAAGTTGCAAGATATAAAATGCATCTGATAAGCCTTTTTTTCTTTTTTTTTTTTTTTTTTTTTTGAATGTTACAGATTTATATTCCTTACTGGACCATTGACCGCACGTATGTACCGAATGCAGAGGGAAATACCTTTTTCTTCATCATCGGTTTCACAATATGCAATATGTGAAGCTCACAATACTCCCAGTATGCATTTTGTTCTCTGCTTTGAGCTCACCTTATTCTTTTTTATCCAGTATTTAATTATTTATACTGATATGCATTGCAATAATTTTACATCTCTGGTTAATATACCATGTTACGACTATGTTACTCTTCTATGATGCACCTTATAGGACATATCTACTTTGCAGCACTATGGAGTCATAGACAGCTTATGCCTGCTCAATCTTATATACAAGCTTTTGGACCATGGGTTTTGCTGTAATTTGTTATTGTATTCCAAAGGAAAGCTGGAGGATGTTTTCTCCATACACTTTGGTCACCACGGGTTGTGGCACTGAACAGTATAGAATGGCCATTGGCATTTATGCTTCTCGTTATGTCTCAAAAAGCCTGTTGTACTTCCTTTGTTTGCACCACAAATAGAGATCGAATCATAATATTCCACCTTGTCCTAGTGATACTACTTTCAAACACTGTTCTCGACGGGTTATTATGCTCTCGCCATATCATTTATGTATTGTACAAAACCCTTGCCTTATCCTTTGATGTACATTTAACATCAGGATTCTAATGATTCTTATACTATCAATGAACTGAGGTCATCCCGCTACAATGTTCACGTATCAAAGTGGGTGGCAAAATTGAGTAAATACAACTACTTGCCCAGACGGAACACTTTAATATCACTATTGCTGAAACTTGGCTTGACGTGAGCTATCTTAACCAACCCCTACATATAGACAGTTTTCAACTTCCTTTCATTAGAGACCACATAGCAGGCAGGGGAGCTGACCTTCTAACCTATACACATACATAGTTGTCCAGTTAACGGTATCCCGGTCTTTAAGGGCCTAACTGTTAATGCATATGGGTGGAAATCTCGATGCAACACTGTTGAAACTTTGATAGATGCTATAAAATTTCTTTTGGATAATACTTTTGTTCAATGCGGACCATTGGTTTTTCAACAAATAAAAGGCATCCCAATGGGTAGCAATTGCTCCCCTTTACTGGTAGATTTGTATTTAACCTGGCTTGAGGTTAAGTACATGCAGTGTGATAAGCCTGTCAACGCACCAAAGCATTCAATCAATTCTTACATTTTCAAACTGCTGATACAATAGTATAGATCCATATCTTTTACATAGATTTCTAACCAGGCCTAGCCTATATTGATCACTTTCCATGGCACAGATGCTTGCGTGTACCTTCCGATCCAATTGTTTGGTGGAGGAAACCGAACGACTCGGAAACAAAACACCATGCACAGTCACAGATATTGCATTAGCTTAATGGGAGAGTCGTGTCCCGGGAACTCCAAATAAACTATGAATAATAAACAAGCGTGATCAACGATCCAGTAGTTAAGGGACACAAAAACGTTAAAAACAGATTTTAATCAATATATTAAAACAAACTTGGGGTACCTGGGTTCTGAGTGAATGCACTTGACAGACTGGCAGGAACTCTTTCTGTTTGCATCCCTGGCCGTGAATTGAACCCAGGTCGAAGTACCTTCTGCACTAATCCACCTTCACGACATCACGACTTCGTGAGTATTTCCTGAGTAATTGCTATTTACTCTGACAAGTTCGCCTCGTTCTAGACCCAGGGTCTCACTCAGTATGCCAAATACTTTATATATTATGTCATTTAAGTAGAAACATATCATGATTTCTCGACTTTCCGCTGGGTCGATTCTATTTATACACATATACTGATATTCAATACTCTTGTAATATTGTGTAGACATAAATAAACGAGACCTTCTTTGGAGACATACTCACTGTTGAGTGATTTCAATTGAACTGGTGTTATTGATTAAGTGGATCTAATTTGCAGTTCAAACTATCCCAGCAAGAAGTGTGTTTCTTAGATGCATGTAAACATAAAAGTCTTTGACAAAAAACAAAACAAAACAAAACAAAATAAAACAAAACGATGCGTTAGGGATTGAAGTGCTCGATCATGGCATAATAGCTGTTACAGATCCTTGACTTCATGATCAATTTATGTCACATGATACATAGGTGTCAGCCATAAAGGACGCCTGGCCGCCAGGCCCTTGTACAGAGTGTATGGAATCAAAGAAAGTTGTCAATTTTGCCTACAAAACCCTGTCATTTTTAGAGTTTTTGTGTCACCAAAACAGGACACTTCCAGTGGAAGCGGGTGATTCGACAGCTATGATAATACATGCATACACCTTTTCAAGGATCTATCATCACCAATACAACTTGTACGCATGGTGTAATTGTTTTGTCGACTAGTTTCCATTTTGAAATAGTTATACTTCAGTACAGGCTTTGCATTCTAAGAATGTTCAAATATTATTTTTATTCATGTCTGTTTAGCATAATCGTTGAAATGATATTATGTCTGATACTAATTGTAATACATGAATTTCTGCTATTTAGAGACTGCCTGCTGACATGTCTAATGCCATTATTTCTGGACATGATATCATAAACGTTGGATTTGTGTTAATTATAAAGTTACTCATTCATAATTTCGAGCGTGTTCAATACTTTGTTCATGCTCATGTGTAATTTCAATCGCGTTTAATACTTTGTTCAGAGGAAGTCTAATGCGAATAAACGTGTGGCTGGGTGAGGCCTACACCATTGCAATGGGAGTGAACACATTTTTTCTTTTTCAGATTGAGATATTGCAAACTTACTTTTTCGACCAATGCATGTGACCAGAGCCATGCGGTTCAAACCTACCACATTGGCTTGATTCAAGTGGGGCGATATGTAGGATTCAATTGAACCAGCCGACCTTTGGGTCATGTTGCTTTGATCAACCATTCCAGTAATGGCAATTTGTTGAGACTCTGCTCGAATTTCTGTTCATATAATTTGCCTCCCAAAGCAAATGAAGACCTCTATAAGTTAGTATCTAAGTACGTCCATATGTAAATAACCAACCAACCAAACAAATAATGAATAGATAAATGAATGAGTGAATGAATGAGTGAATACATAAATAAACAAATAAATAGATAGATAGATAGATAGATAGATAGATAGATAGATAGATAGATAGATAAATAGATAGATAGATAAATAAATAAATAAATAAATAAATAAATAAATAAATAAATAAATAAATAAATAAATAAATAAATAAATAAATAAATAAATAAATAAATATGTTCCTGATTTCATTCCTTTGCAACTAGAGTGATTAAAACAATTCCTGCACCATCTGAGTTCCGTAGCTTGAAATTGCATGTACAGGACGCTAATGACATTCTGTTTCGATCAAACTCGAAAGATCAACGTTCATGTGAGGACAGTTAAATCTTACTTTTATTTTTGCAGATGTAGCCATGAGTCAGGGTCAAGATCAAGGTCAAGATCAATGTGAGCCTGTTAAGGTAGTTCAACAACAGCACAGTGTACTGCAGACCATGCCGGTTCAGATGCAGACACAGCCACGAACACAGATTTATTCTGTACCAAGTTCCTCGAGTTTTTCAAATGGCAATTTCAAGCACAGATATGCTCGAATTCTAGGAGGTTTTCAACTTTCTGTTGGTATATTATGTCTTATATTTGGTATCAGCACCATCGTTGTTAGCCCAGATGGTCCAGCCATGGTGGGGGCAGGAATTTGGTGCGGTGTCATGGTAAGCCTGTATGGATAAGATATTATAACTGCCGTAATTTCATTTTTTCCAAATATAATATATTAACACTACGAGAAATATGGACGTAAAATTACATTATTACTAACCACTAACTGTGTTTTGGGTTGTAACGTTTTCAACGCAAATAGCACACACATCAATTTCATGAACATTATGGACGCGAAAAGTTAAAATCTTAAAACTTAAAATTTAGATAAATAAATGCTGTTAAAATGTCTGTATGCCATCATTTGAATATTTCAGAGAAATTAATTAGCAGGGTGCTTCCATGTTAATTATACATACTTTAGTGTGCATGTAGCATGAGCCACAGGTCATGTGAAGGTACAACCCATGAATGTGTCAATTTTAGAAATTAAGTCGTAATTGGCACCATATTACAGCATCCATTACTTGATTAATGTACTTGTTCGTGCCAGTCAACAGTTTCCTTGTTCAGGTCTGACAAGTCACATAGTGATCTGACTGAGTGCTCCACAATACAATCTGACTTTTCACAAATGGACTCCCCAAACAGTTCTCACTTATGCTCGGTTGGTTTCAAGTCCTACCTAAATGTTGGATATTCAATATGTATAATGGTCAGATACTGTTGAATCAGCCGCCTTTCCTAATTGACTGCAAACCTGACGTCCATTGCCGTTAATGTTTGAGTTCAGCTGAAATCATATTTGCGCCGCTGCAAGGCCAAGCAGAATAGCCCTGGGCTGTAGATGTAGGACATGATAACTGAATGATGGCTCGCTCAGTTTATTCCATGTTTAAGAGGGAATCCCAGAATCCCAAAGGGACATCCCAATAGTGTTTTTACCCCAAACCACGTGTTTGGTTCATTGTTAAACCAAAGAATCAGACCGTGCGCTGTTACGAACTATTTTCGCGCTCCTTATTCAACCAGCGTGAAATGCCACTGCATTACTGAGGAGTTGTTTCCATTTTTGAGAGTGGGTCACTGACAGCTCCCGTGAATATTAAGTGTTAGTATTGGCCTGTTTGGATCGTTTTTTTTTTTTTTTTTGTTTGTTTTTTGTTTTTGTTTTGTTATTTGTTTTTTTTTTTTTTTTTTTGTTTTGTTTTTTTGTTTTTTTGTTTTTTGCAAGAAATTAGTTGTGCGATTCACAGGTTAATGTTTCTTGTACATAAAGGTGTGTGCATCGGGTGACAACTTTGAACCATTTTCATCAAAGTATAGGTTACTGTGGTACTGACCAGTCGTGCAATATTGCTTTAACAACGTTTGCAAAAAGTATATGGAATATTAGGATTTTACATACACTCTCCTTAATATGTCTCTCTATGATGAGACATTCATGATACTGTGTGATACTCGCACCAATGTACCTGCCCTATGTTTGATGCATTAATATGTACTTGTACTAACGGTTAAGCATGCCGCAAATGGATATCAAAGAGTCACGTGAGTTTTTTGGTTTGTTCAATGTGGTGGCGCACTTGAAGCGATGGGCATGGCAAAACTCCAGGTAATTTCCCTCTCAAACATATGATAAATAAAATCTTACAATCTTAAAATCACCCATGTCTGTCTGTCTCTCCGTCTGTAAACGTTTGCATGTGAACTCGATACAGTTTTCCGTTTTCAAGTAAGCTCCATGTAATTTTCAGAACATTGTTAAGTTCAACATTGGTGGCTCCCTCTACCGCATTATGTTGTGTAAGTCAAAATGCGACAATTTTGTAAACACTCTAGCCTCCTTAATTGTTCATGGATCTTTATGAAATTTGATTAGATCGTGGAGAAGGGCAAAATCGCAGGTACATATGATACTAGTTGCGCCATCTCTAATTTGATGGAAATCATTAGCCAAAATGTGTTGAAAAATGTAAAATGCCATGTCTCGAAAATATAATTGAGGCAGCCATGCCAAATTTAGAGGAAATATAGATCTTGTCCAATGGACATTCATTATGTAGTATCAATGACCTTCAACTTTTGCATAAGGTCAGCAGGCCTGTAAAGTTGAAAGAGTTGATTTTGTAATTGTAGGATGTTGCTTATGTTGCTTGGACATCAATAGCATAAAGAATTGAGCCTTCAGATCAAACTTGCAGTTCAATACATTGTAGAAATGACTCTACCTGGTGAGCTAATTTTGAGTTACCATGGTCCAATCATTATGGAGTTTTGGCGTTTGTCCCGGTTAATTGTTTTTTCATCAATGACTCCAAAAATTATAGCCCGATTTGAACAAACCAACCATGTATGGTAAGCTGAATACAGGTGCACATTTTGTATTGCAACGACTTTAAATCTGGGCTGCAGACATATAGCCAGTTGGAATATAGGAGTCACAATATGAAAATGGTGTGAATGTTCTGCAGCCGACAGTTTTTTTTTACTTAGGCTTTTACTTTTAGGTCTTATAAAATGTATGAAAGTGTACGTCAATTTTGATATTGGTTGGGCCACTTACAGCATTATAAGATGTATCTGTTAAAATGTGAAAATCTTGGGACCACTCTAGCATCTTGATTTTGCATTAATCTTCATGGAATTTAGGAGTGTGGACAATCCCACAGTTGCAACCGCATGGACACTGTTGTTGCCATCTATAATTTGATGGGACCTATGTGGTTAAAATGTTTTGACAGATATCAATTCCATATTTTGCAAAATAATTAGGTAAGACATGGTGAACGTATAGGCTATATAAATCATGTCCAAAGCTAATATGTTCTGTAATATCACTGACCTTGACCTATTTTGATAGGGTCAACTTAGTTAATTTGTAAATGCATCAGTGTAGTCACGCTACTCTTGGTTTATATCCAGTCCTTATTGAAATATGTTACAAGTCAGCAGAACACTTGGGGCGTGGGCCTCTTTTTAATATCTGATGGTTGCAGAGTGGCCTACCATGCCACAAAAAAAAAAAAAAAAAAAAAAAAACTTGGAGATGGCTTAATTTGATGAGAGTGTAGCTCTGCAAAGTTGTTACTAAACATTGTTGTCCCAGCAGCCAGTGACTCATTTGTATCAGTACATTTCTGACGTGTATTTGGATAAAATGACGTTGTCAAATATCCCTTTGGAATGCTGTCGCTGCTTGCATGCATGGCGACATAAATAAGTGATAGTACACCACAGATTTCATGAGATCTAATCCAGCTGCACAACTATTCCCAAAAAGTGTCAAAATTGGCAACAGATTGGGTATTAGATGGTCAATAGCTCCACTGTAAAGCACTTTTAAGAAAAAAAAATATTGAAAAATGGGAATCCTTAATTCCAGAAGTTTTAAATTTGTACTGAAGGCTATATTGGATAATCCAACCAGCCTTTGTAGTAAATAAGTCTTGATCAATGTCTGCTGATCCATACGTTTTGACAGGTACTCCAACCCGCCTCATCAATGGATGTGTCATGACCAATGTCAACTGAACCATTCACGATGTCGGATACTCCAACCCGCCTGATCAGTGTCGTAGCCAGGCTGAGGCAGAGGAGGCACTTGCCTCCTGTGAATTTTGGCTGATGATGTTAGGAGTTAGCATAGAAATAGTTTATTTAGCCTCAAGAAGACTTGTTAATTTTAAGTTATTATACACAACAAAAGCAAAAAGACCCTATTGCAACTAAAACTCACTCATAGTGATAGAATATAAGAGCATCACCGGAGGCGTAATTTTTCCAATGATTACTTGTATCTTTGCCCTAGTAGTTGTGGGACCAAATTCAATTCATATAGAATGATCAAAAATAGTCATATTTCAGTCAAATTTTGAGAATTTATATATGTATAAAGTCTTTTTTCCCCTTCAAAACCCACTAAATTACACCAGTTTATGTGCCATTTTTCAAATGTTTTCAATCTTGGGAGGTGGGCACGCCCCCTTCCAACCCCCCCCCCCCATACCCTTTGCCTCCTCTATTTTTGAAGCCTGGCTACGGCCATGCTGATAATGAATAAGAAATGATGAATGTCAACTGAACCATGGCCATTCACTATGACAGATACCCCAACCCGCCTTTTATGAAAACATGGTCAATGTCTACTGAACTATTTACTGTGACGGGTACTCTAACAAGCTTTTATTAATTAATGGGTAATGATCCATGCCCACTGCTTTATGATGGGTACTCCAACCAGCCTTCTTAATGGATAAGCCATGATCAATGTTCAATGGACCATTCACTGTACAGTGCATTACGGATAACCTGGATTTCCTTTGGAAACGATGTTACGGACATGACTGTTACATTTAAGATCATTAGAACCATTGCTTCCAAATAGTAATGCATTCATATATTTGCTCTGGGGGTACACCTTCAAGCGATGAAGTTTACAAGTTTCACACGAATGCGTAATTCTGAGGACATTACCCTTTCAAGCATTAATTTGCATCGAACACTTAAGTTCCTTTTCGTCAATAATGTCCAAGTCCTTTTGAAGACTTGACTGTCTATCATAGATGGGACTGGATGATACATGGCACAGTCAGCTGCCAGCAAACGCACAGTCCATGATGTTTCAGCATGTTTCGGAAAATTATGAACTGGACTATTCATTAGCTGAGCATTTTACCACATACGTTGTGGCCCCTTTTCAACTTCGGGATTTACTTTTTTTAGAGAATATGATTAGTCTTAGTGCATTTATTGGGAACATGATGCCATCGCAGATATACAAGGATGTATGGAATGTGAATACACGAGATGCTGGTTGATAATTACTATGTTTACATTTTCTTCCTTCTGTTTTTTTTTTTTTTTTTTTTTTTTTTTTTTTTTTTGTTTTTTTTTTTTTTGTTTTTGTTTTTTGTTTTTGTTTTTTTTTTTGTTTTTGTTTTTTTGTTTTTTTTGTTTTTTGATTTGTTTTTTGTTATTGTTTTTTTTTTTTGTTTTGGTTTTTTTGGTTGTTTTTTTAATGATTTTATTTTTATTTCTAGTATATTATCACTGGGTCAGCAGGTCTGGGCTTTGCAAGTTTAAAAACCTCATGTTTGGTAAGTGAATAGGCTATTGTGATAATTTTGGGACACATTCGCTAATTTGCTAGCATGACGGGCTGTATTTAATGGTATCGCTATTGGTTCGTATCAAATAAGATTGTGCATAGCGGGATGTACGACACCACCCTTCCTAACAATTGAAAAGCTGAAAGTAGCACAATTTTAATTATACAACTGTCTCTACCGGTTTGTATTTCAGTGTTAAATGTACAATTTACATTAAAAAGTGAACTATGTGGGCTTGCACTTTAGTCTTTAAGTGCAGTGTACACTATAACAAGTCTTTTTTACAGGTTTGTATTTAGTGATGGGATGTGCCACATACATCTAATGGGTTGGTCTTTTTCTGCTTGGGCATTCATACGTAATGTCTTTTATCGACAGTTTCCTACATTTTTAGGTTTACTTTTTAAATGTTTTGGGATAATTACTCTTAAAACAATGACAAAGTTCTGTCACATTCATTACAAACACTTTCAGATCGTGGCTTTCATGGTTATGTCCATCATCTCGGCTGCGGTGACCATCATTCTTCTTACTACGGCAGCTTTAAAAGTCTCAACTGACGTATCCTTGCTACGCGGGCAACCGTACAACGCAACGTTCGGTTACCTCCTTGAAAAGCCAGACACCAACAAAATTGTAAGATGTTTAACTATTCTACTCGCAGAACTGTTTCCTGCATTTGCTTATTTGTGCCAACATTGACATCAGTGTAGGTGAAGTCAACGTAGTGTGTTTTCATATATGAGAATAAAGATGCCTAGTTCCTAGCGATATGAACGTATGTGGCATTAATATATTCACGAAAGCATACAGTTCGAAAATTATACCATCACTTACGATACGTATTATGACCAGGTGGTTGTTGCAGGAGGTTGCTGGTTCGAGACCCGGTTGTTCTCTGGTGAAAAATAAATAAATACATTTTTCGGTGTTCCTTTAATGCTGGTGGTTTTACATGTGTACAGTTTCTGGTCTGGAACAACTCCGAATACAGCAAATGAACTGGACCATGTTGATTAAAGCAATCACTCAAAACTACATTCATTGAATCATTTTTAAAAGGATGCTTTTCACCTCGTTTTAAGATTGCGGAAATTGGAGCAATGGATATGTGCGTTTCCCATTTTCCCCGAGGGTCGTTGGAGCCGAAGGTTGTTGGTTCCAACCCCGACCGCTCCATGATCAAATCAGACAAACAAACACACAAACAAATGTCATGTCTGTAGTGTTTTCGTTCGGTATTCTGGTGTTTATTTTGTGTGTGTGTGTGTGTGTGTGTGTGTGTGTGTGTGTGTGTGTGTGTGTGTGTGTTTTGCTTTGGGTTTTGAAGAGAAAATTGAAACTTAACTTTACCTAATTGCAAACCTTGTTTTTTTTTTTATAAAATATATGTTAGTATTTTTACCTCCGAATCCCAGCTTAGACCATTATATAAATTACATTGGTAGTCGCCAGTGGCAGTAAAATTCATCCGCTGGCATACAGTCATATTAAACTTGTGCAATGACGTTATCTTGTCTGCGTACGTCAATCATGACGATGACGGACCGTGACCAACAAACAAACTAATGCTGCATCATTTATGCGTTAAAATATCACGAGATAGGACTCTTGTGGCACAATATATATAAGTAAACATGAAGCACAACAATTTACATGTATAATAATAGGTAACGTTTCTTCTTTGTTTGTGTGCCCTCTTTTTTGCTTTTTGTTGTTTTTTGTTTAGTGTTTTTTTTTTCGGTTTGTTTTGTTTTTTGCTATTTGTTTGTTCCTTTTGTTTATATTGACGCGTGGGAGTTAATGAAGGCAAAATGAATTCATTATCGTTGCCCACTGAGGATTTTCCGCGTCACGAAGTTCGTTATGAGAAAAACATGCCATCTTCCAGGAACCATGTGCAAATTCACCTTTACTCGGATGGCCACCAGACAGTATTAACAATGGCATCCCCTTATCATCTGAATATGTTTTTTTTTCAAGATGAAACTTTTTGCTGGGTACAAGAGTTAAGGCCACAGCTTTATGCGTTGCGGGCTGGACCCGATGCGTACAACCCACGCGGAGTTAATTTGTTCTAAATAGTATCTTGCCACGTCTTATCTATACACTACATTTAAACCTCTTGTATGAGCGATAGATTTACGAGAACAGAACAATAGAGGGCATTTTCCATCCGGCCGCCTTTAGACGAATTAAGCTGGAAAAAGATTCGCCGAAACTTTTTGCCCTTGCATTACTTTCCCAACCATCCTTATAGAAATAGTAAATCTTTCATGGTGCTTTTTTGCGAAGTAAATAATACGGATTCCGACATATTTATCCTAAAATTATCTGATTTTTTGTGATTAAATTATTTAGCTGTATCACATGTTCACGCCGTTTTGCTGCATATGTAAATGGTATTCCAAATAGCACAGCATCTTGGTATTCATTTTATTGTGCCAAAATAACAGCATCACATTACCCGCCCATGATATGGACTTTGTGGCTGTGTTTCGATTATATGTTTTCAAGCACATGGTCTTTGTCATTTTTCAGTATTGAATATTCAAATTAAATGTTAAAGGTAAAACTACCTTCAAAGTGTCCAACCATTCTCAATGTCGGTGTGTAATCACAAATCGCAAGTATTTTTGTTTTCTTTTTTTTTTTCTTTTTCTTTTTTTTTTTTTTATTTTTTTTATTTTTGTTTTGTGTATTTTATTTCTTTTTTTTTTTTTTCGTTTGTTTGTTTGTTTGTTTTTTAAGATTAAATTTCATAAAAAAGGAAATAAAAAATATAACTTTTTGATTGTCAATGCGGTAGTCCATTTGTGCTTAAGAATCAAAACAAAGTGGCATGGTGTCTTTTTCTTCGTTTATTTGTGACAATATGTATTTTTATTGGCATGTGTGTGAGCGTGTGTATGTGTATTCACAGAAATCCAGCATTGGTCTGAACTCGATTCTAATTGGGCTAGCTGTGTTAGAGGCCCTTTGCGCCATCTGGACCTCTCTCATTTTCTGCTGGGCCTTTTGCCGCGTCACGATTTCGCCCGCAATAGCTGTAAGTATTAGGCGTACTGCGTAAATTTTAACCATTGTACACATGAGGCGGCGGTATAAAAGTAACTGAGAAGAAAATACACATAAATGTGAATGTCAAAAGAATTTTGTTAATACGAATCTGGCTGAGCTACTGAAAGAACTGCCCATTTTTTTTTCTAGCAACTGTAACCATATATATATATATATATATATATATATATATATATATATATATATATATATATATATATATATATATATATATATATATATATATATATATTCCTTGGATCACTGGATTTACAATTATCTGATGGTGCTAATGACGTTTTTGAGGAGGCTTGTAAAAGCTACTTGCTAGAAGCATGGTGTTTACGCTGCAGTCTGCAAGCATAAGATGAGACACTGGCCTAAATCTTCACATTGGTTTAAAGCAAAGGATTTTAGTATGCTTATTTGTCTAAACTCTGACTTTTATATTTTACATTTTACGCTTTTACTGATGTAAATTGGACGCATTGTGAGCTTACCCCGGTTTACGGTGCCCCCGTTTCAAAGGGGTAGTTTTCCTAATGAATTGAATCTTGATTGAATTATTGATGAATAGAGAAATTAGTCATCTATATCAGCATCGATGTATGTATCGTTCTGTCTGTGTCAGTATGTACCTATTCCCACATGTTAAAATCCGAATAATTGAAATTTCACAGCCCATTGTGCCGTCCGTACAACACACACAGCCATTTGTGCGGATGGTACAGGCCTCAGGGGTGACACCTGGCGACACTCACACGCTCCATGACCCGACTTTCTCAAAGGATACAGGTAAATGTTGTAATGTATCATTTGGCACTCTATATAAATGTCTGCAATGATGGTCCTGCCCCGAGTGTCTGGAGACAAAATAAGGTTGCAATCATGTATTTGGCACTGAAGTTAATAATAATAATAATAATAATAATAATAATAATAATAATAATGATAATAATAATAACACTACTACTACTACTACTACTACTACTACTACTACTACTACTACTACTACTACTACTACTACTACTACTACTACTACTACTACTAGTACTACTACTACTACTACTACTATTACTACTACTACTACTACTACTACTGATAATAATAATAACAATAATAATAAAAATAATAATAACAACTACAATAATAATAATAATACTACTAATAATAATAATAAAAATAATAATATTAATAATAATAATAATAATAATAATAATAATAATAACAACAAAACAATAACAACAACAGCAACAATGATGATGATGATGATGATGATGATGATGATGATGATGATGACGACAATGACAATGACAATGACAATAACAATAACAATAATAATAATAATAATAATAATAATAATAATAATAGTAGTAGTAGTAGTAGTAGTAGCAGCAGCAGCAGCAGCAGCAGCAGCAGCAATAATAATAATAATAATAATAATAATAATAATAATAATAATAATAATAATAACAATAATAATAATAATAAACATTATATCTTATTGATAATAAAAAAACACAAAGAAACTGCAAAATAGGCTATCTCTCTCAAACTTGGCATGGTTATATATATATGCATAAACTCGAGTGCTTTTGTGAAGACAGGTAGCAGTATTGACAATAATGCAAATTAAGGCCCTTGGAAAATTTAAATATTGAATATCTTGCAAAGTTTTATAGGTAGAGGTTCCATTCCTCCTCCAATACATGGGTTTGTGATTCAGGAGCATCAAATGAACCGCAAACAAAAGTCGTATAATTTTAATGTATGGCAATTAGGAACAGTTGAAAAGTTTAAATACTGAATATCTTGAAAACTATTACAGGTAGAGGTGCCATAACAATTTCAATTCATAGGATTGTGAACCACACACATTTTTTTTTTACAATTTTAATTCATGATAATTAGAAACATTTGAAAACCTAATTATTTGATATTTTCAAAGCTATTAAAGGTAGAGGTGCCATTCCGAGATCAATGCTCAGGTGTCTGTTGTGGGTGCATCGAATAAACACAAATATAACTGGCAGCATTGATTTAGTAATTAGTACATTTAAATGTCAAATATTTGAAAAGCTGTTTAAGGTAGAGGTGCCATTTGTATTCGAGGTGCATCTAGCAAGTTTGATCTCTGCATGTTTATATCTTCAGTGAGAAAAAGTAACCCTTATGCCACGTGACTCAGATGGTGGTTTGGCTTCGCTGGGCATGATCAGCTGAGATCTCCACGTGGCTCATTCAGATACATAGGAATGAGAACGGAAGTTATCGCCTATGCACTGAAACCACCCAAAAGCACCCAGAGGTTAAATAACGCATGATACATGATTTAACTTACTTTCTTAATCACTTGCAAACATTTTCAGTGGGAACACAGGGGCAAGAACAAGAAGACACTTCGTACGGTAGGTCAGCAGCTATGCGTAGTGCAGGACAGTCCAGGTAGACCAGCAGCTTTGCATGGTGTGGTCAGGGCATGGCGTGTCAGCCTACTGTAGGCCACCGGCTTTGTTTGGTGTGGGCTAGGCATAGCATGAAAGCCTACGGTAGGTCAGCAGCTTTGTTTGGTGTGGGTTAGGCATGCGCTTAGTGCTGTCAATTTAGTCTCATTTTAGCTTGGTAAGGATACATTGTGCAGCGTTCAAGGTTTTTAATAGATCTATGGAGGCCAAGTTTGTTATACATGTGCCGCATACGGCGTTTCACTTGCACGGCAAATAATTCCACCTGTAGCAAATACAATTTTGCTGCAAGAAATAGTGGGAAACATTATGTTAAGTCAACAAAGCAAGATATTTTTTTTTCTTCAAAAAACAATACCGGCTTCTGTGCTCTGCTCTTTCTTGAAGTGAGAAATATAATATATATATATTAGTGCTTTGTAGATAGTTTGTCTGGATAAGCAATAAACGCATTGTATATTGTAATACCCGTTTCTCGTCAAAAAGCTGAATAGTTATTCACTTAAGTAGTGTTACGGGTAATCGAAAGCAGTAGACAGCATGGTTATGAACAACAAGAGACGTAATTTGGGATTGTGGTGACAGATACAAGCCTTGTATCATACATGTAAGTGTCCTTATGACACACGAAATCAGATAACACAGGAACTCATTCTTGGTGAGTTTACTCTTTTTTATTTCCCGGTTGAAACAGAGATGCTTCACTGAACAGACCAACACATAAAACCATGTTATGCGGACAGGACTTACAAGGGTGAATGATATGTGGACTTGGATTACGAGTACAAGGTCACGTGCGTATTTATCCAAGCAAATGATTGAACCACTGGCTGGGAGCCGTAATCGTCTCGTTATGGCATATGAGAACGCAACTACTTTATCAATGTTGTACATGTGGTATATTACCACGTATGAGTGATCCTAGTGTCACTTGAATTAAAAACAAAACAAAAAACAAACAAAAAGAAAGAAATTTGATTGTTCCACGTGTGTCTCGCTGGATACCGAACAGCATGTTTCAGCGGTATGAATTTTGCCTCGGAAAAACATAAAGTTATCCGTTGATCACCATAGGGACATGACTGATATAATATCCCAAAAATCCTAAGAAATGAATTGTTGTTAAAACCATTGTTGCATATTATTGATCTTGCCATTGTGTTGAAAGTCGGGTCATTTATGAAAATAGTTTACGTTCGCACATGTCCAGTATTTTTAAGCTCCTACATTAAGGGGGTATTTTCTTATTCTTGATAATGGAAGGGAATTCAACACAATTGATTGGAGTTACGGTTATAGAATATTATATTTTTTAAGTAGGGACATTCAGAATAATGGTTGCAGTTAATATAAGGAACGAATGAAGTTGTTTTTGCTAACACTGAATATCATGCATTTCAAGGGCCCTTATAGGAACTAAATAAGATACCAAACGTTGGTGACAAAAATGTAAATCAGGTCAATTGGCGGAACAGACAACTTATTTGTAATCAATGCAGTGCCAGTGATATTGAAAAACTATCTAACGTTGGAAACTGCTGTTCTTCTATGTCCACGAAAGCTTAATGAAATAGTAGTAAAAACTACTATAAGAGTGGAGTAACAGTATTATAGCCTCGTAGGTAATTAGAAAGCTGAAATTGGATGTAAAATAATACTTGTAGGCATTTTTGCACACAGCAGTATGTAGAATGGATATATTTTACATCAAATCGGACGACAATATGCTTTTTGTAAAAGCGTAATGGCAGTAAAGCTTTTTCAGTGCCAACTGTGACTGCAGTAGAACTACAACAAACTGCCCTAAATCAGAATAATGCTACATTATATCCCTTGTATAAGACCTTTCATTCAAGTACCAGCATGCATAATTAGATTTGTGGTTGAACAGTTATGACAGACAAGTATTGTTATCGATAATCATGCACCCATCCAATCTTAACGGTAATGTTTATTGCGATTAGAGATATTGAATATTTGAAAAAAATTATATCTGATACATGGTATGATATATTTGATATACTGCTTTCAATATCCAGGAGAGAAAATTCAAATGTTATATTTTTCAAATCAGGTCTTTAAAGGTTTATTCCATGTCTGGTGTCTAAAATATGCAGTTGGCGGTGCAAAAATTCTAAACATATAATGGGGAAATGCATAGTTGCGTTTTATATTGAAACAAATTCCAATTTTCAAGCTTCACAAAAAAGGTTGTATTTTATTTTGTTCACATCTTTTCTTTCTTTGTGACAACAGCCAATCAAATCTCTCTCTCTCTCTCTCTCTCTCTCTCTCTCTCTCTCTCTCTCTCTCTCTCTCTCTGTCTCTCTCTCTCTCTCTCTCTCTCTCTCTCTCTCTCTCTCTCTCTCTCTCTCTCTCTCTCTCTCTGCGTGAACTGGTGGAAACTATACACTGCATGAAATGCAATAAAACTGATTTTACTATTGATTGGTTATTCTCTATTCCATAGTATTTCTAAAGCCCGTCGGATTAATGTACCCGCAATCAATAATAGAAAAAAATCTCATCTGACAAAGTCATCCAGAGCTAGACATGTATTGTTTAACGAGGTTATCCAGTGATAAATGCGTATTATACAGGCAAGGTTGTCAAATTGTATATGACATATGGTATATTAAAAAATTGGATGTCTGAAATAAAATTTCTGGATCCTTTATTGGCAAATAGTGAACACGAGTTACATTTTACTTCGTCTTGCCATTATTGCCTTCTCCAATGTTTAGTTCACTCTTATCGTCTACGCCAAACTTTGATGGACTCTACGAGATGTATGACAATCACAGTTTTAAGCGTTTAGCACTGACATATTAAGTGCGTGAATTGCCCTTTGATACACACACACACACACACACACACACACACATATATATATATATATATATATATATATATATATATATATATATATATATATATATATATATATGTATATACATATATATTACTGATAGAATGACATAAATTCCATTATTTTAAACCAACTTGACCCAGATATCCAATACGAGATGACCCATAGTCAGAGCGAACTTACCTTTCTGGGCTTGACGCTTGTTCTAAAGCAAGGAATAAGTTCACTGGATATATTATACAACCACCAGGACACTTATCTATATCTCCCCTTTAACTCTTGCCATCCTAGCCATATTTAAACAAGTATCCCGTACAACCAAGCAATAAGAATTGAAAAAATAATGAAAGATCCGGAAAAAAAATACGTTCAAATGAACTCTGTGGATTCTTAAAAGTTAGAGGTTATCCGGACTCGCTAATGTCTTGTGGAATACGCCGAGCGTTAGATATACCACAGGCAAGACTCAGCATAAATAAATTAGTGACGCCATACAAATCTTAAGCCATGCTGTCTTTAAGTCACCACTTATGTGTATGTCAACGAAGAAGTATCACGACATTAATGACGTCATAATATAGAGTATGTAAGTAGCCCTGTAACGGATTTACGCTGACCCCTGGAGTCTGGACACTACTGATTTCAATTGTACGAAGTTGTCAACAGGTGACTTTATCTAAAAGATAGCACTACCACTTTTATTTACCATTTTCGCATGTGCCACTGATCTCTCAACATGTGAAACTTGTGATGCACTATGCATTCAGGAGCATCGCCAAGTAGACACGTTTTTATCTTAGTAATTCTACATTCTTAGACCATTTATGTGAACGCGCCGATGGCTGTAACACAGAATTTAAGAGCAAATGGGTAGTCGAACTTTTAAATATATCTGTGCCGTTAATATAAACGTATTAAGTGTACTGGAGCCCGTTTTATAAGAACTGAGCTTCATTTGCATTACTTGTACGAGCTTATTACCTGTCATCCCATGCAAGCTCTTAGCGCTTACATGCAATATAACTGACGCTCATTGCTATATGTTCTCCTTAATTACACGTCAAAACCTTAAAATTTACACTTTTACCTTGTTGGAAGATCTGCTTAATGCTAAGATATATAGCGTAAATCTGTTGAGCTGAAGTGGCAATACCAGGAACCCTCTTTTTCATCGAATTTTCCAATTTTGATAGTTATGGTTTAATGCATGTATTCACATTGCGTAATAGTCATGTTGGCGAAATTCTACATTTTTTTCTCCTCTTTTCATTTGCGTACCACCATTTTGTCTTTACAACCAGGTTGTAAGGACAGAGAAACAAAAAGTGGTCAAACGTGTAGTTAAGTCATGTTACCTATCAGAAGAAGACACCAGCTGAAACAAGTCAATTGCAAAACTTTCTTTTGAAGTGTCAAGTGACCAGAGAGTGACACAATTTTGCGGGGAGCGTCTCTTAATGGGAAGTATTCATATCTAAATGCGGTCCTACTCTAACACCTATTGAGCAAAAGAGGGAGCCACCTGCATCACGGCAGATCCATGTACTTAGCATGGTCAAAAGTACTTTCTCAACAAAATGAACAACACAAACACACATTAATCTTAAGAAAATGTATTAACATATATTTGAAGCATAAAGGATTCCTAAATTGATAAGAAATGGACTCTCTTTTGGTTGAAAAGTTGTTATGTATGGATGTTTATGTAGTATATAATACAAATCTGCCCTGATCATGGTGGAAGCATCAGTCTGTAGCCCCGGCAACACAGGAAGTGCGCAGGGTAACAGTTAAATATAAATGTCTCCTATTCCAACTTGTTTTTCCTACCGTTTGAGGCATTTTTCGGTCACCTTGCATTCATAGCACCATAAGCATATCAGGGTGAGTTGTAAGGGAATAAGAGATGTTGAGTAGCTCCTTATAAACACATTTACAATGTACATGAGTGCAAGGTACCGGTGAGCAAATATGATGCGGCTGCCATTCAATTCCAACACGGAAGTAACCAAAACTTGCCTCCACTACCCTCTTTGTTTTCAATTGGTACAGTAAATTTGAGCCACAGCTGCGTTGAAAGGTCAAAGTAGAGGTGAAACTGATTATACTGGCTTCTGTCTAGATAAGGATGGACCCTAGGCCCATAGTAACTATAAGCCATTGATAGGAAAATACATAATATGCTTTCATTTGATGCAGTTAATCTTGACTTTGAGTGATATTGACAGGTCAGAGTGAAAGCAAAGTAATACATTGGCTTTTATGTTGGTGATGATGGATCCTAGACCGATTATTGATATTAAACAGTAATAGGAAAGTGTCCAAGTGCTTTCAGTGTTGCAGTTAATCTTGGCCTTGAATTACTTTGAAAAACCAAATTGGTGATCAAGCTGACACATTGGCTATTACAC
>OZ026626.1:40001430-40106430 GCA_964020975.1 Hermodice carunculata | reverse complement strand
ATGAGAACTATTTGTGTGGTACTACATATTTGATTGTCTTTAACGTCTATGCTTATCATTGATACACACCAGATGATCATACAGCAATTATTACCGTGAAAATATATAGACACACAGTAACATCCTATCAAGTTTGTTTTGAGCCTGTCAGTTGTGATTAAAACATGGATGCAAACCTTTCAGTTATCTTTAAGGAGTTTAGTATAATACGGTGGTGTGACAGGGAGGTGTCACTAACTAAATTATTATATTTCATAGCACAATTTGTGATGCTGCAGCCACAAGTAAGGAATTCCGAAGAAAAATATCATTATGCTATATTACATTTTTTTTTAAAATTTAAAGTATCAAAAACGCCATGAACAGTACGGTGTAAACATGTTGCGTTTTTATGTGGTGGATGTCACCCGAAGACATGAGAAAAAACTCACCCACAATCCGTTAGTAGCCGCATAGCCCACCGTGCACAAAATCAGCATTCATTAATCAAGGATGTTAACCTCTTCTGCTTGCAGGTCTGAATAACCACTTCAGCAAACATGCGTCGAGGCTTGTGGCAAATGTGTTTGTAGCACAACAAATGACCATATGCTTCTGGATAACTGTGCACATTAACTATATAAAAAAAATCACATAAGAATATTGTTCTAAAAAAGTCATAAAGTCTTCCTAGAATGGATTCTCCGACGGACAACACAAAGTATGTCAGTAAAGTGTATAAAAACAAGTTAATATTGTTCTTTGGAGCAGCTGATATTGTTATTGGCACTTTCTGCATTATTCTGGGTATTTCTGCTATACTTGCATACCCTTATGGCGTATCGATGATCGGAGTACCGGTTCGGGTCGGCGCCTTTGTGAGCAGAACATTAACGTCAAGGATATACATTAGGTCATCGGTACTCTTTGTGCTGCCTAACACTTTCTGGATATAACATTATGACTCAATTTAAAATTGAAAAAGTATACATTTATAGAAAGTACGCAAATTAAAGATTTTGGGTTTGGAACTGTGGTAGTGTGTTTTGAAAGCAATAAGTTTACAGTAAGTATACAAGTGTAAAACAGTTTATCCCAAATATCCAAAGAAAATTAAATATACCTTCTACACTTCAATATATTACGGTATCAAATTTTTGGGAAACTCTAAAATATATTCCACATTAAAGATACATGTCTCAAAATAAAATTAATTGTTTTCTTTCAACAGATACAGATGCTTGTGGTTAAATATATAACACATCAAAGAAAGTCACCCCTTAACTGAATCCTGTGACAAAACGTCACTTTTTGTTTTTAAAATCGATGACACGATTCTGTATTTATTATATAAACTTGACTTTGCAGCAGATTTGAGGTCTTTTATCTTCAAAATTGAATGAATCGATATTGGGCTGAAATATAATGATTGTTTGTACTATGCTATGCAAACATAGCCACCATCTAAAGTAAAAAAAAAATATATATTAAAATAAAATTTCCAGTTTGTTAGCTTTAAAAAAAAATATGCTTTGCCTTACTTAAAATCTGAATCTATGTTTATACATGACAAATTATAAAAATCAGTGCTAACCTAACATATGTCCTTGATGCTGTTTTCATTTTGGTTCTTCCTTATATAATTCTATTGCAATTCCTGGTCAGTTGCCTACACATTTTAAACTGGAAAACTAGTTCAAAGTAATGCTCATATGGATAATTACAATATCGATCAAATCGTTTATACTCAGCATAGATTTAGCACTACAGAAGGACAAAGCTAGAATTTGTAAAGGAATAAGGAGACATGTTATATGTTCTCTGACATTACTACTCCATTTGAAAGATGTGATATAATAATGCAGATTTACATCAATAAATTTCCACAAAAATATAAGACCTCTCTAACATACATATTCATATCATACCATTGTCTTATACAGTTCAGTATAACAGGAACCTTAGGTCTGGCTAGCGTTGGATCCAACACTAGTTGCAAGGTGTGTATTCTCTCTGAAACACGAGGGGGAGAGAGAGAGAGAGAGAGAGAGAGAGAGAGAGAGAGAGAGAGAGAGAGAGAGAGAGAGAGAGAGAGAGAGAGAGAGAGAGAGAGAGAGAGAGAGAGTATCACAGGGCCGTACTATAAAGTCTTTTGTAACCATCTACGCAGCAATTGCAGACTTTGCGCCCTCTCCCAAAGATTCACAGCCAAGGAAACTGCCTTTACTGTTTAATGGGTGATAATAGGACGACTTATCTGCCTCGTGCCATCACTGTGATCCCTCTTTTACTATGGATTGCGTGATCAAATTCATGGACCAGTGATGGTTAAGAACACGCTTTTGGCACTACGGTGTAGCCTGTGCTGAAAGACTCTCATTGATTAACCAAATTGTGGGTTCTGAAGATAGACGGTCTTTGATTGAAGGTATGAATAAAATGAAATGTATCAAGCACGTCATTTTGAAAAGGTGATTTTCCAACGCATGTCGTCTTTTATTGTACTAGTCGTTCATGACAGGAACTACTTTAGTGCTTTCAAGGTACAACATTATGGTACCACGACCTATACTATAGATAAAGTGGTGCAGTTATGCGGAAAAGCAATTCAGAATATACACCAAATATCTCATTTTCATGTGAGGGGGAAAGCAAGCTTTTATTAGCCAGTGTTTATTTTCACATGTGATTCTTTTAAGACTTAATAAATATTTTGAGCCCAGATTGTTTATTAATGACAATATAAGGATGCTTTTAAAAAGAAGGGGGGGGGGGGAGGGGCTTGTTTGTTTATATTATGGGTATACACCAACTATTTTCAATATTTATCAACAGCTAATGTTTACAATGATGGGTGGCATTCTTCCGCTTTGAAGGTCTTAGCCTTTATGGCCCTCTCCGTTGTGGCATCTGTCGTGGCAGCATCCCTGATTTGTGTGGCAGCCTTTGGCATTTATAAAGTTAATCTTCCCATTAATTAAGTTTCACCTTTGACGTCAACACACCACTTCATTGGGGCACTAGTGAGTTTTACTTTTTGAATGTAGAATTGTTTGACGGAGATTACAGAGAGTAAGAGGGGAAGGGAGAGTTATATTTTTTCTGCCAATATTAATTCAAGAAGCACCAGTGTAACTATACGGACACATACTGAGGTAAGCCAACCTCACACAGTAAAAGAAAAGACAAATATCTAAGCAGTTCATTTGCTTCATACGAGAACATTAGTCATCATCATTTCATTAGTGCTATTTAAAGCCATCTTAGATTCAATTGCAAACCTGTAAATTTGCTTCAATGAAATTCATAATTTCTTTCAGGATAATTGATTTGAATAAGCAGTTCATTTGCTTCATATGAGAACATTAGTCATCATCATTTCATTAGTGCTATTTAAAGCCATCTAAGATTAAATTGCAAACCTGTACATTTGCTTCAATGAAATTTATAATTTCTTTCAGGATAATTGATTTGAATGAAGTATCAACGATATCAAAGCAAAACAGATCGGGTGACATAATTTGAACAATCATTGCGCTTTTATCGTCGGGGGGCAACAACTGGCAATGCAATCATAAGAGTGCAACATAAGTGCGACTTTTAATACATCTTACCTTTTTGGTTTGTTGGTTTGTTTTGTTTATCTGTGTGTGTGTGTGTGTGTGTGTGTGTGTGTGTGTGTGAGTGTGTGTGTGTGTGTGTGCGTGTGTGTGTGTGTGTGTGTGTGTGTGTGTGTGTCTGTGTTTTGTCAGTTTTTTTCGCTTTTTTGTTTTTAAAATTGTTTTGTTCGTTTTCGTAAAATCGGTACGAAGGTTACCCAATTCACTCACACATACCAAACCAAATAAATGTTAGACAAAAAGCACAATTGCCAAAATGTTCCCTGTACGTATGAATAGTATGCTGCTGCTTCTGTCAACTTTGGAAGCCTTACTATCAAGCTGGGCATCAGTAATTTGTTGGACATTTTCTTATTGACATCCTTTTTGAATATAATAAAACATTATGTAAAGTCAGAGTGAAATGATATCCGAAAAAGCAACACGTGATTTTTTTATTAGGTTTCTTGTGGGGCGAGAGGTCACATCATCTGGAAGTGGATGAGCTTTGGTGATGACAATGAAATACGTTCCAGTTGACTGTGTCGCCTAAGCAAGTCAAAGCCTGAGCATTTGTGTAACGTGTGTTCCATAACTGTAATCTTCTTCAACAAAAAAAATAGGACAAAAAAAAGAAAAAACAAAAAAAAAAAAAAAAAAAAAGAAAAAACAAAAAAAAAAAACAAACAAACAAACAAAAAAAAAAAAAAAAAAAAAAAAAAAAAAAAATTAAAAAAAAAAAAAAAAAATAAAATAAAATAAAAGAGTGTGAGATCTCACTTATAACCTTAGCAGGCACCATACAAATGCAAGTATTGGAACAAACATTGGTGCAGGTAAAGAGAGAGAAAAAAAATGCATTTTGGTATTTGTGAATTTAGTATGTTATCAATATATTGTGATATCACCATCTAATAACAACTTCAGAGTTCCTGATAAGCTCAATTCCCATCTCAATTTGGTGGCTGCCGAATGCACTGGAAAAACCTAGCGCAATCTGTACAATGTCAAGATATTCTTTACAACCACTAAAGCAAAAATATTCACATCAACCTCGCATTTGCAGTAGCACCATCTGGTGAGAAAGAGGGGAGGTTAGCAAAGGCTTTATGATTTCATGAGTTCCTGTTCTCCCCCCCCCCCCCCCCCCCTCGTTGCGTTCTTCCTTTCTCCAACATGGGCCCTCAGTGTAAAAAAGTGTGCATGGTGGACCTTTGAGTGAAATCACATGGTTATTCATTTCATTAGCCCCCGGATGAGATGAAAGTAGATACAAGTACATTTAAAATATTTACAAATCCGTTTGGACTAGCTACGCAAAAACAGCTATACAATGTGCTTTAATATAATGAATTCAAATGAAGCATAGGAAGCTCTTGATGCAGGGCTTATGGCTATAATTATGCAGTTTTGAAATATATACATCTGAAGTGTCATCTCTGGCCAGTGTATTGAAGTAAACATATACCACATTCGTTTTTTTTTTTTAAATTGATTTGGACCTGGACTTATTCAAGGTAAATGGTCATTGAAAGGCTTCATTTAGTATCAACAGGTGAAGGCAGTTGGTGCCATTGCCATTTCAGCAACCTAATAATTCAAGTCAAGCGTGAAAGCCATAGCATAGTTGGTCATCGTCGTATCTGTATCCCAGGACGGAACGGGTAATGGACGAACAAGACGGAGCTCATGACATGTAAACCACTTGTCGTATTAACATATCAAATCCATTCCCGATAACTCTACAGCTGTATGTTAGAGGGAAATCAGAGTAAAAATTCAGCTAAAATCAAGAGGCTTTTTAACCTATGAAGTGGTTATTAGTATACATTATACATTCCATTCAGCTAACGAAGGTTCTGCTGGTCTAAAATAAATGTATCCAAAACAACACTCGTCAACACGTCTCGTGTATTGCTGCGGTCATGAGAGTCCTGGAACTATTGTTAATCTGACAGAAGTGGTAGCAGTACCAGGCAGTAGTAGTTGTTGTAATGAACTGATGACATTTGCGAAGTTAAAACAAGAAACAAATAAATGATAATGATGAGCCCCCAAGAATTTAGTTTGTATATTGGGCTGTGTATTCTATGCCTCTGCCGAGTTTAAGACACGTCTTTGCCAGAAATATTAAGTGACTGCCCTCAATAGGATCTGAGCTACAGTAGGTGGACAAATATAAACAGGCAAGGTTTTGAAACGTAAAATTATATGATCAAAATGGCAGATTTATGGTCACAAAAACTGTAATTCTTCATCATTACAAATACAGTCTATATTTATATATAACCAAAAAAAAAGCCAACGGAAAAAAATGATGTTTTTTTTTTTTTTCACAACCTCAAGTGTCTAGATCCATTAACCTTTAATGGCTTACTTTTAGAAGTTGTCAAAGCTATGGATACTATAATATTAAATTTGACTCCGAGAAGAAGCCTCTGTTTGATACCGTGCCAAAAAGCCCAAAGGAAACAGACTCAGGGAGCGTCCAAGAGCGCAAAACTTTGTTACAGTGCCATGGGTAAACCACCCCCTGTAAGCTGCCAGATGCTCTCTTATGTTAGATTATGCGTGTGAGGTTTGGACTAGGAGTACAGAGTTTGATGTTCTTGGAACACTTCAGTTTAAACAATTGCAATATATGTTAGGTGTCCATGTCCTAAAGCTGACAATTGGTGTTTACAGGGACACTGAGTGTTTCCCCTTAACTTGCGTCATGAATTCAGAATGGTTGAATAATGATTACATAGTTTGAAGTTACCTGAAAATAAAATATGAACTGCACATATACTACGCTGCTAGACATACAAAACTTTGGTCGAAATACATAATTGGCATACAGTGGTGCCTAAAATTCTGGTGTGTACTGGTCTGTCTGAAAGCTTAAAAACACACCTTTTTGGGGTTGAAGCGGTATTTCCTGAGACGCTGAAGGACAAAATATTCAGTCAATACTTTGGGGGTAATAAATTCAAAACTTGTGGCGTTAGATCCCGAATCGAAACTTAAGAAAGTGTAACATTTTTTAGTCAGAATTCTGCATGGAACCATACAGTTCTTTACACTGCCTTCTACAACATACATATAGGCAATATCCAAGTTTAGAGTAAGCTGACATAATTTAAAACCTAAAAGAGGCCGCCACGTTCAACCTGTGACACCATTAAACGAAAGAATATGCCTTAATTGTAAAGCTGGTTACATTGATATCGAGAAAAACTTTCTTTTAAATTTTGCACGATACAACCATGAAAGTCCATTTGAACAAAAACGGTCACTCAACCTGCATAAAGGAAAAGGAAAAGATGAGGCAACACATGTACTAATCTCTAGATCAAAACTATATTGACTACTATGGTTTTATGATACCACTTCGCAATGCACCTGTTACCAGTCCCGGGACCATGGCCTGTCTCAAGATTCACCAGACAGGGTGAGGTTTTCTTCGAGACGGATGCAGTAACCAAAGTCTGTAGCGCCCAAATATGGTAAACACAGACAAGCTTTCTGTAGGTCGAGGTACATATTACGAATTCTGATTTATAATCCAATTCGTTGAGTCTGTAAATAAACGTAGCATATTTGATGGAATATTTTTCCCTTAAGAGACCACACTACCTAATGCAAGAACACACATTGCAACATCTTGCCAATTAAGATATTATTGAATATTTACCATAACACTTCCTTACGACTCTGCTGTCTGATAATCTTCTCCAATTAACACATGGCTGAACGTGGTTTACTAGATATATCACTAGGCTGAGCCTGGCCCCCTCAATATATCTCACGCCTGAAAGAGAAAAAAGAAAATGAAACAAACACAAAACAAACAAACACAGAAAAAAAAAGAAAAAAAAAACAAACAAACAAACAAACAAACAAACAAACAAACAAACAAAAAACAAACAAACAAACAAACCAATAGATAACCTCCCACCCCTCTTAAAAATGCTGCCCCACCATGTAGTTCTCTGACTAACTAGCTCCAGGCGGTGAGTTTCGAAACTTATCTTGGATAGAAATGACTCAACAATGTACCACCTTTCTTCCTGTATCACACCCCTGACCGTGTCCTCTTTGATTTTTAACATGGCTGAATTTAGCCCCTTCCATATAAAACAATCTGAGCTTTGCTGCTCAATTATCACAAGGCTGAATTTGGCATCCTAAATATACCTTATTCCTGACTTTAGCCGGTGTCTCGTGTCAAATAAGCTGTGTTTTTATGGGCCTTTTTTTTGTTACAGGTTGCACCCAATGTGGCAATACGGTGGAAAACAAACGAGCCGTTACAATTTCCCAGGGCACAACATTCGTTCTCAAATGCAACCCAACGCAAAAAAGGGATCTATGAAATAAAAAAAAAGAAAAAAAGAGAAGAAGAAAAAAAACATCAAACAAACAAATCAATCAATGGTTTATAAAGGCTCAGGAAATAATATATGCTTGCAAAGATAATAGCAACTGCAATGCGTACAAGAACGGGACAAAGATAGGTACAATGCTGATCTGCTACTTACAATATACAAAGAATCCGTGGATGACCATGGAACATATTTGTGCAATGTTTCTGCTGTTATCAGTTATACGTATGTCAAAGAGAGTATTCTCCATGTTGACAAAGTGAAAAGCTTTGTACTGCCACAAGAAGAAATAAAAACGGATATCAAAATTGTATAAAACTACAATTAGAATCTCACATGGTTGTGATCCAAAGGCAAAAAGGGCATCTCCCTTTAAATGCGGAAGATGACATGATGTGTAAAGTTAGAAGGACATTTCAAATTTACTATTCTTAGCTTTTTCTTTCTCCAGTTTTGAAATTGTTACTCACTAGTGTTTTATTCGCGTCCAGGAATGTCCTTTATCGTGGTGGAGAAAAAAAACTGCATTGTCTCCATTCTAGATCGCATGGGGAGCAGTGACATGTTAGTGGTTGCATCATTCTCACCAATAAGGTATGTTTGTGGTTTGGCCTTTCTTTTCACCACAGCATGACACATATACGACAATCATCAAACATGCTGATAGGAACAAGGCCCATTGCAATCGGAACCCTTGCGGTAATGTTTTGTGGGTCCATAGGTAGGACCACTGGTGACACATTTTGTGGAGTCACGTTTTACAAGGGGAGCAAACCTTCTAGGATTTCTGACAACCCTGTGTGAGTGTTGCAAGGTAGGTGTTGCCCTCACTTTGGGCCAGTTGGATTTCTGCTTTGCCAGGCATGATGGCACTGATATCAAAAAGACACTTGGCCCTGCAGTCTGCATAAAAAAAACCTCTATCAACATCTCTGTTATTTCTGTTTGGTGTGAAAGTACGCAAGGAAGCCAAATCGTAATATAAGCTGGGAAATTTCATAGGCATGGCTGAAGGACATGCCCAATCAGAAAGTGCTGTACACTTCTCAGTAATGAGTCACTCTGACATGAAAACTGCGTATCTCTGTAAGGATTAAGATCCCAACTTGCTCCAGCCTATAACATATTTACCTGCAAGAAATGTTGTTCTACTACATGATCATACCTGGTTCACTTATAAAAGCATCATAAACAGTGATGGGTTTATCACATAGTCTGTATTTCCTTGAAACCAAACTTCACCTGCTCCATGCAGGCATGACTATCCAACAGACTGATTGTGCTTTCTGTGGGATTGCTGAAACCTATAGAAACTGGTTGCGTTCTTCACGTCCATCCAACTGAAACTGTCGGGCTCCGATGTTAAAATAGCGATACAGTACGTGAACTCAACCCATACACCAGTGTCAGAACAAGTTTACATAAGCCTGGCTGAACAAAAATCAGGTGACTTGGTAACATAACTCCAGGGCAGAGCTTGAAGCATAATGCCTGGCAACAGCTTCAACCAGGCCAGTTTCTCCTAGGATTTTAAAAACAACATAAGTCCAATTAAAGTTCGACCAAAATAGTCTGCCAGCTGGTCCGTTTTAAGAGACAGACAATTGGACAACTGTCGAGTCTAATAACCCACTCAGCCACTCAGATGAAAGTCATGTCAAGCACTGTCATGCCATCGAGCTGAAGACAAAGTGAAAGAAACAATGGACCATTCCGATTTGAATCAATTGTGGTCGAGATACCACATTTTTTTTCATAAGCAAGATTCACCTCTGAGTATATTGAAAGCAATTCAGCTCATGAAATCTTGCCCGAGAAGCGATATGTGCACCATATATGCATGAAGTATAACTAAGCATCACCCACGCTTCCCATGACCTGCTATAAACCATGCTGAAAAAAAATGGGTGACATGGGAACATAACTCCCAGACAAAGCCTGGCCCAGCATGCCTGGCAACAATCTTGGGTCTAAGTTCCTCCAGAATCTTTAAAACAACATAACTCCCCTAAACTGGGATCCCAATGGTCTGTCAGCTTGACTGTTTTAAGAAACGGACAATCAGATATTTGTTGAGGCTTGCTCTTTTAACCCACTGAGCTGTCATGATGAAAGACATGTTTTGTGCATGCCCGAGAATATGTTAGGACTTTCAAATTGACAGGTAAAAATATCAATATTCAGTAATATCAATAATATGCTATCCATTTGTGTAATGCTTTGTTGAAGAACTACCCTCCCTGATCTACCAGTCCAATGTATTATGTCTTTTTCTGCTAGAATTCCAACACTAAGACTTCTAAGACCCTCACAGGACCTGACAACCGCTACTGATCAATATCACGTTGCGCAGGGGGAACAGCAACCAGCTCAAAACTAATCCAAATAGCAAAATCTAATGTGGCTAACCCAACCTAGAGCCAAGATGTTGTAGCAACAGAAAGTGGCATTAAAATACTCTTCTCTGAAGAACTGTATCCAATATTCTGAGTGAAATGTGACCTACATTACTCTACTGAGGCTTTTTGAGAGAACATCCTACAAGTTATAAGGGGAGGACAACAAAGAGGTTAGTAGAACTATTAAGTAATGTGATATCGAAAGCAAAGGTGTCTATACAGTAATTTTATACCACACAAGAGCTATTTTGCCTATCAATAGTAAATACCCAGAAATACTTCTTTGCAGTGTTCCCGACCGAAACACTCATGTTCCTGACCTAAACATCAGTGCCAGTAATGCCGATAGCAAAGATATTTTATTTCCTTGCTCAGCTTTTAGCAAAGGATCTGTAGGAGGGACCGACTGTGTCTGGTGCTATGCATGCAAGTTATAGAAACACATTAAATGTTTCTTTTTAATTACCTGCAAGCGTTTCAAAGTGCGTCCAGGCAAAACCAAGTCTTTAAATGCCCTACCTGCGAGGAATGTGATTTAGATTGTAAGAGCCCACAGGAATTTCAGGAGACTGAACTCTCAGAATTACCCAAGATAGACTCCCATTAGCAGCCACCATAGAGACTACTTCAATTGACGAGACCAATGAAGATGAAAGTAATCAAATGCAAAATGAAACCTTTTTCAATTCTGCAGCTGAGAGATACCAATAAACCTGCTCATACCAAGTTGTCCCAAACGTTTAATGAACTGTAATTAATTATGCATTCCATTGTTGGCATGATTGTCCAATCAGCTAGTAGCCAAGTTGGGCCCATGCCATCATATGTTTACAACGGATGCCACAGCTAACGCCAGTGATCACAGCATGAATTGTGTTCAACAGTGCAAATCTTTGACCTGAAATGTCACATCAGTGGTGAAACGTACATTTATAAATTACTAACGGTTTGATTTTTCGTTAAATCCAAGCACATCCTGTGTTTTACTTTCTTGTGCTTCCACGTCTAATCTGGCCAGTGAAGCTGAGCACAATATGTAAACAAAGCAGGGTGCGCTTGCTGAAGTGAACCAAATAAACCTGAGTCCTATTAACTGGTCTATCAAATGCCAAAAGTGAGACTAAAAGCAGATTGTCCTGAGTCACGTTATCATTGCTCCTTTACTGATAATATTGAGGAGGATCTGTCAGGTGTGAGTGCAGACAACAGTAAATACAAGGTGGTAACTTTATATTTGGACGAATCCTTACCATGCTACGTCAAATTGAAGGACAACTTGTAAACTGTCTGAATGACCAGTACCACAAAACTGTATTTGCAGAAAAAAAAAATAAAATAAAATAAAACTTGGAGTGCACCTTTCAGCTGAGGAAGATATTATTAAGGAACTGTGACAATCCCTTGAATACAAGATATTAGCAGTAAAGACTCTACAGTATAAAGTTAGGCATTTGCATAATGGGCAACCCTGAGGTCCACAGCCACGTCAGACAGAACAACAGAGTGGAACAAGACCTTGACCACAAAGATAGCACAGTAATGAAGTAAGAATTTGCATTTTCTAAATCCAAAGGTTAGCTGGATAGGTACAGAGTAGAAAAGGGTGCCTTAAAAAGACTGGGGCAGCAGATCCAGTAGAGAAAATTTTGTTTCTTTTCCAAAACTGGGTCTCTAACTTTGGTGGGCCTAGAAAATGAGGCTCCTGACTTTGCAGGTACAGAGTTTTCAGAGAGTTCTAGTGCCTTGACAGATAAGAATGAAATGCTGTCCAGCACGACACCTATTAGGCCCCATACCGCCCGAGTGAGCAGACCTGACCTGGGCACATCATCATCTAAGTGTGACAGAGAAGAGGTGCACTAAGAAGAGAAACAAAGTTATAAGGGAACAGAGTTTTCATGTGGGTCTGAGATATATTAATTGATTGTTGGTTTCTCACCCCTGTCTAACTTCAACCCACTTATCTATGAACACTCTCTGTGAGAAGAAGTTGCATGAACTCACCAACCTCATAACAAATAAACACCTGCGCCCAAGTTCACCAGCTTTAAGAAAAGTTCCAATGGCTTAACTACTCAACCTACTGAAAACATAAAAGAGATCCTTCAGTATCTTATTGGTATCACAGAGGTCAAATTCACTTGTGCTAATGTTATGCTATATGACTAAGTCCTGAGAAGACTGCCATATAGAGAGCAAACGCATAGATACACCTAAAAAGGCCACAACACTCAACCAGTGGATGAATACAGTTTAAACATTGCAGTGGCAAGTCAACACGGTTCTTAAGGTGACTCCAGCATCTACATTGAGGTTATCACATTCTAACTGCTAAAGGGATGACATTCTTAGTCTGTAGCTACTAAAGACAAACAAACACTATCCTGGGGATGCTCAGTTACAAGCAGTACTCTAAAAGCGGTTACTGCAGAGTGCAAATTGATAACTCCCATAACTCTATGTTTGGGCCTGGAAACAGCAGCCAAACACATCGTTTTACAACCCAAACACAGTAGACAGAATGCTTCTGATATTTCAGCTCTATTCATTAGAAAGGAGATTATAAAACCTTTATTTCTCATTGTGCCTGATATATCTAAACATCGACTTTTTAAGCCAGTTTCCACTATTAATGAAAGTAAGAAACGAACTTTCATTAAAATGCTATACAAAGACAGGGGAATTGACTTGATTAATCTTTGTATTATTCTTCACAACAAAAAGGTTCAATCACTTATCCCACCCTATCCGGACACAAGTGTTCCCACTCTATCTTATAAATACAGAAAAGAATCTCTTCTTCTATTTCTAATCACGTGAAAACAGTGTCAGAATTTGAGGTTGATAGGTTTTGTCATAATGAATATCCCTGTGAATGTCGCCAGTCCCATTTTTATCAACTCATCATGGTCATGTCATTACAGGCAATCTTTCCATTATTTCCAATGAAGCACTTAGAGATTTAATTTCAAAAGGTCCTAAATTTAGAGAGCAGAACAAAATATCATGGAAAAGGGATAAACAAATAGTAATGGAAGCTATAGAGAATTATGCTAAAACATGGGCTAAAAAAGAAAATTGTGATGTTCCAGTTTTATCTGAGTCGATTAACGAGATTGGTAGTATAGTGGATAGAAGAAATTGATAAACTGAAGAAAAAAAGCTAAACAACCACCTGATCCTGTCCTTCATAAACCTGAAGTTAAAGCATGTCTACATGATTTACATGAAAACTATGTTTTTGCTCCAGCTGACAAGGCTGCCAATAATGTTATTATCATTTGTAAACGGTTCTATCTTGATGTATTTGTCAAAGAATAAGGGTTACTCAACTCTACAGTTAACTCTACTACCTATCAAAAAGTTAACTTTTCTGTTGAAAATTTAGTGGATGGTCACTTTAAATATTTAGAAAAGTACAACTTAAATTTCAATGATAAATTCCGTAACTTACCAAGGATTTTTGCAATTCCAAAATTACTTAAAACCCCTATAAATTGCGTTTTATTGCTGGATCTAAGTTCTGTTCTACTAAAGAATTGTCAGTTCTACTAGCTAAAGGATTAGAAAAAGTACAGGAATTTTGGTTTGATTACTGTAAAAGAATTGAATCAACTTCAGGAGTTAATAGGTTTTGGATATTAAAGAATTCTGTAAGTTTACTGGACGCTTTACAAACAGATAATGTTTCACCTTACAGGCACATATCATCTTGAAATTTTTCTACCCTCTATACTACAATACCTCATGCAGATTTGAAACGTAGCATTCAAGCATTGATTTTTAAGTTTTTGAGAAAAATACATTTCAGAAAATTATAATTGGTCATAAACATGCTTTCTTTGGTGATTCTGCTAAGAATGGTCAACATGCATTTGACTATGATGAGTTTATAAAACTGTTTGAATATTTGATAGATAATATTTACATTCGTTTTGGTGATAGTGTCTTTAGCCAGGTCATAGGAATTCCAATGGGTACAAATTGTGCGCCACTTTTGGTTAATCTTTATTTTATCACGAGTATAATTTTCTAATGAAAATGGCAAAAGATAAAAATTACCATGCTAAATCATTTAATTTAACTTTCAGATATATAGATGATTTATTAAGTGTCAACAAAAAAAATTTGAAAGATTACATTACATCAATTTATCCTAGTGACCTGGAACTAAAAGAAACCACTGAATCGACCATAACATGCTCATTTTTATATCTACTCCTATTCAATGATGGTGGTATTTTAAAATCAAAAGTGTATGATAAAAGATATGATTTCAATTTTGATATAGTAAATTATCCATATATAAGTAGTAATATTCCTATCAATCCTGCTTATGGTGTGTATGTCTCAAGACTAACTGCTTTCGCAAGAAACTGTACTGATTTTAAAGATTTTGCTGATAGACATAAATCACTTTTTGTAAGACTTATTAAACAGGGGTTTTCCTAAATAAGATTAAAAAAGGTTTTCTTAACTTTAAAGATAAAGATCAATATGTTCTACAGAAATATCATGTTGATTTATATGAACATATTAATAAGGTATTTTCTGAGTGTCAGTAAAACACATAGAAATATGTTTATGTATTTTAATGTTGTAGCTGAGATTGGTTTACCATGAGCTTGATCGAACTTTCAATACTGGAACATAAAATTTATTATAATTACAACAAATATGAAATGAAATAAGGACCATTTAAGTTCTCAGGCATCATGTTGAACAATACAGGCCTTCTATTTTCTCATCCTTTTGAATATAGTGACAAAATGTAAGGAATACTTACTCAGCTGATGTGAGTAATATTTTTGTAACGAATTTTAGGCCTATTGTACTGTTTTTTTCTAATGAGAATGGAACATGGACGAACTTAACCATGTTGCATAATAAATATAATATCAGTATCAGATTTAGATATCCTGTGTTCACGTGAAAACTTTTTTTGGTGTTTAAATTCAAATTTTGACATGTTACGCAATTATAATGTAAATATAGTAGTCTGACTTAAAATTCTTAATTGTCCTGTCATTGTTTGGATGATGTCTGTGAACTATGGTCAGGTAATTACCTTTTATAATTGTACATTAACATTAAGGGCTAAATTTGTTTTAGGCCTACTTTAAATGAATATGAGTGTTTTCCAAAGTGGGAGGATTGGGATCCCGTGAAATTGGTTTAACCCACTGCCAATATGTTGGTAACCTGTTCCAAGTCAGGTAGAAGATACTCTCATTCATTTAAATCCCATTACTGTTGGTCATGGATCCTTCTGACGACGAACACTAGCATGTCTTTCTATTTCGTAAATGATCCTGGATCTGACAAGGTTAAACTGGTATTCGGTTTGGTCTCATCACTATCATTGAAGACTGTTATCCACTTCTTTTTTCATGGAACCCTTATATATTTGGTAACAATTTGAACATTCAGGCATTTTCTGCACATATTGCAGTGCAGTAAGTGTTCCAAGTGTAGTGAAACTGATGTTTTTTTGTTATAATTGTCTGATGAATATAGTTTGTTGTTGTGAAAGTCATGTCAGGTTGGCTCAAAGTGTTTAAAATACTCTTTCTCTGTCTCTCTCTTGTATACATAATTAGCGTCTAAATCAACTGACTGACAAGTTGAACTACGTCTAATTATAAATGAAACAAATTAAAACTGTCACAGGAAAACAGTTATACTTACAGTTACCTTTAAGAATTTCAAATGATCCCCCCCCTCTCTCTCTCTCTCTCTCTCTCTCTGTCTCTGTTTCTCTCTCTCTCTCTCTCTCTCTCTCTCTCTCTCTCTCTCTCTCTCTCTTCATAAAACCGAATCCTTTCTCTGATAAAGGTAGTTGAATTTTAAAATAATTACGACTATTTTACAATTTGGCCTTTTGAACTTTATAGAACCACGAGTTAGACGTACATTATGCTTGGACGACTTACAGATGACTTACAATGGCATACTACATTTCGGAATTCTAAATTATTACCCTAATAATTGACTTATTAGATGATTTGTGGGATTTTATGCTTTCTTGAACATTTAAATGGCCTTTCAAAAATACTTATGGAAACCAATTTGAAATGTGACTGCTATCCTTACAAATTTTGACCAGTGTAATGCATTTTTGACAACGTTTTAATGATCTGAGGCCTAATGTCACTTGCTTCTGGCTGATGTTTAACATTTGAACCAATGTACTTACTACATTTGGAAAATTCAAACACTTTTCTTTTTGAAATACTCTTAGTTTATCTCCTTTAAAACAACATCATGTCTTTAACTACATGCCTATAACACATCGAATTATATAATCATGTTGTTTAGATTCTTATTGATGGTCATTTTAGGCCAAGAGGGCTTTTCTGATGGATTGATGTTGGTGTTGGTGTCGCTTTGTGGACTTATATGGATGATGATCATCGTTGAGATGGTGGTTGCAAGTAGTACCTTTTTAAATACTGAATTTTTTGACATTTTAAGTTAAAAACCTCCGCTTACAAATTCTCTGATGTGCTGCGAATTTTGGTCCCTTTTCATAAATTGTATGGTCCTGTATGTGCATGAATGAAGCAACTGTTCAAGCCAATTTACTGATATAGGCCTATAATTTCAAACAAAACTTTTTGTATTCTGTCATGTGAAAACTAGATAAGGTTTTTTCCCCCCTATGGACCTTTGCACTTACGTTTTGGTCTCTTTTGGGTAAATACGAACTATAAATTTATAAGTTTCAGCTATACATACCAAGGAACATTGCATTTGGTCGGAATTGACTTGGATGTGTTTCGTAAGGACTACGGTTTGGATACGGTAATGACACTGTCTAATTCAAAGACACAGGTGCCAAGGTGACTACCATGTGGCACTCCCCTTATATCTGTCTTTTGTGGACAGGCAACTACTTCATGCCTTCCTTGTTATTATGGACATGAACTCCCTGTGAATAACAATTCAACAGAAAAACAACACATTAATGACAGTCTCACACAAAGCAGACTGCACACCATTTGTAGGGATATTCATGAAGCCATCAATGATATTTATTGAAGAGGTGTAACAGGGCAGCTATAGCAGGATTACTGTCTGTTCTAAGGAACAGCGTGTGCATACTAACAGTAACAGTAGATGTACCATCTTCACCAGCACCCCGCAATGGTGTTTCATTGAAATTATTGACACTTTAACAATCATGTGTCAATGATGCTTTTTTAATCCTAACTTACAATGACATAATTGTCTTGCTTCATTTATAATGAAATGACAATGGTGCATATTAGTGCCCCACCTACAATGAGTATTTGTAGCCACATGACTGTGGTCCTTCATTTATAATGACGGTACTGTGATGCATATCGGTGCCATGATTAAAATGGCATCGAACAATATGGTGCATATTTTGGGGGCTTTTTTTTTTTGGAACTGGAGTATATACCTTAGTTTTTTCGAGATGGTGTAAGTTTCACATTCCCAGGAAAACATCTGATTTCAGCACAGTGACTTCTCTTAACTGGAAGGCATGCATAATAAATTTGCCCGAATCAGGTTCCAAGAATTTTGGCCACTGATGTGTGTATGCAACGTACAATTCTATACCTCATCACAGGTTACTTTTATCCAGCAGCCCGTTCAACGTATTTGTATCTATTATACTATTAAGGTGGCACTTCGATATAATAATATCATTGCATATATAAGTATGCTGCTTTGGTGCCCTCCACTATGTTGCATACAAATGTCCCCATATTTATGAAGCTTGAAGTATGAAAAGTGGATGATAACGACAAGAGAATTAGTGGCCAGAGGTCTTGGAAACTTTATGACAAAGGATTTCAAAATAAATTACACATACTGATATCATTGATCTCGTCGACACTCATCTTGATGCCAACCTAGACCTCCCTACTTCTAATGACTACTATATTTTTCATACAGCTAAAGGAAAATTATTGGAAGCCTAAAATTCCTATAGGGGGATCCCCTTGTACATTTATAATGCAATCACACCAGGCGTGAAGATAATGCCGAAAAATAACTCTGAAATTGTATGGGTAAATCTGAAACATGAAATCATACACATGCTAACTAACCTTTTCATTGCTTTTGTTTATACCAGTCCACCTGAATCCGTATTTGGCAGAATGAGTGACGATGTATTTGAACTCCTAGGGAAAGATATTGAAAACTATTCTTTGGGTGGCAAGCGCCTGGTTTGCGGTGATTTTAATGCCAGTACAACAACAGCAGAGGAAACCTCACCCACTTGATTGCAATGCATGTTTCCCTCTCAGACACTTACATCAGTGATGTACCCTCTGTAAGAAACAATATGGACGCATCAAAATTCAACTATCGTGGTAACATTTATTGGACCTTTGCAAGACCTCTGACCACCGAATTCTCAACAGGAGACTAAAGGGCATTCCACATGTTTTAATCATGTCAGCTCACAAAGTGTGATAGATTATATGTTAGTACATAGCTCAGTAATTGAAAGTCTAGCGTAGTTCCATATGCAAAACCTCAGTTTGGTCCATCTATTGTTTCAAATCCACAAGTAATACCACAGGTCCTTATACACATCTGGAGCCCGATGTTGACTCACGTTCTTTGTCAGAAGTCTAAGTACAAAATCAAGTTGACTGCAATGGAACAACACAGTACTCCAGACCATACAGATATCGATATTTTTGTTTCTACGCTTAACGAGATATTTTTGCTGCAGCCATAAAGGCTAATTTAAAACAATTGAAGTCGAAGAGGGAAAGAAGAAAAGAAACAAAAAAGTGGTATCACCTGGAATGTTAAGATTTGTATAACGATCTTTAAAAAAGTGCCTAACTGCGAGTCCAACCCTTAGATTTGCACCTTTTCATAGCGCACAAAAAAAACGTATATAACGCTCTTGCATACGAAAACACACACACACAACCTTTTTTCAACAAAATCTTTTGAATAAAAATCGTAACCCTACAGTTAAAAAATTCCCACACTTTTTTAGAACATTTAAACTGAACTATCAGAACAAAAATGTAATTATAAAGCAAATCACATATTAGCCATAGTAATTGGTTAGCCCACTTCGCATCATTTCTTAATCAGTCTGATCTGTGTTCGGACACCAGTTTGGCAACTTCTATCAAAGGAAAACATAGACTTGGTATTAAGAGAATTTAATTTTAGGATGACTACCTAGGAAGTTTTTATTTGCTACACCAAAACTGAAAAAAATACCCTGGTTTAAATGGGATTAGAAACGAAATGATTAATGGAGAAAAATGATACAACCACCATTCTGGCTGAAATATTCAAATATTTCTTGGTAAAACAATTTTTCCCTAAGGCATAGCAAAATAATTGGATAATGCCCATGCACAGAAAGGAGACCCTAAAAGCCCTTTGCAACATTTAACCTTGCACCGACAAGACTGATAGAAAAGGAAAACAAAATCGTATTCAGTCTACGTTGTTTTAGCTTTCATGGGAATATATACCTTACATTTAAACTGTTTCAGAGTTGAAGAGTGCCGATAGCTAAATATGCTAGTGAGGTTTGGGGTTTGTATGTAATTAGTTCTCTGAACCAATATAACTTCACACAGCTATGCGAGTGAGTACCCACGCAGCAAGTGCATGTTAAACTATGTCCCTTTGTTCTCGGGGTCCATCATGAGTCGAGTCAGGCAGAAGTGAAAAGTGAACTGGGTAACTTCCCATTGCCTTTTGCCAACTTTTGCCCAGCAACCTAGTGTTGGGAACAGCCATATTATCGTGATCCTGATAGTGTGATAGTCCATTGTTTGTAGAAAATTAATGCTGGATTACAAGAAAAGAATCATTGCTGACGACTTAATCTGAAAAAAAAAAATAAATAAAAAAATAAAGAAATAAATTTGAGCACAAAAATCACTGGAACATTGCAGGAAAAATAAATATCCAGGGATATACTAAACGACTGAATCCCCCCCCCCCCCAAAAAAAAGAACAGTTTAGAATGTTAGATTTTGTTTGCGACACATCAATGTGGGTAGTCCAGATTTAAATAAATTACGCACAACCTGTAATTTTAAGATCTCCTTCGTCAGAGAAAAATATCTTGAGCTCAAGTTACCTGTGTGCAAGAGTAGAAACTTTTCAAAGCTACGAATTAGTCCTCATTGCCTGCAAATTGACAGCGGCCGATATAACAAAACACCTGTATAGAAAGAAGATTGCACAATTTTGCAACCATTGAGCATTAGCAGTTGAACAGCATTTTATGTTGAAATGTGATCACTATGCCACAGACGAAAACCTATTGCTTGCTACTTTGGTACCGTCCAATTTCGAAATACTTGGAGCTATTTCGATTCCTCGTGTCTTGCTACATTTATGACCTTCCTATCACAAACATGTATTCAGGTATGTAAATGGCATCTATCTATCTATCTATCTATCTATCTATCTATCTATCTATCTATCTATCTATCTATCTATCTATCTATCTATCTATCTATCTATCTATCTATCTATCTATCTATCTATCTATCTATCTATCTATCTATCTATCTATCTATCTATCTATCTATCTATCTATCTATCTATCTATCTATCTATCTATCTATCTATCTATCTATCTATCTATCTATCTATCTATCTATCTATCTATCTATCTATCTATCTATCTATCTATCTATCTAACTACCTTCACCTGTGACGATCAGTCTAGTGTAGTCCAGGCGCTGAACTGTGCTATCTTTGCTATGCCTGCCAGATTATGGGCTTTAAGCAATAAAGATTTGCATTGCCAATCCTTTTCATATGATCAAACTGAAAACAAAGTGAAACAAACCTGTCATTTTCGTTTGCGGCCATTGTCGACGAGACATCGCATTAGTTTCGGTTTGACCTGTGCCAGATCGTTGCCCAAACCGTACCATTACGGCCCCAGGTTGGAACTTCCAAAAGGTAGACTTTTGTGGAGATACGGCCCTGTGAAGCATGTCAAACACCAATGCATCTCCCCAGCCATACATGTTGACTCTGCGATGAGACAATTTCATGTCCAGCAGTATTTTAATTCTTTGAAATCCAAGTCAAGGCTGGTGACGAAACTTTGTCTCGAAACCCAAGCAGGAGGTTTATGATACGTCCCCAAGCAGATGTATCCGAAAGCAGGTAGTGCCTTGTAATAAGTTTTTATAATGAGATGGTGACACTCATGAAAATAGACGGCAGTACTGATAAATATTCAAGACCCACAAGATAGGTGAATCCCCACTGAATGATGCAAAATGGATGAAACACATGCAAAAGCTAAAACAAACATGCATGGTTTGTTGAAAGAAATGACAGTAACTGGCCGGGGGGGGGGGGGGGTGAAAAGGTGTTAATTGCAGCTGATGCTGACTCGTCACCCGATCATGGGGAACTGGTCAGCAGTGCATCTGTGATCAATAAGCAAATAAGTATGACCCATGAGTGGAGCATGCCCCCTGCCATAAATCTTGCTAACAGCTTAACTTCTTATATATATATATATATATATATATATATATATATATATATATATATATATATATATATATATATATATATATATATATATATATATATATGTATATATACATAATAAAATTACCTTGAAGTGACCTTGAAGGTTACTTTAGTGAGGTAGGGAGGCTGTTTTAGCCCTTTTAAGCGTTTTTAATACATTTAAAACAAGAAATAGTCAAAAGCATGCTTTGAATATTGGCCTAAGAATACAATTTTTAAAAATGAAAAAAAAAAAAAAAAATGTATCAGGGGTAGTTTGCAAAAGTATATCTTATCTCTACATAACAGTCATACATGTGTATATAAAATAGGTGAAACACAAAGATTACGCTGATTGAGTACATAGTTATAGAAAAATGTGGTTTTAAATAAGTAACTTACCTTTGAAAATTTAGCCCATAATCCCATTTTTCAATCTTGGGCATTATATTATAAAATGGAAAAAGGGTTCTGATTTCAAATTGGTATAATTATGCTGAGACCAAAGAAACGCATGTGGACTTTTTAAATTTTTTTTTTTTTCTTATTTTATTTTTTTTATAAACATCTTCTCTTTAGCTGCAGCCGATGCTGGACATATTCAAATGAGGCAAATCAAACCTTTTCTGATTTTGTGGAAAAATACATTTTCTTGCCGGAATATTTTATCTGTGTTAATTTTTGGTAATGTGCCAATTAAGTTTTTTTTTTTGTTTTTTTTTTTTGTTTTTGTTTTTGTTTTTGTTTTTTGTTTTGTTTTTGTTTTTGTTTTCGTTTGTGTGTTTTTTTTCCTGATAATACTGAGACTTCATCTTTTTCTCATATAAAATAGCCATTTTGTGTATATCTACCAATATCTGGGTAATAGAAGTCTATCTGTGTATAGCTACATTTTGGTGTTTAAATTATTTCAAGGTCAAAAAGAGGTCAAGTTTTATATATCTATAGCATATCTCATAATCTGCTAAGTTCATGGAAATTGGCCTTGAAGTTTAGAAGATAATGCCACATGTATTCTCAAGTAACTAAATTGGTTATTTGGCCCATATTGTCTCTTTAACGTAAACCTGGTTTCTGTCATTTTGTGGGTATGTCTGTCGACCAGTTACAACGGGAAAGTGTTGACAATTGCACTACAGCCACATCCGACCATTTTTGCTATGGGTGCAACATAAAAGTGATCAAACTGCAAATATGCTGCCAACTAGCTCGCCATTTAAATTAAAGATTGGCAGTCTTCCCTGTTTGGTGAATAATGCTTATAGGGTATTATTACTCGATCATAATGTTGCAAATCTGGCATTGCTCAAAATTGGTCTCAGCATAAAAAATATGAGGAAGTCCTGGTGACCCAATCAAAACAATTATAGTGCCAAACAGGTATGGTAGCTCTAGTAATTGTGACAAAACTTCATCCGTCATAAACTATATTAATGCTTAAACTATTTTTTGTGATTTTAGAAACATTTACTATGAGTAGACATGAAAGTATCACCTGCTGCTGTATAATAGTTCGGAATAATATATGATAAGGTCTTGGTACGCTAAAAGACTGTAAATGCATAGGTTATCATATCAAAGGACCCTTTCAGAACCTTGCAGACATACAATATTAAAGTTGCGATATAATAAACTTTCATACCGTAGGTTGTTAAGTATATGCATGTGTAAATGGATCCAAAAAGCAGAAAAAAGTGTCTTTTTCCTGATACAGTTAGCGGCTGTGGAACATCATGTGAGCAGACCTTATGTATCAAATTTAAGAATTGTGTTGACATTAGCTGCTCCACCAAAGAAAAACTTTGTTTATGGAAAAGTAGAAATGCAGTTTTTGGTAGAATGGCTGCCTAATTTATTCTGACATTTAAGGTGTCTCGTTCGGAATTTAAGTGCTGACAATGTGTTTCCATGTTCTTTAGCAACATAAAGTGAGATGTCAGCCTTCCAACATCAAACAGGGCTAGAAACCAAAAAGCCCAAATTTGCCAAAGCGTGAGACCCGCTTTTTATTCACTTTTAAAAGTTCATTATGTCCCAGGAATTTCAAAGTTTGAATCAAAAATCAAAAGCTGAATCCATTTCAAACCGAAAAAAATATATATATATATGAAAAGTGTATATTCCCCTTCCGCAATGTCTGCATAAACACAAGACAAGTGACACAATGACAATTACAAACCACAATTTTCCATTTTATGTTATCATCAAAAATGTATACTTTGTTGGAATTATTTTAAAATAACTGTTTTTGTGATCTATATTAGAGACACGTCTGCTAAGCGCAAGTAAATATCCTTAAGAAATGCAATATTTTAGCAACAAAGTACAAAATCAAAATGAAAGAAACTGTCTCACCGCCATCAATGTCTGTAGCAATTCTCGCATTTGATGTACCTCAATCCATGCCTGTGGGTTTTACTGGCATGTGCTATGCAACCAGAACCAATATTGAGTGGACTGACTTGGATATCAATTTTTTCCGTGACTGTCGGACTGAACAACACTGAGCCTGACCATTCTAAACCCCACTAAAGGTCACGTGACTTCGTATAAATATATCACTGTGGCAATGTTTGAGGTTATTGATGACAATTACCAATGTTTGTGTACTTCTAATGATACTGGCAGTAATGTAAATATTGCCGGGCACTGTGCCTCCTAAAATGGTATCTGAGAGCAATAATACAGCTCATGGGAACTGGTCATGATATTGACAAGCAGATGTGTTTGTAAAATTCTGATCCAAGTTCAAATGTGATGAATTAGAGAAAGTTCAGTTGGAAACTTTACGAGTTTAAGGGCATTTTTTTACTAAATATAATCAAAGTTTGGGTCTCACATATTAGTCAAAGCATAGAATTTATGTAAAACCAGGTGCCCCATTGAAGCAAAAACAGGCATATAGTTAGTCTCTTGAGAAGAAACAGGTTTTAAAAGACCAGCTTCATGAAATATTATAAAATGTATCACTACACTTTAGTTTGAGAGTAAAGGTCTGCCTGTCACTAGTCCAGTTGTACATCTCACGAAAAAGGTCGAACCATTCTAACGTCCCTGGGTAAAAAGAGTAGTGTTCGAACATAACTAGATTTTATACACACTTTAGGCACTCAAATGCACAGCCTCAATAATTTGGGTTAAGAATCCATAGTAAGTTGAGTCTCCATGCACTGAAACTTGAACTACATATATAAGATCAATCTTGTATCTAGTTTCTTCCAGTGTGAATAAGATACAGAGTCTACTCAGTAAACAGTAAACATATGGGTAAGGATGGCAAATTTCCAAAGCTAATTCATTCCAGAGGTGCACAGTTGACAGAGAGAAGCAATTGTTAAAGAAGTCAGTGCGGGATCTGAAATGAGGCAGTTCATATGTTTGTCGAGCATTATCATGTGTAGGAAATCGATTCACATTATCTGGAATGATAGATTGCAAATAGTTAGGTATTAAGTTGTGAACGTTTTTACACATTCATGATAATTTAGCTTCTTTCCCAGCAGAGGCCAGGGTGTGCCATCCAAGCTCTTCATACAGTTTAGCATTCAATATGCCATACATTGCGCCAGCAACTATTCTTGTAGCAGTCAACTGATTTTTTTTCCAACTTTATCGGCATCACTTGATGTGCAGCCCTCCCAGATAGGACTTCCATATTCTAAAATAGGTCTTATAAAAGAAAAACTAGATGGCTTGTAAAGTTAGGCGTTCGAGACGAAACTGGAGGCTTGTCGTAATGTAAATAAGCTTTCCAGTTTTAGCAGCTAGGTTGTTAACGTAGTCAGATCTCAGTTCAGAGCATATAGTAATACCAAAATGTTTGTGGTTACTGACATTTTGCAGTGTGTGACCTTGAAAAGTAAAAAGATGGTTGGTCTGGAGAAACAACATTACGTGCATATTAGCATACTATCTGTTTTATGGGCATTAAAGGTAATTAACAAGTCGTTTGCCAATTCGTCAATAGACAAAAGATCCAAATTTTTTATTTCACAAGCAGTTGCAGGATCGTCCACTGTTAAATAACAATATGTGTCGTCGGTAAATAACTTGATATTACATCTGACAAGGTCAACCATATCATTAGTATAGATTAAAAAGAGGAGAGGCACGAGAACAGAGCCTTGTGGAACTCTAGCATTCACTGTTCCCCAGCTGGAAGGTTGTTATTGAATCATAACACGTTGCTGACGATTTGAAAGATCACTCGAAAACCATCTCAAGAGATCCTCTCTAATTCTCAAGTTTGGAAAGTAAGCCAGTGTGCCAGACCTTATCTAAAGCCTTGCTGATGTCCAAGAAAACAAGGCTTACCTCTTTTTGCTGATCAACAGCAAGACATTACTCCTGATATATAACAAGTAACTGATTAACAGTACAGTCTCGCGGTGTCAAACCAGATTCGTTAGCTGAATTTTAGGGATTGTCCCTAAAGCAGTTGAAAACATGCTTGAAAATGACTTTTTTCGAATACCTTAACAACGCAACTTAACAAGGAAACCTGCCGATAATTATCGCAGAGATGTTCAGCACATTTCTTATGTAAACATTAGCTTGTTTCCATCTAGTAGGGAACGTATTATTATTCAAAGATAGATTGAAAAGTTTAGCTAATGATTTATAAATGGAAGGCGCACCTTCCTTTAAAAGTTTGGCACTAATGTCATCAGGTTCGGTGGCCTTTGAAACATCTAAGCTATATGGCATATCCAGAACTTCCTTATCTGAAATTGATACTGAGCAAATTGTATCATTGGAAAGTAAAATGTCCACAGGAACAGAGGCAGATGTAGAGTCAAACGTGGACTGTTTGAAGCAAAAAAAAAAAAAAAAAGAATTTAACATTTCAGCCTAAGACAGATTGCTAGTTAAACGATCATCATTTACTAGTAGCGACGCTATTGAGGTTATGTGGTTACAGTTTAGAAAGTTCTTGACTGTGCCCCACCAACTTTTCTTATTTCCATAAGGATTGTTTAAAGCTATACGGAGTTTATCATGATAATTATGTTCCGTAGCTCTAAGTTGCTCTTGATAATAATTCCTTAATTTACAATACGAGAACCACATGTCAGTATCATGACTGGGACCGTTAGCTTTGTCTTTCTCATATGCCTGGTGCACTTTAGACGTAAGGATCGTAACTGTGAATTGTACCAAGGGACGTCAAAAGGATGAATATCGATAGCTCGGTTTGGGATGCAGTGTTTGGCAGCATCAAGAAATATTTCCGACCATCAATTACAGCAATCGTTGATATCATTAAAAGCGAAGCATAGGTCCCAATTTAAAGTATTGAGATGAGTCCGAAATAAATTAAAATCTGCCTTGCAATAGTCCCAAACATGTCTTTTGTATATCGGGTGTCTTACGCCGGAAGAACAGATCAGCACCTACGACTAAGGGGTAGCAATTTGAAATGGGTGAACGAATTCGCACGTTTGTGATAAAATTGGAAATATTGCTAATAATCTGGTCAAGACATGTTGCAAAAAGTTCAGTAATAAGTGTTGGTTTATTCATGTGGAGCGACAGGAGATTCGGTGTAACAAATTAGTCAAGTTTTATACCCTGCAATGAGCTAGGATCAGCATTGAGGTCGCCAGCTATAATGATATCGTCCACGTTCGAAGCTCTCGCCAAATCAATATTTTCTTTAAATTTATCCCAGAAAGAAGCAGGGGAGTTTGGTGGTCTGGAAATAATGCCTAGAACAACTTTATTAGTGTTTATTCTGACTTTACTCGACAATATTTTGAGATCAGGTGTTCCAAGGTCAGTGCGTCGACTGGCCACAAACGATCATGAAACAGAAAGACCGACTGCACCACCGACGCCTCTCAGATGATCGCATTGAATGATTTTGTGAAAGTTAGGTAGAACAAGGTCGGCCTCAGGAGAGTTGGGTGACAAAAAGTTCAGAAACAGAAATATCAAATTTACACATTTCCTTTTTTTCTTAAGTCAAACATCTGGCGTTTAGATGACAAAAAGATTTGTCACAGAACTTTCATGTTGGTCCAGGATTAATATGAATATCACCTGTCATTAATAACAATAAAGGGAGAACATTTAGTTAGTATTTTTGTAGATAGATAGAATATATATATATATATATATATATATATATATATATATATATATATATATGGAATGAGATATTACAAACATATCTAAGAAATATCTATTGTCTGACTTCATACAAATAGTAACCATCACGACAGAGTGTAAGCAGTGAACAAACAACTGCAGAGCATAACAACATATATACTAATGGGAAATTTGTGGCAGACAGAAGGGCGTTAGGGGTGGCTGCCACCAAACTATATGTGTAATGGCGTAGCAAGCAGTAGCCAGCCAAAGAGTTTCCCCAAAACGGGGATGAAAAAGATCGTAATCGTATTATTAGGTTTAGTTCAAAGCCTTATCTGAACGGCAGAACAAATATGGTCAAAAAAAAAAAAAATATTGGTCAGTTTAGTTATCAGTCTATTAGTTTGAGCATCCTATATTTTCGGGGAACATTACATAATTCAGTGTCACCGTCAAGCTTTGAAGTCCATTTATCGAAATAAACTGAAGGGTACAATATATGATTGGTGGGTGGCGATGTTGCAGCAATTTTCCTTGTAAACTATTTGGAAATGTGCTAGTGAAATGAAAGTGTGTGATGCTTTTTCACGTCTCCCCCATAATTCTTGCATGGCTGCTGTAGAAAATCCCCTTGATGCGGTGCCCTATATCTGCTGTGTGGCGGAAATGGACACAGGGAAAATTATCTTCTTTGGTGACTTAAATTTAGCGGACTATATAACAGACACAAACAAGTAAATGAAAACCAGCTGCTCATGCTGTGCACATGGTTATTCGTAATATGCAGTAACAAGAAAGTGTGTCAGTTGATATGAACGATGTTGACTCCGAAACTAGCTCTGATGCATATAAATCCCAGTATTCTATGGTCGAGAGGAAATCGATAAGAAAACAAAGGGGTCACTGCCAAGAAACATTTACATGTTCTATGATTAGAAAAAGTCCTTTTTTCCCTTTCAAACCTGATTTGCTAATTTGGTACCTGTGATACATTGTTAAGTTGCCATGGGAACGAAAGTTTCTCAAGATGTACATGTGAAATCTGCCAGCTGCTACAAATTCCACAAGAATTTGCCTCACCGTTTGTTCATAAATGTTTTGCTTGATGGAAAGCAGCCATCGTACTTTACCACAGTGGCTTACAAACTACATGACTACTATAAAACCAACTTATCATAATTGGCAGAATGTGTTACCCGTGATTGTTTTTGAGAAAGGCCACAGTTTCCCTTATGTGCACCAAAAGTGGACACAAGTTTCTCAAACATACAAGAAGACACATACATATTTGTGAAACAGCTAGGAAAGAAAAGACAAATAAAACGGCAGCATGTGAGAGAAAATTCTAGACTTGCTGAGGATTGAATGATGGAGCATGTAAATTCGCAAAGTTACCCTTTAAATGTGATTGTACGGGGTTATGTTTACGGTTTGATAGAATTATCAAGACCTGGCCCAAAATTGCAAAACGATGGGCTTTATGTAAATGATTTTTCTTTTGAATCTTCTCACTTAGTGATACTTTTAGAGCCAGTCACAGGGCCGAAACTAGACCGTTTATACCGACTAAAACTTGCATATGTGCCAAAGCCAAATCATAAGCCGTATTTACTTGATGAACTTTGACCAAGGTGATGCCAACTGGCTTTTCACAGAAACTTGAAAAAAATGTGTTAAATAGGAAAACGGCCAAGCTGCTGCCAGTAAGGGTAGACATTAAAGCACTGGTAAAGTAACTCTGACCTCGATAGTCAGGTGGCCGAGACGACAACGTAAATGCAATGTCTGGCTAAGGCATGGACCCTGATAGCGCATTTCTTTTAAGTTCAGCATCCCAGATACACGGGGATTCCATAAAATATAGCGTGTGTTAGGCCAGCATGAAGATCAGTACACCAGGGAGTGCATGGTGCAGACAGGGTAACCCCTCTCAGAAACCGGTATAGTTTGCTATCATTTGATTCGATGTTTGTATTCTTTTACCAGCATGACTGGCTCAGTATGGCAATACTGGTCTTCCGCTTGGCCCTGAATGATACATGGTATAACAATATGAATGACATGACAGAATATGATACTAAAAGAGAACAGGAATAAACTCTGGTAAAACACAATTCAAAAGTAAAGTAAACAATTGTCATGAAAAATCTATATCCATCATGTTACTATGGAAGAACATAATAAGCCCGTACATTGCGAGCAACTACACATTGATAAACATATATATGTATATATATATATATATATATATATATATATATATATATATATATATATATATATATATATATATATATATATATATATATATATATTATATGTATATATGTATATATGTGTGTGTGTGTGTGTAAAAGTCTGCGCCAACTGGCTGGGATATATTTTTGGTATTAAAATTAGGATAAGTGAGCAGAAGGGAGGGGATAGTACCTATGATACCTATTTTTAAATAAGGGAACGGTTTCTTGAGATCTCACCTGGAGTGGAATGAAATTCCACACCATCTGCATGCAGCAAGACACTGCATTTAGTGATACTTCCATGAGGACGTTAATGTAGAGTATTAATAGGAGAGGGCCAAGGATGGATCCCTGTGGGACCCCACAAATAGGTGTACGTGGGTCAGACACGAATTAATCAATGACAGTACCTTGCATTCTATTTGTGTGGTCGGAATGGAACCAAAGATGTTCAGTGCCTTTGGCACCGCACCTTTCCATCTTTTCATGGTTAATGTCATCGTTTAAGGTATTGAAGGCTTTATTTCAGATCAAGAAAAAAGACACCACAGCATCTCCCATTATCCATGTAATGATGAGTCTTGTCTAAAAATGACTTATGCCTGTGGTCGTCGAATGCGATTTACGAAAACCAGTCTGATGGGGGATGAAGTTATTGGGAGTTAGAAATTCATAAAACTGATAGTGCACAGTTCTTTCTCATACTTTCATAGTGACTGGAAGCACTGAAATGGGTCCACAGTTACTTACATCAATCGAAGACCCATCCTTATAGATTGGGGTAAACCTGACAGTTTTCCACTCAGGTGGGATGTCACCTGATTGTAAAGAGCTGTTGAATATATGAGCGTGTGGAGCTTGGAACTGAGTGATCTCAGTTTTAAGACGGCGGATACTAAGGGACTCAAGTCCCGTGGCCTTCCCATTTGCTAATTCGCTGAATTGAGAAAGTATGAAGTCTGGTGACACAGATGACAATTTAAAGCTTAAATTTGTCTTCTTCACCGGAGGGTTAAAAAGGAAAAAGGTATTATACTGGCAAGAGTTTCTCCAATGCTGGTAAAATATCATTAAAAGCATTGGCCATTTCACCAGCATCAGATATCTCTTTAATTTCATTCCAGATTTTAGAAGGTCCTTGGAAAATGTGAGCTGGAAGAAATTTTCTGATTGAATTCCACAACTTTTTGAGCACGGGTATTATTTTCAATAAATTATGTAATAAAATCTTTTTTTTTTCAATTTCGTGACAAGGTTGTTTGTTCGATTAAGGATAAATATATATTTTTTTAATTTGGCCCAGTCTTCAGGTTTGTTGGTATCTTCAGCTTTGGCCCCGAAAAAAGTACCTGTCATTGCACATGGATCTAAGTTAATATGTTAACCATGGTGGTCCCCTGTCACCAATTCGGAAGTGAACTATCGGGCATGTTTATCACATATTGGTAGTAACAAGTTACAGAACTTGGTCCACGTTGCTTAAACATGGGCCAGATTGGAAACTTGAGACCAATCCACCTTATTGAGGTCTGACTGGAAATCAGTCTATTATATCTGGCTTTTACAGTCTTGACTCTACCTTTAGGTCGACGATCCTTAGGTATAGCATAGATCAGACGGTGTTCGCCCAGACCACAGTGAATGACACCTTAACTGCTAATCATATGAGTCCCCTTCACCAGCCTTGACGGAGAGGCCAAAGCAGGGGCACAAGATAAGCCTTCCCCAGTGGCTCAGCAGAAATACATGGATATTATTTTATATATGATATGATATATCACCGATATGTGTATATATTCTCATAACTACAATGGTGTTGTGATATATCTTATTTTCGTTGTCTTATTAAAAAGTATTATGTTATCTATTATGATGAAAAGGAGCCGTTGTGTTTACATTGATATTGAATTGTTTAGGCCTTGTACAGGCAGTTCTGAGCATGCAATATTTGGAATGGTACACTGTATGCCATTTTTTGATCAGACTATTGTGTCTGTGTAATCTGATATAATTCATTTGTTTGGATATGTTCCGTAATGGTCCTGTGCTCAGCTGACGAAGATAGTTTATTTATGGACAAATCAGATATCAGTGGCCGGTAGAATGGCTGCATTTTAATGTGACATTTGGGATGCCTGCTCAGGCAAAGTGATGAAAAATAGTTTCCATGGTAGTGGGAACACACACAGTAGAAAATTCTCGTAGAAACTCTCATTCTCAACAATTTGCTTATGTCAGTCTTAATCATTTTTCACCGGTTATCTATCCAACATACATTTCCCGCTGTTTTGACTACCCATGATCGATTTTGATTGGCTTTAAGATGATGGTTTGGCCAATGACCAAAATTTGGCACCCGAAATATTTTGAAGTAAAGGTTATCTTGACTTGTGGAAGGTTGGGACATGGAGGAACAGCTATTGTTACACATTGTTTGTATTGCTGATATATAATAAGAATGAATCAACTTTGGGCATTCTTATCAAAAGAAGAAAGAAAAGCACGTTAAGTTCTACATTACAGGAAGCTAAATCCCAACGGTATGGACCCGTAAAATAGAATATTTACATTACTATTAACATCAGAAGATTGTGACTGCTGTCAAGAAAAAACAATGCTAAGCCAAAACGCAGAGAATGCTAGATCAATTCTCTCCGCCTCATCCCGCGGTTGAAAAAAAAAGATAACAACGTAATGATGAATAGACAGATAGAACAGGGAAATATAGTTGATATGACGTGATTTTGACTGTTTAAAATCAAACATATTCAAATCCGAATTTGCTGGTTTCATGTCCCTTTTGTCTCATCCCAAAACGAGGCCGGGCAGACAAACGAGAAGAATGATTTGCAAACAGACGGACCAATGAAACGTGTGCAGTATAAAATATTTGAACTTAAGCTTGCCCTTATAGGGGACTACACTCGAGGGCATTCTGAAAGCCCTAGCTCATAAATGTCTCAAGTTCTAGATGAAAACCAAATTCACTTCGTTGGCTCTGTGACTCTGGAATGTGGGTCCATGTAACGCAACTTTGCACATGTCACCCGACGTTGCACGAATGGCCACATGAATAAATGCTTATAGAAAGTGGCTCACGGTAGAGTGATTTAAAAGTTTTTTGGTTATAAGTACATGTACATATGTGCCATAAAAGACCTGGCTGTTTTGCACAAAAGCATGTGAACAATTTATGTGCCACTTTACGCTTTGCTAGAACACTTAAACCCATATACAAGAATATAATAGGCATTTGTAATATTAAGATCCCAGCTCAGAAAGTGCTGAAATTATAGTGCAAACCACATGTGTAGACAGACAGACGGACAGATGTCACTTATCTTAGAACGTGACCTAGCCCCTAAAGAGAAAAATAGTCATGTGCAATATGAAAGCTGTAGATAAAAATGTTCGGAAGTAATCATGTGGAAACCCACTTCTTTAATGTGGTTCTGTGACCTTGGGACTTGAGTTCAGATAACCCATCTTAAAACTAGGCCTAGCCTTTCTAGTGGGAAGAACATACTCCTGTGCAATATGGAAACCGAAGCTTGAAAAAAAAAACTTCTCATTTTATCATGGGGGAAGCAAATTCTTTAATGTGGCTCTGTGACCTTGGAAATTGGATCAAGTTTTGTATCTTAGAAGAATCTTGTTCAATATAAAGTCCTGAGCCACAAATTTGTCAATTTATTATGCAGAGACCATATGCTTTCGTGTGGCCATGTAACCGTGGGAATTAGGTCAAAGTCAAAATCTTAGAAGTTAACTTTGCTCTCAGTAAGGACTACAACCCTGTGCAATATGAGAACAACAACAACAACAACAACAATGCTAAAGGTATAGTGTGGAAAATTTGTGGACGGGCGCAAGGACAAAGTGATTCTTATATGTCTCGTCATTGTCACAGTCCTTGTCCTCCTCCTATAGGTAAGAATGTATAACTATATACGTTAAATTGTACATATTGTGTATTTTGTAGGCGAGATTAGCGTGTTATGAACAGACTATAGTTCTATGACAGAACAAAACACGAGAAAAACGAAACAAAACAAACAAACAAACAAAAATATATATATATATAACCCAGCCCTGTTATAACTATTTAAATTTCAAAGTAAAAGCTTCTAGTCGAAATACATTATGCTGATACGCATTCTACAAAACAAAACAAAACAAAAAAAAAACCAACAAAAAAAAAAACAAAAACAAAAAAAAACAAAAAAAAAAAAAAAACAAACAAAACAAAAACAAAAAAAAACCGTTAAAAAAACAAAAAAAAAAACAAACTTATTCATCATCTAACAAAGGGAGAGAGGAGATATAAAGAAATATAAAGTATGACAACTCCAATCTTGTGACATTTGGTAATTGAATAATATATATATATATATATATATATATATATATATATACTGGCAGTACAATGTATAAGTCCGTTTTGTCTTTATTGGGTCGTAAACAGTAAAACCAGCTCTACATGACACCCAAACACACAGGAGACACTGTGCAGTTATCCACACAATTTGTCATTTTTTCTTCCTTGTGTTTGTATATTTGTACTTTTTTTCCGTTGGGATGGTGGTGGCGGTGGGGGGGGGGGTACTCAAACTGCGAACTGTTTGACGGACCCAAGAGCCTTGAGTGTACTTATATTACTACACTACATAGCCCTGGTCACAAAAACTTATCAACAGTAATGGACCCATACTATCATTGGGACGCAATCAGCCAATTGTTTATATCGGCATGTCTGTCCATCTATTTGTTTCCTCTTGCAGACGCGATAACCTCTACACAAAACGGCAATGAAACGTGCACTGTAGAAGCATCTCATGTGGCTAAATTTACAAAATATCTGGGATTCCTGGTCATGACATTGTTGGAATTTACAAATTGTTCCATAAAGGTAAAAAAAAACCCTTTAACCAGTGGCCTTTCTTGAAGGTTTGTTGTCTCTGTGCTGTGGCATGGACCATGTTCTTACCCCCTGCGGATTTCACCTCACCCATTGCTAAATACATTCCGAGATCAAACCAGGATATTTTATGTCCCGTGCGATTATGATAACCCTGCTGTGGGCCCAGCCTTTGAAGTCTGCCCTACTGTTCTTACTTGTTCTAGAATTGTAATGACAACATAAAGGGACAGTTCACACTCCAAGGCATGCTCTCAATGTGCCTGAAAAGCTTTTATTTGTAGTTTTTCAGTATATCCGAGTACAATAAAGTAACGTGCTTGCACCTACCATTAATCATTCAGTTCAATCTTAACCAAATAAAGAAGAAAACTCATGTCAGTCAAAGATATAAAATTCACTACTTTTGTTGTCTCCTTATGATATTGTCACGATGAGAGTGTGTGATAACTGCTGAGGTCCACTTTTCAGAGTTGCATTTAATTTTCTGAAAGGTAAATATTTTGGTACAAACTAATATCCTAAATCTGACAAAACTAAGAAAAAAAAATATATGAAAGCGACATTCCAGTTAATTGTTGTGCTGTCCCTGACATTTGTAACGTATAAGAAAACATCAACATCCACTTTCATAGGAAGTACATGATATCTCTGCTTTTTCTAGAGTGATATGCGAGAGCACAAGGGGAACCTGACACGCGCCTTTGGTATAATGTGCACTTATATGGTGAAGGATGATTTTTTTTTCATAAGAATAACGGTTTACGTAAAACAAATGTGCTTCTGAAGTTGTGTATTTTTGCTGTAGGTACGATGTAAATCGTAAATAATCACAGAATGACTGAAAACTAATGTATGTTTTAATTTATGGTGTTGAACACATAGATTCTTAGCATTCCAAGCCACAAAGACGCCTTTTGGTCACACGCCAAACTTTCATAGCTTATGCTGGTTTGTATACCAGTACTTCGAAACATGGGATATTTATAAATGGTAGATGGAAAAAGTTCACCACGAAGTTCAAGTGCAGCAACTGGTGAATAATAATAATAATAATAATAATGATAATAATAATAATAATAATAATAATAATAATAATAATAATAATAATAATAATAATAATAATTATAATAATAATGATGATAATAATAATAATAATAATAATAATAATAATAATAATAATAATAATAATAATAATAATAAAATGATTATTATTATCATCATCATCATCATCATTATTATTATTATTATCATTATTATTATTATTATTATTATTATTATTATGATCCTTATAAATATAAAATACTTTCAATTTTGTTAGTTCTATTAAATTTCACACTATGGCTAAAGAGTATTTTACTGTTTGTAGATTGTAATACTTGCATGCAGTCATTGGTTTTGGGACATGGCAAAGTACACATATAGCTGACTTCACGCACGATTCTAACCTTGTGTGGACTATGTAGATAGGTCATATTGGAAGAGGGGGCCAGGCATGCGCTGCTATACCTACTGGCAGACTATGTGCTGTATAGTTTCAGTTTCAGGGAGGGTTATGTTTGTTCAGGTCTAATAGGTTAATGTGTACCATCAATATAAGGGACTGATGTTCGTGGAAGAACCGTAGAGCAATCAGCGATATTTCTTCTACACTCGCATGTGTTGACGTGGGGCAAATATTCTTATCTTCAAGAGGAAGTACATAACACCACTATTTGACAAAGAATTTATCTCGAGCTAGCTGATGACATGCAGTCAGCAGTATATTTTTTTTAATATCCCAAAAGATTTATCAAGGAAGTACACCTATCTCCAAGGGTATATCGATTCGTGCAAAGTGCTCTTGTTAACCGTGGCATAATCAATGAAAGGATATAGCTTTCTTTAAAACAATTTGACATGATACTTGTGGGAAGTCTTCTTTCCAAAAAACACCAAGATTCCACTGTCTCGTTTCTGTTCATTTCATTGCGCGATTGTAATGGAAACAATGTCAAATGTCTCGTGTGTTGAGACTAGACCTAACAAGTTCTGTACTACAGAGACCTGACAGTTCGGAGAAGGATGGTTATATTACGTATGCAGGCCTACATGGGTGCAATTTAGGTCACTCTTTTGTATGCTTTTTATACACCCTGGTGTTGCTACGCAAAGATAAAAGCTTTGTGTAACCATAATACACGTGTTCAGACCATGTATTTTCGACATGAAGTGCTGAATGGTGCACTTGGGTGAACTTTCAGCAGCAGCAGCAAATTTAGTGATGACATACTTTAGAGAACCAATGCAGTTTTAGAATTACTTGCGGGTTTTTTTGGTTGTTTTTTATCTTTCCTGGCTGTATTTTTTTCTTATTAGATACTTTGTGGGAGAAAAATGTTTGTGTGCCCAGTAAATGATCATTTTAAGTTCAATGTGTTGCCTACTTTATAGGTGCCGTATTTTTATACTGATTAATTCTTAACTGTTTACATGTTTATGATGTACAAAATTGCAATGAGAGACACGGAGCTCCGTTAAAGAAGTGTCTTTATGAAAGGCTCATCTCATATAAACATATCAAAACAAATAAACATTTGATGATTTTCAGTGACTAGTGCCGCAGGAATCCTCTCCTGGATATAAAGTGGTGAAGAAAGGAAAGTTGTCATACATACCAGCACATTGAACCTGCGAAAGAAAGAGCTTTTTCATTTCCTCAAGTATAATTAAAATGTATCACGAGTCCGTCATAGTGTGTTTAATGATCCCGGAAAATTTGCTAATCCACCAGTCCCCTGCCCATAAACATAAGTTATTTCTACCACTGTATTGCTGCCCATTGTCCTGACGTCGACCTGTTGCGCTGTGCGCTTGAGAAGAAGACAAGATTCGGGCACGTTAGGTTTGTAACCTTATGCAAATTTCATATTTTTCTCTAACAGATTATGATAGAGGTTTTTTGGAAAAGCTTTCTTTTCTTCTGTTCGTGAAGGAGAAGTTGAATATAATACAGGGTGCTTTTACATTAGTGTTGAACGGAAACTTTGAAGCCAAGACAAACCTTCAGGTGAATTCAACGCTTATCCTCTCAAACCGGCATAATCATGGTACATATATGTACATAACATATATGGTAGTCTATTATTTTGACAGCATATACATGGTAAGATAGAATAGTTGTCAAATTGATAAAAAAAGGGTTCGGGGTAGAGTACTTCACTTCTCATGTGGATGCCCATGAAGAATTTACACAACCACTCAGTGTGTAATCTGCTCGCACTTGTGGACAATTGGATGAAGTAAAAAAACCCACCTGGCACAGTATCTTTACTTCAAGACCAAATATCATACATATAAGCATTTCTAACACAGTAAATAAATAATCAATTGACCCCAAGTTTCTTTTTTAATCTGTCTTTTTTAAAGGGGGAACTTGAAATTACTGCATAGGCACAAATGCTCTCTCTCTCTCTCTCTCTCTCTCTCTCTCTCTGTCTCTCTCTCTCTCTCTGTCTCTCTCTCTCTCTGTCTCTCTCTGTCTCTCTCTCTCTCTCTCTCTCTCTCTCTCTCTCTCTCTCTCTCTCAAAAATGTTCAACATAGAATCTTATTCTTATAATATATATACCGGCAACCCACAGACTCCCCGCCACTTTATGATGAAGTTCGCATTTAGCTGGTCATCTTTGATAGGTATGATACAGTTTGCATATGCACACACAACACACACACTCACACACACATACACACATACACACACATACATACACACACACATATATATATATATATATTTATATGTATATATATATATATATATATATATATATATATATATATATATATATATATATATATATATATATATGTATATACATACATACATACATACATACATACATGGAGCAAAGATGGGGCTGTACAAAACTCTCTATGTATAATATTTGGAGCATCCTTCGAATGAGCACGGTGGCTGCTAGCACCAAAGGAATTTTGAAGTATGCTTGAGAGTATATATACAAGGAGTACTTTGTTCATTTGTTAGTGCTCGTCATATTATCTTCTTATTTTGTCAAATAATTATCTTATTTTTCTGGGAGGTACATATTGTCAGGGATGCATTATTCACGCCATTTGGCTGACAATCGTGTCGTTTGCTGACTAAAACATCTTTGGATAATGCGCAAAGGTCAATGATCTCTGGAGGGTCATCAGGTTTGTTTTCTGGTAAAGACACTGCTTCCTTCATAAAGACTACCATGCTGATTACCTGTCAACTGATTTCCAATATGTTCTTGATATGGTTTGATTTATTTTGTTCGGAAACGTGGCGCTGAAAGCTCGTGAAGATACATGTACGATCCAGATCTCTATAACAACCAATCAACCAATGGATTCAATTTCTCAAACTGTTGTACACGTCTCTAATTCAAAGTAAGTAAGTAGTGAATGCACTTTTCTACAGCTGATGGCCAAATAGAAATACCAAAGCGGTTGCTTATCCCATTCACCACCACCACCACCCCACCACCCCTTTTTTTTATTGAATACCTAGAGTGCACACCACTTTTGTGTCAAACTGATGGGACACACAAAAAGATGATTGCATATTTGTGGTTTGAAACAGGATTGCCTAGGTTTTTCTTCTCTGTTTAAGCAGATTGACGTTGCATCATTTATCAGCAAAATGAAAAACTTAGCCAAGTCGCGTTAATGATCAGTCTGGCATGTAAGACGGTGAGGAAAAGTTTGGTGAACACATCGACTCATAACAGAATGGAAATCAGTATAAGGAAAGCCTGGATCTGGAAGTACAGTTTTGTCTTGAAAACCTAAAAGGAGATATAAGTTGTAACGTTGTTGTAATGTCATCAATGCAAACGCAATAAAATGCAAAATCTGGTTTACCATAACACAGGTGCACTTTCAGTGAAATACTTAACGCGCATTAGCTGCAGAAAAGATCATTGAACATAAAATCAGTTAGTCAGCATGGAAATACGCCCCCACTTCTTTTTTTACTCTTGAGTGAGACATCAGGGTGCTTGGCAAGTTAATTGTTTGGATTTAATGTTTTGCTGTTTAAGCCCATACATTCTACTCTTTTTTGAAGTGAAGGATATTTTGATGATGATGATGATGATGATGATGATGATGATGATGATGATGATGATGACTGTGTTGATCTTGATGATGACGACGACGACGATGAAGTTTTGCAGTTACCATAAGGCATTGAAGTTGCTACAAAAATTGCAGAGATTTAGTCTTTAAGAAAATGCACACAGAACGCGAAGGAGTAAAATGGTTGAAAAACAAATATCAACAAGCATTTTTACACCAGATTCCAAAAACCGCCAATTTGAGTTCCATACTCACGGCCTGGCTAAACGAATTTGACCCTTTTCTTAAGAGTCAGAAAGGAATTTAAAGGCATGGATTGGAGATATGGATAAAATTGGTATTACAATAGAGCACGATGATTAAAGAAAGAAAGCTACGGCCATAAAAAATTTAAAAAGGGGAAGTTTCTGAAAACTGTTCAATAATTTTGCGTCAAAATCCTGCTTTCACATAGAACCTGGTATCACTGACACTTATAGCAAGCTTGAGGGACTCCTCTTAGGTGCGGATTGCATTGCAAAAATTAAAACGAATCAAACAGAGTCTGGCTGAGGGAGTGCAAACATTCACAGAGAGGGTTACTGGGTTTTTAACATTTTGACCCTCAAATCCGCCAACTCACGTCCGGCTTAAGGACATTTTCCTAGGTGGAATACGTGATGATAGCGTTGCTAGGGGAATTATTATACAGCAACCCACCACCTTGGGTGGTGTATTGCACGTCGTCATCAGTGAACAACTGGCAAATAAAACATTTGAATATAGACGAAATAAGAACCTATGGAAGGGGGTGCACTGCAAGCAAGTGTTGACCTATGTGTTGAAAATTTGGACGGTTCTGTGACCGAGCAGAAATATAATGTTACAGGAAGAATTGGCTGTGGTAGGACGCCCCACACAGCACAGAAGCCCAGTCACCATATAATGGTAAGTGGCCAATGTGAGTTGGACTTCAAATAGGACAATGTACTGTAGAAGCACTCTTCGTCACTTATATATATATATATATATATATATATATATATATATATATGTATATATATATATATATATATATATATATATATATTCTGATCAACTTTGTGTGAATGTTTGTGCCACTGAAACGTGGCTTTGAAATTAAAAAAAAAAAATGAAAAAAAAAAATAATAATAGGCTGCCATCTGCGGAGTGCATCTGTACAGTCAAGTTTTAGTACAGCAGCAGGTGGCGCAACAGCCTATGGGCCAATAGGATTCCTCATGGGACCCTTGGGGAATGATATTTCTGATGAAGTATGCTACAGAGAATAGAATATATGATAATTAGCATATACAATGAACTTGGTTTCAACAAATATCATTTATTACACTTGGACACAGGTAACACTATTGTAGCTTTCATTTAGAACTCGACAAACAGGTTTTCAATAGCCCATTTATTGCTATGGATTATGAAAATGGTGCAACGACAAATACGGTAAATGTGCCTTAAGAAATTCCAGAACCCAATATACCCGATAGATTTCAATCATTGGCAGACGAAGATCTCTATAATCTTGCTGGAGGTATAATTTAACAGTCAGAGATGATACATACAGTACCTCATGCCGCAAAATACTTCAAATTTCTCTTGGCTTTTTATGAAATTGATTTTTCAAATCATAGTTTTCAAGTGTTTTCTGGAACTATTAAGCACAATGGGTTGTTATTTGCATGCATATCCAACAAGAATTGGATGTTTCTTCCCCAGACATTGGGCTCACAGAAGATGGAATGCAAAGTTCAAGGGAAAGATGACCTATATTGACATTTTTTTCTCTTTTGGGTCAGTTTTATAACTTTGTTTTGCTGCACACAGTGGGCTTTACCTGTCCCAATAAACAATGCATGTGAAGGTGTTTAGTCTGTTGCACTTGCTTGGCAGACACTAAATGCAAAGCCTAATGTCACCATTGACATTCTGCCTACTTTCGCTGTATTTCCAATGCTGACTTGGAATGACTAGTGGCTTTTAAGCAGAGTTCAATTAAAAAAAAAAAATACACATACACATACACACAAATAAAGCCTGAATATCCACAGCTTCAGTTGTTGAACCTTGACCTCCGAAGTGTGTAACATAACGAACTTACTATGGAAATCGAGTCAACGCTTGTAGAGGGGATAAGAGCTGTTTTATGTGTTCCCAGGCCACCAAAGGGGACTAAAATTGCAAAATAAATATCAACAGAATGTACTCCACTGGGAAGCATAACATGCTCAAAATTCTGTTGAAAAAACATCACCTTTGATATTTCATATATAATGGAGACATGGCTAGACCCTGACAACCATGTAGCTGATCATTTTCAAATAACCGGACGTAGTTTTGTAAATCGAAATAGAACAGATTCCAAGCAAGGAGGGGGTGTTGGCATCTATGTAAGTTCAGGTTTTACATAAGATTATGTGACTATCTGGACACTAACATTGGATCTCTAGCCGATGAGATAGCTCCTAAAGGAAGTCTACCTTACTTTTTTTTCAACTGTTTAAAGAACATCATCATCTGATGCCTCTTCTTATAGTCTGCTTTCTGACTTTCATAAGAAAACCTCAAACGGAAACAGGAACGATTATTTACTTAGTGATGGGAATGTACACCCGAGACAAAAATAGCAAATAATCGGGTATCATTCATTATAGATGTTTATTCAATGGACCAACTTATAGCAGATCCTGCAAGGGTAACAGACACGTTATCTACTTTAGTATGAATCACATTTCCACTACAGCCCCATAAACATTTGTCAGAGTGGAGTTATACCAGTGGGTATTCAGTGCCCATTGTCTGGTATTTGGAGTTTATAAAAACGAAACTGGTGGGCTTTTAGCAAATCCTACCAGAATAAAAGACACCATCATCAGGTATTTGTTGTTCATAACAACGAAAGTCGTCTACTTAAGAATAAAGCATTGTACCAGATCATAAAAGGGATTCAAAAACTTTGAGTTTGCATTTTTTGATTATCCTCACTAAGTACCTTGGGTTATTACCAAAAGCTTTTGAAAATCCTAATTACTCATGGGGTGTTTGTAAAGACATATTGTTTGACATTGTTGATCACCATGCACCCATAAAGGACAACGAGATTACAGTGACTCTGTGCCCTGGATCAACAGTGTGAAAGATACCCTTCTGTATTGCCAATTTCTCTCTAGTAAGACAGACTCCAACAGGGATAACACAACTAAACTGTCCATTAAACAGGAGTTTACATTATGCCAAAATTAGCCTGCAACAATGATTTTTAAGGTGAAGAGGACTACTACTCATCTATTGTTGAAGAAAATAGATTCTACGCAAAGTCACTATGGAAGCAATCGAAGTCATCATTACAAAATAGTGAAACATCCAAAATTTTACCTGCATTGGTCAATCGCTTCCACAAATTCAACTAATGATGATTTTTTTTAATATGACATAACAGTACATGGCATGAGTCCCCACTTGCTCAAAGCAAGCGTAGATGCAAATCGGCCTTGCATAACAGGGATTTTGAAACAGTCATTGTAAAGTGGAATTGTGCCTTCCGATTACAAACAAGCTACAGTTACTCACTTGCATTATTTTGGTCTTTCTGATGTGAGAAATAGTTATCGCTCAATTTCAGTCTTGTGGGCAGTATGCAAGTTACTGGAAAAGGCTGTGCGTGACAGTTTATACATTTTTTTTTAACTGAGGTGACTACAATGCAACAACCAGCTCAGGTCAAGCCAGTGCCAATCTCACTACACACAAGCAATAAAGAGTGGCGAAATAGAGAGAAACTACTGTATAAATTGTGACGGGGGAGGGGGGGGGCAATGGTGACAGTAATGAACACGTGGCCAGGGGAAGTCCCTTCACAGCAGATGAGTTCTTCAATTTTCCATACTGACTAATAGTTCTGGTTCATAGCTGGATTCATGCAGGCACAACAACGATGATCCAAGAAAAGTGTGATCACTGAGATAACAAACCTCCCATTGCCTTACTACCATGTGTCAGAACATAACACAGAAACTGTTGAAGGCAGGCAGGTCCTTACCTGTTTTTATAGTGACTTTTTTTTTTCAAAACTCACTTGAGGGACTCACCGTCTCCCAACTGAGTTAATGGCCCGCATTCAATGGCTGCTGTCAAGTGTGGGAAGCGCCTCCAAAGGACTCTTATTGGGCGGGCCATGCATCGATGTGCATACATTTATGAAACTCTATCAGTGGCAGAGTACCGCCAACTTCCATATCTTTACAAACACCTACTGTTGCAGCGTCTGCCGCTGTGTGTCAAAGAAAAGTGAATTGCACAACCAGTGACAGTCCCTTAATTTTTAAGCTCCAAAATATAAAATGCATTTTTTCTTTTTTTTTCTTTTTTTTTCCTTTTTTTTTTTGTTTTTTGTTTTTTTTTTTGTTTTTGTTTTTTTTTTGTTTTTTTTTTTGTTTTTGTTTTTTTTTTCAACGCTACAGATTTGTATTCCTTACTAGACCATATACCGCATACATGTACCAGATGCAGGGAGAAAAACACTTTTCTTCGTCATAGGTTTCACAATATGCAAGATATGAGGCTCACAATACTCCAAGTATGCATTATGTTCTCTGCTTTGAGCTCACCTTATTTTTTTATCCAGATTTTTAATCATTTACACTGGTATGCATTGTAATAATTTTACATCACTTGTTAATATACCATGTTACGACTATGTTACTCTTCTATGATGCACCTTATTAGACACATCTACCTTGCAGCACTATGAAGTCATAGACAGCTTATGCTTGCTCAATTTTATATGCAAACTTTTGGACCATGGATTTTGCTGTAATTTTTTATTGTATTCCAAAGGAAAGATGGACGATGGTTTCTTCATACACTCTGGTCACAACGAGTTGTGGCACTAAACAGTATAGAATGGCCATTGGCATTTTTGTTTCTTGTTTTGTATAAAAAAGCCTGTTGCACTTTCTTTGTTTGCCCCACAATTACTAATCGAATCATAATATCCCGCGTGGTCCAAGTGATACTACTTGCAAACATCGTTCTCGACGGGTTGTTATGCTCTCGCCATATCATTTACGTATTGTATAAAACCCTTGCCTTATCCTTTGATGTACATTAAACATCAGGGTCTAATGATTCTTATACTACCAATGAACTGAGGTCATTCCACTGCAATGTTCGCGTATCAAAGGGGGTGGCAAAATTGAGTAAATGCAACTACTTGCCCAGACGGAACATGTTAATATTATCACTATTGCTGAAACTTGGCTTGACGTGAGATATCTTAAACAACCCCTACATATAGACAACTTTCAACTTCCTTTCATCAGAGGCCACATAGCAGGCAGAGGAGGTGGCCTTCTAACCTATACACATATATACTTGTCCAGTAAACGGTATCCCAGTCTTTAAGGGCCTAACTGTTAATGCATATGGGTGGAAATCTCGATGCAACACTGTTAAAACTTTGATAGATGCTCTCAAATTTCTTTTGGATAATACTTTCGTTCAACGTGGACCACTGGTTTTTCAACAAGTAAAAGGGATTCCAATGTGTAGCAACTGCTCTCCTATACAGGCAGATTTGTATTTAACCTGGCTTGAGTTTAAGTATATGGATAAATTGATGAAAAAGGACTTTCAAATGGCTCCAAAATTATCAAACAACGCAAAATACATTGATGAAATTGCTTGTATAAATGTACAAAATTTCCTTGAAATTGCCAAGGAAATTTACCCAAAAGATATTTTTTTGGAAAGGAAACAATTCAGATGGTTTCAGAGATGTGTTTTTGGACTTGGATATGCAGGTCACTAATGGCAGGTTCGGTATTAAAGTTTTTCACAAAATAGATGAGTTTAACTTTCAAGTAGTTAATTATCCTTTCACGGACAGTAATATTTCGGATACTATTGAATATAATACAGTTTTGTCGCAGATTTTAAGATTTGGTCGTATTTTTTCTAAATTTCAGGACTTTGCATCTACAGCCAAATTCATTTACAATAAACTTGAGTCAAGAGGATTCAAAGATGTACTTTTGATCAAATATTTCTACAAATTTTGCTGTAAATATCCCAAGATGGTTAGAAATTTTGGCTTCAATAATTTTCGAGATTTTAGACTTTCCTGTTTTGCTACTTAATTTTATCTTTTGGCATCATTCTGTTTGAATGTGCACCTTTCAGACATTTTAAGCTAGCTTTTTCTCTGTTAGGTTAAACCCCCAGGGGCTATCGGTAACAAGAAGTGGCCTACGACAGTTACAAGCTTGCCTAATTGTACTTGATATCTGGTTAATATTTTCATTGCATTCTCTTGACTTAAATACAAACGACTTTCATTCTTTTCTGACTTGCCCCATAATTTTACTGTTAATATCAAAAGATTATTAGAAAGTTTGGCCACAATAATTTACAGTTTTTAGACTTCTCCGTTTTGCTACTTAACTTTATTTTTGGCATCTCTCTGTTTTCATATTCACTTTCAAACATTCTAGGCTTACATGTTTTCTGTCAGGTTAAACCCCCCTGGGGCTATCAGTAGCAAGCAGCGGCCTATGACAGGTACATGTCTGCCTAATAATACTTATAATCCTGTTAAGAAAAATTATTTTGATAACATGTGTTTGGCATAAATGTTAATGACTTACATTTTTTTCTGACATGTCTAAATGCACATTTACTCAATATTAAAAAAAATACTCAAAATTGACAGTATTTTCTCAAATGTCACAAACCTGACACATTACATTGATACATTGACTCAGGGTTAGCAGTGAAATAGAGATTAATTGTTTGAGGAGTAGGTGTCATCATGGAGTTTGTTTTACATCTCTGGTGCAGGATGTACATTGTTGCAGTCCTTGTTAGGATTTCTCTTGGTTTATACCGGTGGTCAAGCTGCAATTGTTTATTTTACAATCACTTGGACTGAATATAATGCCCAAGCTTGTTTCCACTTCAGTTAAACATTGGCATATGTTTTAACTAGGATAAGCTGTCCAGCTAAATAGGGTACATATTGGTTCAAGGTTAAGTCAAATCTTTCTTATCTTAACCTGTACTATACACATTTGGTAATTATGGTTTGTTTGACAGGTATTCTTCTGTCATGATGAAGCTCTGCATTTATAAGCAAAACATCACGTATTTATCTAATTCACCAATTTGCCACTTTCACATTTATTCATTATTGGGTGGGTTGTCTGCTGAATATTTAGCTTAGACAAGGAGCCGCTACTCAGAGAGACATATACGGGTAAAAGGTTCTGAAACATGTTGCGTAGTTACCCGCTGAAGACCCATTGATTTATTAAAGCTAATACAGCCAATGTCAAAATTTTACAGAGGAACGTGTGCGATATGGACAATAGTACTTCTATTTATACAGGTTAGACAGGGACAGGTTAGATTATGGAGAGTAAAAAGTTCGGACTGCGGAATAGGGAATTGACTACTAGGAAGTTGTTTTGGACAAAATGACACAAATACAATGTGTGTGTTCTGATTGGGAATTACTACAGACCACCTGATCAACCACCAGATATCTGTTATACTTTCATGATTCTCTGTTCAATTTTGTCATCTGCTATGGAAGGTAACCCACTTATTTCAGTACTTACTGGGGATTTTAACAATGGGTGTGTTGATGGAACTCTTTCCATCATTATAGGGTATTTGGTATGGTTCTCTTCAATCTCGTAGCTCAGTTTTAATCGAATCTAATACATAAGCCCAATAGAACAAATGAGTATACAAGCAGTCTGCTGGACCTTTTAATCACTCATTCACCTGTTCTTACCCTTGATATCGGCATTATTGCCCTTATCTCAAGCTCTGATCACTCAGTTATTTTCTGTTTCTTTCCTTTTCCTACAATAGAGATCGATCATTAAAAAGAGGTGTATGGAACTCAGAAGGCGGATCTTCAAAACCTTAACCACATTATACTGCATTCGACGTTTTGCGATTCCAGTGATGACATATTACCCTATTGGGCTGATTTTGTTGCTGTCTACTCCGACTACTGGCAAACGGTTTTTCCCTGAAAAAGACCATAGGATAAACCCTGGATTACAGTGGAAATTGAGAAAAATGTATGCGCTAGTTCAAGTGTGTGTGGAAACACTTTAAGAACTTATCCAAAACACCTCGCCCTTTCACCCTTGATATCTATGACAAAATTGGCAAGTTCATCCAATTGTATAGAAAGCAGTGTGATAAGCCTGTCAATGCACCAAAGCATTCAATCAATTCTTACATTTTCAAAATGCTGAAACAATAGTATATACCAATATCTTTTACATAGATTTCTGAGCAAACCTAGCCTATATTGATCACTTTCCATGGCACAGATGCTTGCGTGTACCTTCCTATCCAATTGTTTGGAGGAGGAAACCGAACGACTCGGAAAAAAACAGCATGCACAGTCAGAGATATTGCATTGACTTAAGGGGAGGGTCGGGTCCCGGAAACCCCAAATAAACTATGAATAATAAACAAGCTTGATCAACGATCCAGTAGTTAAGGGACACAAAAACGTTAAAAACAGATTGTAATCACTCTATTGAAATAAACTTGGGGTACCCGGGTCCTGAGTGAGTGCACATGACAGACTGGCAGGAACTCTTTCTGTTTGCATCCCTGGTGAATTGAACCAGGGTCGAAGTACCTTCTGCTCTAATCCACCTTCACGACATCACGACTTCGTGAGTATTTCCTGAGTAATTGCTATTTACTCTGGCAAGCTCGCCTCGTTCTAGACCCAGGGTCTCACTCAAGTGCCAAATACTTTATATATTATGTCATTTAAGTAGAAACATACCGTGATTTCTCCACTTTCCGCTGGGTCAATTCCATTTATACACATATACTGATATTCACTACTCTTGTATAATTGTGTAGACGTAAAAAACGGGACCTTCTTTTGAGACAAGCTCTCTGTTGAGTGATTTCAATTAAACTGGTGTTATTGATTAAGTGGATTTAATTTGGAGTTCAAACTATCCCAACAAGAAGTGTGTTTCTTTGATGTATATAAACATAAAGGTCTTTGAGAAAAAACAAAAAAAAACAAAAAACAAAACAAACAAAAAACAAAAAAACAATGCGTTAGGGAGTGAAGTGAACTTCATGGCATAATAGCTGTTGCAGATCCGTGACTTCATGATCAAATCACATCAGATGATACATAGGTGTCAGGAATAAAAGATGCCTGGCCGCCAGGCCCTTGTACAGACTGCGTGAAATCAAAGAAAGTTGTCAATTTTGCATCAAAATCCCTTTCATTTTAACACTTTTCGAGTCTCCAAAACAGGAGACTTTCAGTGCAAACAGGTGTTCCGATAGCTATGATGATACACGCATACACGTTTTCAACGATCTATTCAGGCGTGATGATGGAGGTGCAGCAGGCGTGTACATATATGCATCTGAAGCACTGAGTGTGACACGGTGAGCAGATTTAGATCTTATCGGTTTATAATTATGTGTTTGATTAGAAATGAGATGTAATAAAAGAAAGCTGTCTTATTCGAACATTTTACGGACTACCTTTGGAAACAGCTTCCTTTTGGGAAAATTTGAACTTCCCTGGAACTTGCCACCGTTACAAATATGAATGATAAGCTAGAACAAAGGTCTGGATAATCCAACACCTGTTCAAATTGCTTGTCACTTTTGTGTCCAATAGTTTCTATTTTGCCTGGGGCAAGTTTTAGACTTTTGCTGACTTGGTGAGTTTGCTTTTGAGACTTCCGCTTTGTGGTTTCATTAATTGCCGGGCTGGCGGGTGAACTACTAATAAACTAAGTTTTTCTGCTTGATTCGGATACCCCCGCCATTGAACTATATCTTTTCTTCTGGGTGTATCTTTGTCGATCGCTCCAGCACACACAAACACGAGATGCCATATATGGGGCTCCTAATGCTGATCAAGACGTGGGTTTACATCCGAATTCCAGCCGTGTAAAGGCAAATTCTAATTCTAATAAACTACTAAGGCGCCCCTGCCAGTCACCTACAAGGGTCCCTCTGCCTTTGAAAATAAAAACTGAAAATTTGCTGTCTCCTGAGGATTTTGGGAACCTACTAAGGGATCCAAATGTTGTAGCGTTGAGTCAAATTGTAAAATCCGCGGCTGATAGCGTGAAAACTGAATATGATACTGTTAAAAGTGACCTTTTTGCTAAACTTTGTACCTTTGAGGCAATTATTGATAAAATAAAATCCCTCACCGATACGTTTGGGACCACGGAAGCCGAGATGAATGATATGGAAAACAAGGTAATTGATGCTGAACAATACAGTTGTAGAAATTGTCCGCGTGTGTAGAGCAAAGGTTACGAAGTTGATGGTGAAGACACTGACAAAATCATTATCTGTGTATCTAAAAACTAGGTGCCAAAATTACATTATCTGACATTAATAGAAATCGTTGCATTGAAAAGAAAGGTGGAAGCAAGGCCCTTGCTATAATTGTACAGTTCAGTTCTTGCAGGTCCCAACAAAAATTATACTTTATTCAGTATTCAAACATTCGTTGATCCTGTAGAAAGCAACGCTGCTCAAGGGGCAAATGAGAATCAAATCTTGCTATTCAAAAGATGGTAAACATATGTGGGAGAATTCAGTGCCTCAGATGCTGATGCTGGGCTGATTTGCATAGGCAAGACTCAGGACCTCGCTAAATACGCTGAGGTTGAGCCACTTGGTGTACCTAGAAGGCGAAATGCTGACCCTTCCAATCGGGAATGATTACATTAGTCTAATGACTCTTTTATTGATGTTTAGTGCAACTACTTCTTAGCAAGCAATTACAAGAATGTTCAAACTAAAAAAAAAAAAAAAAAAACCTCTGATGTTAAGCTTCTTGTACTCTGATGAACTGATTTTTCTACCTTGTGTGGTTTCTTTAGCTTGCATTGCTGACTTTAAATACACTGTGACTGTTCCCTTTCACTTGCTGCGATCTGTCGCATTGCACGCCTATCTTATGTAAGATTTGTGGTTCTTAATGTGGTAATTTGTATGGTCCTATTCTGTGACTCTATTTGACCACAAGGAATCTGGCATGATCGTTAGCATAGACTGTGCTTTCGATACTTTTTTTTTCTCCTACGATAGATGGATCTCATTGTGGTGTACCAATATATTTAGCCCTGATATGCATAATGGTGTAAGCTAGTACCATGGAGCTCACTAGGTGTCTCTACTGGGCTCCGATGCCAACTGTTTCGTTCTCATTATTATTATTATTATTATTATTATTATTATTATTATTATTATTATTATTATTATTATTATTATTATTATTATTATTATTATTGCCCTTTTCCTGCACTGATCCCCATGAAAACATCTTTATTTGCTCTCAGCACGATGGATGTATTGCACATACTAAATGTCCATGGATGGAGAGAAAGATCATGGTATCAGTTTGTTTCAGCCATAGATTCTATTTTTCAAGCATTTTGCAGGCTTGAGTCAAAAATTGTTTTGCAAACTGGTTATAGTGTATATGCGTATGAGTATGGGCGCAGACGCGTGTGTGTGTGTGTCTGTGTGCAAGTTTATTTTGTGTGTGTGTGTATGTGTGTGAGAGAGGGGGGGAGAGAGAGAGAGAGAGAGAGAGAGAGAGAGAGAGAGAGAGAGAGAGAGAGAGAGAGAGAGAGAGAGAGAGAGAGAGAGAGAGAGAGAGAGAGAGAGAGAGAGAGAGAGAAAACTTTATGGTTTTGTGATACCCTTTAGGCTGGTCGGCAGCTTAGTTTGCAAAATGTATTAAAACTGATATCAATTTATGTTTGACAGAAACGTACAATATAGGCATACTTATTGCATGGTTTTAGGCCTCTTGCAGACACTTCAAATTTAAAATTGGCATAACTATTTTTCTCCCAAACAAACCAGCAAACCAGGAGATATATTTTCATACACATTTGTTGTATTCTGGTAAAACATTTAATTAGATACTTATACTTTGACTTGGTACTTGTCATATCTGTAACATGACAACTTTGTTATATTCTCGAGTTCACTTACATGACACTCTCTATATTGATATGGAGTAAACATAAAAAAATACTTTCTTTTAATGTGAATATATATATATATATATATATATATATATATATATATATATATATATATATATATATATATATATATATATATATATATATATATATATATATACATATATATATATATATATTCTCCTCCTTTAAAAAATGTTATTCACATACTGATTCACATTAGTTAAGCTGCATGTGATGATAATATGTAAAGCCCACTGTTTGCTTTTCACAATCATCCAGATGTTGTCTCAATCAGCAGGTCAAGAAGTCATATTCTTCCTAATGAAAAGCAAATGTATAAAAGCCACACAGATAGAACCTGACATCCTCTGAAGAATATATATATTGTGCATGTTTTTATTTTTGGATTTCAGAAACTTTCTGAAACTGGATGCAGTGCCAACCAATTTTCCATTTGCATCACCCGCTGTGCAACAGAATATTTTTTCTGTGCCAGAAGGGCCTGTGATGTGGCTCCATATGTCGGCAACATATCACAGAGGCCCAAGTTAATGGACAGATGCGAGAAGAGTGCAATTTTGTACACCTAACAGAGAAATTGACACTGTTGGCTAAAAAAAAAAAAAAAAAAAAAAAAAAATTGTATGAGAGCCAAGTGGATATGTAATGATTTCTTGTCAGGATGCATCTATGACTGAACAACCACAGATACAAGTGAAAAATGCGATAAATTTATGTCGACCTGTATGGGATTCGAACCCACTACCTTCGGCACACTCGCCTAGCCAAATGTAAAGTCCAACACGCTGACCTCTAGGCCATCGGGTCGACCCCAAAAAAAGATTGACCAAGGACCCAGGGTGATGTTATAGCAGGTGTGGCTTGTACATTGACACGGTAGGGCACTTCCACCGACCGACAATTTATGAAATACATGTCTAATATAATTTCGAAGTCGGAGCAATGGCCCACAGCACTTCGAAACCAATAGAGTATTATCAAGTGAAAAATACGATAAATTTATGTCGACCTGTATGGGATTCGAACCCACTACCTTCGGCACACTCGCCTAGCCAAATGTAAAGTCCAAAATGGTGAACCTCCGTGTTATGTGTTGACTGACATAGCAGCATAGCATGTTCAAGTTTCAAGATGACAATGAATTTATTTGCTACTATACAGGGTTCAAGATTTTGAACATTTCATGCCCCTTGATAATGTGTTGGGACCAGTAGTTTATAGGCTCAAGGTGAAATTGTCCGTCCTGAAGAAGAGCATTAACTCCTCTTTGCTTTGATAAACTAAGGCAAGCAAAGGAGGAGTTAAGTTAGGTATGTTGTTTAAGATCAGCAGAAACGTTCTGGTACAAATCTTTATGCAGTGGATAAACTTGATGTTCTTATCCAGCTACAATAACTGAAATTCTGGCAACAAAATGACATCCATTAAGAAACCAGCAAATGTGGCAAATCAAAGTGCCTCTTTCAACACCTACAGGACCTGTAACACACTGAAAACTGTAGTAAGCATATCGCCGAGGGGATGAGTTATATTCATAAGTGACAGTTATGGAGAGAATGCTAGTAATAAGCAGATATTGGAACGTAGCCCCTGGTTTTAACAAATATGTTTTATGCTGGGGATTCGATAATGGAAGACCATCGAATAATAGTCCAAGAGCCTTTTGTCACAAAGTACGAAAACGTAAATGCCCCGGCTATGCTAAAAAAAGGAGTCCTAGATTGATCCAAATGTCGCCATATCGGACCAAAGGGTTGCATCAAAGCGAATTCATATTCAGCACTTTTTTTCCCCGCTGGCAAAACATTTAAAAAAAGTAAAAAAGGTAGTTCCCAAAAGCGAGTGCACCTTGAGCATGGGTTCATCAATGTGTATTCCATGCTAAAAAAATGTCAAGCCATCCTAAGTTGACAAGCATGCATAAGGTATGTCTCAATGAAATTGAAACTGTAAAACAACCAGATAAGTGTTTATGATTGTCAAGTTATCTGAATGAGACTTTGTTTTAAATGCAGTTACATATTTATGAAGTCCTCGTGTATCTTTTGGCACAAAATACAAGCATTATACATCATCACACGGATACTACATATATATATATATATATATATATATATATATATATATATATATATATATATATATATATATATATGTATGTATGAATATATATGTATACATATATATATTTATATATGTATATATACATATACATATATGTACATATACATATATATATATATATATATATATATATATATATATATATATATATATATATATATATATATATATTCATTCGCACCAAGATGCAAATTTATATCATCATCAAAGCACAATATTGATGACTGAAAATGCTTTAAGGGATCAGCTCTTAGCACATTGAACCTCAAACTTTACATTTGCACTACATAACATTAATAGCCTAGTTCATTTTTCAGAAAAAAAAGGTTAGCTTATAATACATTTATGGGTAGGGATTGGTATCCATTGGCTTTTACACAATGTGGACATGTGGATTTCACAAATACTGTAAACCAAGCTAAAAGTTGCATATGTGACCTTCAAAATGACCCCAAACCACATGGCTGTCGTTTTTACACGTCTCATCAAATTACGAAGAAAGATATGATGGAAAAGGGAAATTGGAACACTTTTAAGATCCGAATTGAAGAAAACTAAAGAACCCGCATAGGTAATGTCAAGAATCTGAAGATCATTTACGTATTTTGAGGTCAACACGTATGCATGTGGTGTTATCGTGAACCTTTAGTTTGGCCATTACGCTGAAGTTATGGCCAAACTAAAGGTTCACGATCACACCACATCTGAACGATCACTGCAATGATATTGCCATGGCCTTTCCATTATAACATTGACATGTGTGAGTTTGAGTGGTGATATGTTACATTTGTACTCAGTAAACCTTTGATTCCCCCTCTGTCAATTCAATGTCCCTGGTACATATGGATAAGGGTAAAACGTGGTGTCAGAGACCATGACTAAATAAACCTTTCTGGAAGAAGGCTATTGTTATCCCCTTTCACTCAGTAGGCTGTATAACATTTGCGAACGAGACTTGGAACTTGAAATGTCACGTTTGCATACATAATGATATAAACATTCCCAGTGACAGGTGCAGTTTGGTCATACATGAAATTGGCGCTTGAACAGTACAGGTGGTTTTTGAGAGCTCTCAAAAACGTTTCTTGACACTTGATTCATCCGTCTTATCTTCATGCATACCTGCTTACACCCACGAGCTGGCTCTTCTCTAGTTGTCATCATTATTTCCATCTTGTTAGATTTTTTTTTTTTTTTTTTTTTTTTGTTGTTGTTGTTTTTTTCTCTGCTCTATGTATTTCTGCCAGGTTAGGTACTATGGCTTCCTACATTTACGTTGGACTCTTGATCCTACATGTGTTGAATTTGGTTTTCATTGGTCCTATTTCTTTTATCTTTACAGTATCCTCTTTTTCTTCCTGTTCCTTCTGTTTTCCACACAGAAATTCTGGTACTTATCCAGTTGCTGGAGTGGGGCGTTTGCTTATGCAAGTTCATCGACAGTAAGTAAAAACAGTCAATCTATGATGGAAAGTGTTTCCAGTCTCAAAAGACCAGCATGTCCAGTGATTTCAATGTGCATACTATGCCAAGAAAACACATAAGAGAAACTAATATGTGGGGATCCACAAGGAGTGAAGACATTGTAGGCTTGTGCTGCAAGAAGGAACAAGCTTGTGGCATGTAAAACACAGAGACGTAATAGACAGGCTCTAACCGGAAGCTGTTGTATCACATGGCTCCAATGTCTGGCACAGACGGTGTTATAGCTGTTGATAGAAAATAGCAACATTGCTAGACCAAAATCACATTTAACTACGGGGGGGGGGGGGCAGCTGCAGTTCTAAAAGTTCTTCTTGGAACCCTCGCTGCTCAAAAAAGCCTCTGAACTGGTTTTGTTTTTTGTTTTTTGTTTTTTTTGTTTTCTGTTTTCATTTTTTAGCAGCAGTCAAAACAGACAGATGTGGCACTTGCAAATGTTGTGGTGACTGCATGAATATGCAATTAACTTGTGTTCTTTTAAATGTTCAATTTGCAGTTGCCCTGCAGGATCTCATCAGAACTGTTAAATGTCCTCCAATTTCACGAGATCTCATCTTGAGACAACTATCCCTTGACCTGTGATCCTGATGTTACACACGTGCAAATTGCGGTTGTCCTGCAGGATCGCATCAGAGCTGTTACATGTCCTCCAATTTCACAAAATCTCATCTTGAGGCAACTTTCCCTTGACCTGTGATCCTGATATTACACACGTGCAAATTGCGGTTGTCCTGCAGGATTGCATCAGAGCTGTTACATGTCCTCCTAGTTCATGAGATTTCATCTTGAGGCAACTTTCCCTGGACCCGTGTGTGATCCTGATATTACACACATTGATTGACAATTATCAGAAATAAACTGTGACCTGTCTTTCATACTTTGCCACCTAAAGCCCAGTTCAACTTCTAAAGTTGATTATTGCATGATTTGGAATGGGACACTATTTGCTGTGCTAAAGGATGGCTTTGGTGACATCTTATTTTTCTTCTTGGTTTCTTTGACTTCACTTGTATGTGGTTACGTGACAAATCGTTTGAATTGAATATTCAATTTTAATTCATTGCAATTGTGCTTCACTTAAATACGCATATTAATCACCTACTGCAAAATAACATTAGACCTGTTCTTGCAGCTTCAAATTGGGTTCACATCATGTGAGATTTCATCCATGTTGTGTAATGTTCATATTGAAAATTACAGTAATAACCATGTTTACATCACATACATGCATTTCTACATGTATTGAGTGGATTCGAAGGCAAAATATATGATGTAATCAGTTGTGACGAATATGTCTCATAAGCTTCGAACTTAGTATGGTATCTACATGTGGGAACCCTCTCTTCATTTCGAAGGTTAAGAAACAAACTTGGAGTTTACATATACAGAGTATTTTTTTTGTCTATTTTTGTTCTGTTTTTTTATTTTTTTATTTATCTATTTTATTTATTTTTTTTGTTTTTTTTGTTTTTTTTGTTTTTTTTTGTTTTTTTTGTTTTTTTTTTTGTTTGTTTGTTTGTTTGTTTGTTTTTTTTTGTTTTTTTTTTTTGTTTTTTTTTTTTGTTTTTGTTTTTGTTTGTTTGTTTGTTTTTTTTTTTGCCAGCATATACATAATTTGTGATCAGCTTTGAGAGGAAAGATAAATATAGGCGTTCTTCGAAAGGGACAATGCAACCATGTTCAGTTCATTTTGATGCTCTTGGCCTCGTTATTGGTTAAGAAAAGCACGATGACAAATAGCTTGTATTTATTTTGTTATGGCCTTCCTAAGGCCTTGCTAAACACAAAAACATGTTATTTGCAAAAATTACAAAAATACTAATTTGTCCCACTTTCTTTCAGTTTTCCGACATTCGCATTTTTTCACAATTTTATTCAATCTGCTAATTCCTCTGTCATGGAAATTGACACAAGTTACCGTTCATTTAAATTATATAAAACTGACCATGAGGTGATTGCAGATCTCCAGGACACAGAACGGTGTGTACTTAGTGAGTTTGTGGATTCCAGAGTGAAAGTGTTCAGTAATTATTAATATCATAAGCCTGGTCAAGGGTCACCAAAGCCATACATGTCAAAAGCCTGTAATACATTTCACGTGCCGATTTAATTTGAGAGGGCTACCGCCAAAAGTGGCAAAGTCATTCCTACTTTACGATATCCCCTGTTTTTTTCATTTTTTTTTCTTCCTTTGTGACCTTTGGGCCCACTTTTTTGTTTTTTATCCAAAATTTCACCTTTGTATATGGCAGTTCGGGAAATGGCATATGATATTCCTCTTAAAATCTCTCTATCTCAAGATCTACCCAAAAATGGCGAGCAAACCCTGATCCAGAGCTCGTTTCAAGGTTAGATTCCTGATTATCAATGTGAAGTTACATAAATAGAACTTCTGTATAAGTTCTGTATGTAGATCACTAAGAACACTCCTTTATCTTTCGGACATTTTTTTGTTCTTTTATAAGCACCAATAATGATACATACTGAAGTTGCATACGTTTAATTTATATCGTTTTTTAATGTGTATCATAATTTCAGTCATTGCCTTGTATAATATGTACACCGGCCTTCATGTGAATTGAAATTGACTTGCTATAGATGGCCTGAGTTCAACTTAGGCATCAGACTGATGTTACTGTAATAAGCGTCGAAGTACACTGTTTCAATGTGTATTTCTTATCAGGTGTGTTTTGCCATGTCAGGTTTCCAAGCAAAAATCTTCCCTGCATATATATTCATTCCTGGGGCCGTATTCATAAAACTTACTAAGCACGAGATTTGACTTATTCTAAGCACAAAACTTAATGGCAGGTGTAAGCCGTGTTCATAAAAAATCTAAGTGCAAGATTCGTCTTAGTTAAAGATGAAAATGTAAGCAAGGGTCTCAGCAGTCTTTAAAAGACAAAATGGCGGCTATCTTACATCTTGTGCAGCCCCGAAGTCATAACTTAATTCGCCGTGAAAGGGTTTTCCTGAATCGAGAGGATCCTCTTGAATGTCTGAACAGGCAGCAGATACGAAGTCGGTATCGCTTCATGAACATTCAAGCCTTTGCCGTGCCGAATAGGCCTAAATTCAGACTGCAGTCTATACAAGCACAGCTCTTGTGCCAGCGGCGGGCTAGAGACCGTGTCAGTAAGTAGAGTTCTGAGTAGAGCCCCCTGGGCGAGCTATGTAGGCCTAAAGCGTACACAGTAGTTACTATCACGATGTCATGAGCGATGATGCAACCATATTTTTATTGCTGGCCGTAAGCCTATGCCTTTTAAATTCATTCACGACAATACAAATTTAACTTAAGTAGTGTAAGCCAGGTGATGGGTCCTTTGAGTAATTATATATATTTTGATTACAATTTTGAAACTTTATTGGTGTAAATTTATAGGCAATATCGTGATATTACGAGGTCTTAAAAAGAAGGATAAACGAATTACGCAAGGAGACGTCCTTCAGATTTTGTCAAAAGGCCTAAGTTATTTTTTCTCATAGCGTCTTACATTTTTGACAAAGTCGGGAATTTTAACGTAAAACAGACTGTCGCGGCTTCAGAAGGCTTAGCTCTAGGCCTAACTTAGATTGAGATTAGTACTAGATGGATACGAAAGTAGGCATACGTTTTCCTCTGCCTAGGCCTATTCATATAAGCCCAGTTATTACAATGGCTTTACTTCCGGTATGTCTATGGCTTCATCCAGTGCTTCTCGCAAGTTAACCATATCGGCATGTACTCGGTGCGCTATGAATGTAGATAATATCAACGGTGACACAAAGAGTCACTTACAGATATGCTTATGGCACTGTGGCATATTTGCTAAGTTAGGCGTTTATGAATACGGTCTAAGCAAGATTCTTAGTAAAGCAAGGAAATATTACTTAGAAAGATTCTTGAACTTAGTCGTCAAACTAAAAATAAGATTTTAATGAATAAGGACCTGGTTGTATTTGGGCCCTTGCGTCCAAGTGGCCATTTTAACCAATAATTCCATCTGGAACACAAACCAAATAGGGATGCTCCTAGCACACAAAGCGGCCATAGATTTGCACTGTGATGCCTGTGGCGAGAGAAAACTGTTCAAGGCTACAACCTCATAATGTTCTCCATGAACCACTGTTGCTTTGGCAAGCTCTTTTGGGTTGTACAAAATTGCACAAAGTTTTCTCATGTCCCTCCCTCCTGCTGAGTGGCTGATTGTACCAAAACTGGGAGGCCGCAAATCTCCATTGTCTCTTACCATGTCATTTTCCGTTTTCATTTTCTTGGCGTGTTTTAACTTCAAGTTTCTAACGCTGATATCTGTAACCTGCAAAACAGACCAGCAAATACAGATTTGAAATTTAATTTGCATTATATATATATATATATATATATATATATATATATATATATATATATATATATATATATATATATATATATATATATATATGTGTGTGTGTGTGTGTGTGTGTGTGTGTGTGTGTGTGATTGTTTCAATAAATCAAAAATGGCACACGATCAAGATCAGAGAGGGATAAAAAAGAATATTGAGACACTGACATGTAGTACATTTTCTGTACTATTTGATAAATAGTTCACTGGCTTTGTTGTGCTGTGGGCTTTGCTCTCCGACTTATAGTTATAGTGGAGGTAGAGTGTTTTTATAATGTTCCAGATTCATAAATATATATATGTATATATATATATATATAAACGATGTAGGCCTACTTCCTATTTTGCTGTAAACTTCGCTGACTGACAAGTCGGGAGAACTAAAAGGTGATAGGCCTAACAGGTTTATTTTTATTTTTTTGGCAGAAGTAATGAAATTTGTGTTTTGGGTGTTTAGGCTTATACATTTTGGTAAAGAACTAGTGTCTGCAGTTAATGTTGAATATTTCTAAGGTTGAGAGGAGCGGTTGAAAACCACCAGTTGCCTTTCATGGGTAACTGCCTGTCTCAAGTCAGGAGTGAAATTTGTTTCTTCACATTGGTATTGGAAGATAAATGTTGATGCGCTGGCAAGTCTGGAATCTCTTTGCTGTTTTTGTTGGGTTTGGAATTTATGAATATGGATCATCTTTTTCTGTACTATGGATTGAGAAAAAAGACGAAAAGGTACTGATGTGCAATACCAATACAACACTAGAACTACAGTCCAAACAAGTAACACCTCAAGGTCACATATATTAATCTCGCAGCTACGATGTGCACAGTACTTTAATAATGTCACTTAGTTCTTTCCCAGTGCAGATAGTGTCCAGTTTGTTCACTCGCCAGCCACCAGCAATGCAAATGTATTGCACTGTACTTTACTTTAGTAAAGCTTGCACTGAAAATCACATCTCATCATCTGAACATTATCAATCCACCTTTTTGTGTACTTGTATATACTATGTAAATTGACCGTTGATAGGACAATGGACTGGTTTGCTACAGCAATCACCGTGATGATATACATGTGTCTTTAATGCATAAGCTTACATGTCATACTTTTCTAAACACCATGGAGCCCAACTGTCATTCTTGATACCTATTATGTTTATATATTTTGTCAAAAAAAAAAAAAAAAACTTGCCTGATTTCCTGAATCTACCCAGTCTTCTGTAAATGGATGGTTATGGTGGTCATGGTCATTGGCTGCTGCTTATATGTCTGCCTTGTCGATAAAGTATTTCATAGCCAGGTCATCATTTGTAGCTGCCATGTAATTGACCAAGACACTTCTGGCCATGTCGTTGCATTATGTTGTATCCTGGAGATATGCTGGCCCTGGTTCCTCCATGGACATGGCCTGTTTTTTCGCCCAATGTCTCGGATTTCTTGGGTGATCTTCTAAAAAGCATGTAAATGAGAAATGTAAAACTTTTGTAATAGTCCATTGTACAAAAAATGTTTGAATATGGAATCACCAATTGCTACATTTTCAGACACCTATATTAGAACCTATGACCTTCTAAACGTTATTCAGATAAACTCTTTCTGAATTTTCAACTAAATGCACGAAGATACATGCAAAGTAGCTATGATTATCATAATATTACTGGATCCATGTTTTTATGTAACCTTGAAATAAACATACACTTTGAATTAAAACTTTCAATTTGGTATATCATGTGTATTCAGTTTAATAGATTTTGCAACAAAGGATTGCGAAAAAGCAGGCTCTGTCTGTTCAGCACATAAAGTAGAAAGCCAATATCCTCTGGCATGGCTACATTGACCAGCTGAGTTCACTGCTAGAGCGTGTAAGCCTGGCGGCTGCAAGGGCAGCATCTGACTCTACTCATCACGATTCACACAGACCTTTCATATGAAGAGACTAAAACGGGGAGCTGTACGTAACGAGGGGATCAAGAAACATAAATTGACGTTTATGTGGAATATTGAAAACGGTTTATCTCCATTATATTTAAGCAATCACGTCCCCACTAACATTCCGATTACTTATAATTGGAGAAATGAAAATGATATTCCAAAACTTCTGTGTAGAAATATGATGAGATAAAATTCATTTTCCATCCACAATAGCATTATGGAATTATCTGGATATTAGCAACAGGACCTCAAGCAGTATACACCAATTTAAGACTCAGCTGATTAATTCCACAACAAAAGTTTCAAGTTACTTTTCTGGGGCTTTCGAAGGGGTCAGGCAGTGCACGCTCGACAACGCACGTCCTCTTGATCCCCTGAACCACCATCTGTTCAGTCACAACTTAATAGACTCCCCCCGGTGTTTGTGTGGTTACATGTACGTCTGAAAAACCACTAGACCTTATTTTTTAGTGCGTACGTTATACTCGTGTTGAACAATACTTGTAAGTCAGCCACTTAACCACATTAACCTAAACATCTATAACATATTATGTAGTGACCCCAGCCAACCACGACCAGAAAGTGCAAACATCAACTTATTTAGGACCGTCCATGTGTCATTATTCAGACTTCACAAAAAGCATAAAGTTGGAATGAATGTCGTCTACTTTACTACACATAACATTTCTGAATTATACTCCTGGTTACAATTGTGCTATCCATTTGATCACATTCAAGAAATATTTATGGGGAATTTATGCCTCTAAATTTCGCGTTAGATAAGTATCCCTTCATCAGACAGGATTAATGCAATATCAGACAATTATAAATTCGTTTATTTGTTGGCTATCATCACCAATACAACCTGTACACATGGTGTAATTGTTTAGTCGACTAGTTTCCATTTTGAAATAGTTATCCTTCAGTACGGGCATTGCATTTTAAGAATATTAAAATATCATTCTTTATTCATGTCTTTTTAGCATAATTGTGGAAATGATATAATGTCTGATAGTTATTGCAATAAATTTATTCCTGCTATTTAGAGTCTGCCTGCTGACTCATGTCTAATGCCATTATTTCCGGACATGATATCATAAACGTTTGATTTGTGTTAATTATAAAGTTACTCATGCATATTATCAATCGTTTTCAACACTTTGTTGAGAGGACGACTAATACGGATATACATGTGCGGCTGGGTGAGGTCTACACCACAGGACTAGTGTTTGAAATGGGAATGAAGGCTTTTTTTTTTTTCGATTGAGACATTGCAAACGTACTTTTCCACCAATGCATTCGACCAGAGCCTTGTGGTTCAAACCTGCCATATTGGCTTGATCCAAGCGATTTATTGGACTTATTTGCCCCAACCGACTTTTGAGTTATGTTGCTTTGATTCAGTAATAGCAATTTTGTCTGACCCTGCTCAAATTTCTGTTCATATAAATTGCTTCCCAAAGTAAATAAAAACCTTTATGAGTTAGTGTCTAAGTACATCCATATGTAAATAACCAACCATGCAAATAATGAATGAATGAATAAATAAACAAGTGAATGAATGAATGAATGAATAAATAGATAAATAAATAAATAAATAAATGAATTAATTAATTAATGAATTAATTAATTAGACAGTGTCATCACCATATCCATACCATAGTCCTAATGAAACAAATCCAAGTCAATTCCGACCAAAGGCAATGTTCCTTGGTATGTATAGCTGAAACACATACATTTATAGTTCGTATTTACCCAAAAGAAACCAAAACGTATGTGCAAAGGTCCATAGGGTCGAAAAAGCAATGTCTAGTTTTAACATAACAGAATGCAAAAAGTTTTGTTTAAAATTATAGGCCTATTTCAGTAAATTGGCTCGAACAGGTGCATCATTCATGCGCATATAGGACCGTTCAGTTTATGAAAAGGGACCAAAATTTACAGCACAACAGGGAATTTGTAAGCACAGGTTTCTTATTTGTTGAAAATATCAATAAAATTCAGTATTTAAAAAGGTACTACTTGCAACCACCATCTCAACAATGATCATAATTCATATAAGTCTTCAAAGTTACCCTTACACCAACATGAATCACCAGAGAAGCCCCCCTGGGCCTAAAATGACCATCAACAAGAATCCAAATAACATTATTATACAATTTGATGGGTTTTTGGCATATAGTTAAAGACATGATGTTGTTTTAAAGGAGATGAACTAAGAGTATTTCAAACAGAAAAGTGTTTGAATGTGCAAATATAGCAAGTTCATTGGTTCAAATGTTAAACATCAGTCAGAAGCAAGTGACATCAGGCCTCAAACCATTAAAAACGGAGTCAAAAAATTGCATTACAATAGACAAAATTTGTAAGGATAACAGTCACATTTCAAGTATGGTTTCCAGAAGTATTTTTGAAAGGAAATATAAATCCTCAAGAAAGCATGGAATCCCACAAATCATCTAATAAGTCATTTATTAAGGTAATAGTTTAGAATTAAAAAAATGTAGCATGCCATTGTAAGTCATCTATGTATGTATGTATATATATATATATATATATATATATATATATATATATATATATATATATATATATATATATATATATATATATATGTATGTATGTGTGTGTGTGTGTGTGTGTGTGTGTTCCTGATTTCATTCCTTTCCAACTAGAGTGATTAAAACAATTTCTGCACCATCTGAGTTCCGTAGCCTGAATTTGCATGTACAGGATGCTAATGACTGCCTGTACGATCTAACTCGAAAGATCAACGTTCGTGTCAGGACAGTTAAATCTTAATTTTACTTTTGCAGATGTAGTCATGAGTCAGGGTCAAGATCAAGGTCAAGATCAATGCGAGCCTGTTCAGATAGTTCAACAGCAGCACGGTGTACTGCAGACCATGCCGATTCAGATGCAGACGCAGCCACAAACACAAATTTATTCCGTGCCAAGTTCCATGGGTTTCAAGCACACACATGCTCGAATTCTAGGAGGTGTTCAACTTTCCGTTGGTTTATTGAGTCTTATATTTGGTATCAGCACCATCGTTGTTGATCCAAATGGTCCAGCCATGTTTGGGGGAGGAATTTGGTGCGGTGTCATGGTAAGCCTGTATAGATAAGATATTATATTGCAGCAGTTTCATTTTTTTAAATATAATACATCAACACTACAAGAAATAGTGACGTATCAATACATTATTACTAACCACTAACTGTATTTTGGGTTGTAACATTTTCAACACAAATAGCGCACACATCAATTTCATGAGCATTATGGATGCGAAAAGTTGACTTAAATTTAGATAAAAAAAATACTGTAAAAATGTCTGTACGCCATCATTCGAATATTTCAGAGAAATTAATTAGCAAGGTGCTTCCATGTAAATTATACATACTTCAGTGTGTATGTAGCATGAGCTACAGGTTATATGAAGGTACCACTCATGAATGTGTCAATTGTTGTAGTTAAGTCGTAGCCGGCACCATAATAAAGCGTCCCTTATTTCATTAATGTACTTGTTCGTGCCAATCAACAGTTTCCTTGTTCCGGTATAACAAGTCACGTAGTCATCTATATAAGATAAGATAAGATAACTTTATTTACCCAGGGTAATACATGATTAGTTAAAGCTAGTTTCCATCATGGCCCTGCACTAAAAATAAATATACAATATATGATATATACATAGTGGTAACATACATGAAAATATTATGAAAATATACACAATGGTTGTGATACTGGGATAAGGGGGTGCATTAGGGTCGATACCTGGGGGGTGATAAGGTCAGGTGACTTTAGATCTAACATGGTCCCAATATCTAGATTTGAAGAGAGGCAGTGAAGGTGCAAGCCGCACACTTTCGGGAAGAACATTCCACAAATGCAGGCCTGAGTGTGAGAAACTGTTTTGGTAAGCGGTGATTTTTGGTTTTGGTACACAAAGATGGCATTTTGATGTAGAACGGGTAGGTCGGCTGGTGACTTCACTTGTATATACTAACTTATCACGAATGTAGGCTGGGGCTAAGTGATTCAATGCTTTGTAAACTAGAACACATTTGTGGAACCCTATGTTCTTGCTGAGGGAATTCCAACGAAGTTGTTTGAAAAGTGGTTCAGATGGTGCACAATAGGGTGCACCAGCCACAATACGACTTGCTCTCTTTAGCATCCTGAGGGCCTTTTCAAACGTGGCTTTATTGCAATTTCCCCAGACAATATCGCGGTAGTCAAAATTTGGTTTAACTATGGCATTGTACAACATGAGAACATATTCTGTTGGGGTGAATGATTTGAGATATTTCAACAAACCAAGCTTCCGAGCTATCTTTTTACATAACTGATTTACATAAGGTTGGAAGCTTAGTGTTGAATCTAGGGTGACTCCCAGAAGTTTGGTTTCACTCACTTGAGCAATGGCTTGTCCATTTATTTCTATTGTAAAATAATTTTTGTCTATTTTTGATAGGCGTTGAGCAGTGACAAATATTATACAGTTGCCTTTTGGAATATTCAGTGTCAGTTTGTTTGCACAGAGCCAACCATAAAGGTTGGACATATCAGTGTTCAATTTCAGAGCTAAGCACCGAACGCAGTTGTCAGAAGTAGTAACACTCGTATCATCAGCATATAAGTGGGCACGTGAGTAAGACAAGACATCTGGCAAGTCGGTTATAAAAACCAGGAATAAAAGGGGCCTATTATTGACCCCTGGGGGATACCTGTGGTCATTGGAAGAGATTCTGATAAGATACGGCCAATTGAGACACATTGCCTTAGGTTGCAGAGGTATGATTCTTGCCACTTCAGCGCCAAGCCTTTGACCCCATAGGCCCTGAGTTTAGCCAAGAGAAGCTCGTGGTCTATGGTGTCAAATGCCTTCCGTAGGTCTATCATAATAGCACCTGTAAGTTTGTCTTTATTCATAACTGACTGAGTGCTCCATAATACAATTTTGACAAATGGACTCTCCAAACAGTTCTCGCGAATGCTCGGTTGGTTTCAGGTCCTACCTAAATGTTGGATATTCAAAATGTATAAAGGTCTGATACTGTTGAATCAGCCGCCTTTTCTTTGTTTATTGCAAACCTGACGTCCATTGTCATTCGAGTTCAGCTGACATCCTATTCGCGCCGCTGCAAGGCCAAGCAGAATAGCCACGGACTGTACATGTAGGACATGATAACTGCTCAATCAATTTATTCTATGCTTGAGAGGGACTCCCAGAATACCAAAGGGAAATCCCAAAAGTGTTTTTACCCAAAAGCACGTGGTTGGTTCATTGTTTCACCAACCAATCAGACTACGTGCTGGTGTGAACTATTTTCAGGCTCCTCATTCAAACCACGTGAAATGCCTCTGTGTCGCAGAGGATTTGTTTCCATTATTGAGAGTGGGCCACTGACAGCTCCCGGGATTATAAAGTGTTGATGATGGCCTGTTTGGATCGTATTTTGACATTTTATTTTTAAGAAATTTTTTGCGCGATTCGTAGGTTAATGTTTCTTGTAGATAAAAGTGTGTGCATCGGGTGACAACTCTGAACCATTTTCACCATTACTATAAACAAAGTATAGGTTACTGTGGTACGGACCAGTCGTGCAATATTGCTTTAACAACGTTTGCAAACAGTACATGGAATATTCGGATTTTACATATACTGTCCTTAATATGCCTTTCTATGATGAGACATTCATAATACTGTGCGATACGCGCACCAATATACATGCCCTATGTTTGATGCATTGATATGTACTTGTACTGGTGGTAAAGCATGCCGCACATGCATATCAAAGAGTTGTGTGAGTTTCTCGGCTTGTTCAGAGTGGTGGCGCCCTTGAAGCTATGGGCATGGCAAAACCCCAGGTAACTTCCCTCTCAAACATAGAATATATAAAGTCTTACAATTTTCAAATCACCCATGTCTGTCTATCCCTTCATCTGTAAACATTTGCATGTGAACTCGATACAGTCCACAGTTTTGAAGTAAGCTCCATTTAACTTTGGGAACATATAGGATGTAAAAAAAATCGAGGTCAAGTTCGACATTGGTGGCTCTCTCTACCGCATTATGTAATGTTACTTAAAAATTGCAACTGCATGGACACTGGTGTTGCCATCTATAATTTGACGGGACCTATATAGTTAAAATGTCTTGAAAGATATCAATTCCATATTTCGCAAAATAATTAGGTAAGACATGGGGAACGTATAGGCTATATAAATCATGTCCAGAGCTAATATGTTCTGTAACATCACTGACCTTGACCTATTTTGATAGGGTCAACTTAATTAATTTGTAAATGCAACAGTGTAGTCACACTACTCTTGGTTTATTTCCAGTCGTTATTGAAATATATTACAAGTCAGCAGAACACTTGGGGCGTGGGCCTCTTTTTAATATCTCATGGTTGCAGAGTGCCCTACCATGCCACAAAAAGAAACTCGGGAATGGCTATTGCTTATTTTGATAACAGTGTAACTCTGCAAAGTTATTACTAAACATTCTTGGGCCATCAGCCAGTGACTAATTTGTATCAGTATATTTCTGACGTGTATTTGGATAAAATTAGGTTGTCAAATATCCCTGTGGAATGCTCTCACTGCTCGCATGCATGGCGACATAAATACGTGATAGTACGCACCAGATTTCGTGAGATCTAATGCAGCTACATAACTATTACCAAAAAGTGTCAAAATTGGCAACAGATTGGGTACTAGATGGTCAATAGTTCCACTGTACAACACTTCCAGGAAAAAAATATTGAAAAATAAGAATTGTTTCTTCCAGAAGTTTTAAATTTGTACTGAAGGCTATATCGGATACTCCAACCAGCCTTTGTAGTAAATAAGTCTTCATCAATGTCTGCTGATCCATCCGTTATGACGGGTACTCCAACCCGCCTCAGTAATGGATATGTCATGATCTATGTCAACTGAACCATTCACGATGCCGGATACTCCAACCCGCCTGATAATGAATAAGAAATGATCAATGTCAACTGAACCATGGCCTTTAACTATGACAAATACTCCAACCCGCCTTTAATGAAAACATGATCAATGTCCAATGTCCACTGAACCATTTACTGGCACGGGTACTCTAACAAGCCTTAGTAATTAATAGGTAATGATCCATTGTAATATGATGGCTACTCCAACCTGCCTTCTCAATGGATAAGTCATGATCAATGTCCAATGGACCATTCACTGTGCAGTGCATAATGGATAACCTGGATTTCCTTTGGCAACGATGTTACAGATATGACTGTTACATTTAAGATCATTAGAGACTATTGCTTCCAAATAGTAATGCATTCATATATTTGCACTGGGGGTACACCGTCAAGCAATTAGGATTAGTTACCAGTTTTACAAGAATGCATAATTCTGAGGACATTACCCTCTTAAGCATTAATGTGCATCGAACACTTAAGCTCCTTCTCGTAAGTAATGTCCAAGTCCTTTTGAAGACTTGACTGTCTATCATGGATAAGACTGAATGATACATGGCACAGTCATCTGCCAGCAAACGCACAGTCCATGATGTTTCAGCATGTTTTGGAAAATTATGAGCTGAACTATTCATTAGCTGCGAATTTTACAACACACGTTGTGGCCCCTTCTCAACTTCGGGATTTACTGTTTTAGAGAACATGATTACTCTTACTGCATTTATTCGGAACACGATGCCGTCTATATTGTGAAAGGATGTATGGAATGTAAATACACCAGATGCTGGTATATAATTACCATGTTTGCATTTTCTTTCTTTCTGCCTGGTTTTAATTTTTTTTTTTTTTAAATTTTATTTCCAGTTTATTATCACCGGGTGTACAGGTCTGGGCTTTGCAAGTTTACAAGCCTCGTGCTTGGTAAGTGAATAAGCTATTGTGATAATTTGGGGACACATTCGCTAATTTGCTAGCATTACGGGCTGTATTTAGTCGTATCACTATTGGTTGGTATCATATAAGATTTTGCACAGCGGGATGTACGACACCACACTTGTGAAACAATTGAAGAGCTGAGAGTATCATATCAATGAATACTTATCTGTTCCGGATGCAGTGTGTACAGTAGAAAGTAGCCTGTGCGGCTGTTCTAGCTTGCACCTCAGATTTGAATTTACATTGTAAACTTATATGTACGAAATTGTACTTCAGTTTTTATTCACAATGTAAGTTGTAATATAATCTGTACCGGACTGTATATCAGTGTTGAATGCACAGAGTGTATACTGTAAAGCAATCTGTAGAGCTTTTTTTCCTCGGTGTTAGAGGCACAATTAACATTATACAACTGTCTTTACGGGTTTGTATTTCAGCGTTGAGTGTACAATGTACATTAAAAAGTGCCCTGTGTGGGCTTGCACTTTAGTTTTGAAGTGCAATGTACACTATAAGGTCTTTTTTACAGGTTTGTACTTGGGGATGGGACATGCTACAAGCATCTAACGCGTTGGTCTTTTTCTGCTTGGGCACTTATACTTAATGTCTTTTATCGACAGTTTCCTACATTTTTATATTGACTTTTTAAATGTTGTAGGAATTTACTCTCAAAACAATGACAAAGCTTTGTCACATTAATTACAAACGCTTTCAGATCGTGGCTTTCATGGTTATGTCCATCATCTCGGCTGTAATGACCACCGTTCTTCTAACTATGGCAGCTTGGAATGTCAAAATGGACCGATTCTCTCGCCGTTGGGACCCGTTTTACGGAAGGTACATGTACGGCCTCCCCTTGGGAGGAGGATACATCAACAGTATTGTAAGATGTTTAACTATCCTTCTTCTGGCAAAACCGCTTCCTGTATCTGTTTACTTGTGCCACCATTCGCATTGGTTTAGGTGAAGTCAACGTGGTGTGTTTTTATATATGAGAATAAGGATGCCTAATTTCTGGCGATACGAACGCATGTGGCATTAGTATATTCACGAAAGCATAAAGTTTGAAAAGTATGCCATCACTTATGATACGTATTATGACCAGGTGGTTGCTGCCGAAGGTTGCTGGTTCGAGACCCGGCTGTTCTCTCGTGATAAATAAACAAATACACTTTTCGGTGTTCCTTTGATGCTGATGGTTTTATACATGCGCAGTTTCCGGTCTGGAACAACTCCGAATACAGCAAATGAGCTTGGCAATGTTGATTATGGCATTCACTCAAAAATACCTTCATTGAATCATTTTTAAACGGATGCGTTTCACCTCGTTTTGCGATCGGGGGAATTTGAGCTATGAATATGTGCGTTTCCCACTTTTGCCGAAGTCATTGGCGCCGAAGGTTGCTGGTTCGAATCCTGGCCGCTCCGTGATCAAATCAGACAAAAAACGCACTAACAAATGTCATGCCTGTAGTGTTTTCGTTCGGTATCATGGGGTTTATTGCTTGTGTGTGTGTTTATTTTGCTTTTGGTTGTGGAAGGAAAATTAAAACGTAACATTACCTAATTGCAAACCTTGTTATTTTTATAAGTTATATAGGTATTATTACCTCCGAATCCCAGGGAAGATCATTATATAAATTACATTGGTAGTTGCCAATGGCAGTAAAGTTCATCCGCTAGCATACAGTCATATTAAACTTGTGCAATGATGTTCTCTTGTATGCGTACGTCAATCATGCGGAGGCGGACCATGACCAACATATACATTAATGCTACATCAATTATGCGTGAAAAAATTACGAGACAAGACTCTTGTGGCACAATATATGTAAGTAAACATGAGGCACAACAATTTACATGCGTTTGTTTGTTTGTTTGTTTGTTTGTTGTTTTTGTTTTTGTGTGTGTGTGTGTGTGTTTGTTTGTTTTTTTTTTTCTGTTTATTTGTTTGTTTGTTTGTTTCCTTTTTTGTTTGTTCTGTTTGTTTATATGAACGCCTGGGAGTTGATGAAGGCAAAATGACTTATTATTATCTTTGCCCACTCATGATTTTCCGTGTCACGAAGTTCGATATGAGAAAAACATGTCAACTTCCTGGAACCACGTTTGAATTTACCTTTACTCTGATGGCCATCAGACAGTATTAACAAAGGCATCCCCTTATTGTCCTAATATGTTTTTTTCAAGCTGAAACCTTTTGCTGGGTACAAAGGGTGGACGGCCACAGCTTTATGCGTTGCGGGCTGGACGCGATGCGCACAATCCACACGGAGTTAATCTGTTCTAAATGGTATCTTGCCACGTCTAATCTATACACTACATTTAAACCTTTTCTATAAGCGAAAGCTTTACGTGAACAGAACAATAGAATGCATTTTATGTCCGGGCACTTTTAGAAGAACTAAACTGGGAAAAGATTCACTGAAACTTTTTTCCCTTGCATTACTTTCCCAACCACTTTAAAGAAATAGTAAATCTTATATGGTGCTTTTTTGCGAAGTAAATAATACGGTACCGATATATTTATCCTAGAATGATTTTATTTTTGCGATTTAATTATTTAGCTGTATCAAATGTTCCCGCCGTTTTGTTGCATATGTAAATGGTATTCCAAATAGCACAGCATCTTGGTATTCATTTTATTGTGCGAAAATAACAGCAACACATTCCCAGTCCATGATATGCACTGTGTAGTAGTATTTCGATTCTATGTTTTCAAGCACACGGTCTTTGTCGTTTTTCAGTTTTTAATATTCAGATTAAATGTTAAAGGCAAAACTACCTTCAAAATATGCAAACTTTCTCAATGTCGGTGTGTAATCAAAAATTGCGTCAAGTATTTTTTTTTTTTTTTTCCTTTTTTTGTGTGTTTTTTTTGTGTGTGTTTGTTTGTTTGTTTGTTTTTGTTTGTTTGTTTGTTTGTTTGTTTTTTTGTTTTGTGTGTTTTTTGTTTTGTTTTTGTTTTTTGTTTTTAGATTAAATTGTATAATAAAAGGAAAAAGAAGACATAACTTTTTGATTGTGAATGCAGTAGTTCATTTGTGCCTAGAAATCAAAACAAAGTGGCATGGTATCTCTTGCTTCGTTTATTTATGACAATATGTATTTTTATTGGCATGTGTGTGAGCGTGTGTGTGTGTGTATTCACAGAAATCCAGCATTGGTCTGAACTCGATTCTAATTGTGCTAGCTGTGTTAGGGGCCATTTGCGCCATCTGGACCTCTGTCATTTTCTGCTGGGCCTTTTGCCGCGTCACGATTTCGCCCGCAATAGGTGTAAGTATTAGGCGTAGTGTGTAAATTTTAACCATTGTACACATGGGGCGGTGGTATAAATATGAAATGTGAATGTCAAAAGTATTATGTTAATACAATTTTGGTTGAGCTACTGAAAGAACTTATCATTTTTTTCTAGCAACTGTACAGTTACGCACGCGTTCAAGTTAACAAACGCCAAAAGCACCAACGTTTCCCACACGTTTTCCAAACACATTCAGTGAAAGTCAAACGTTTTGCAAACGCATAGCAAACACTTTGCAAACACTTTACAAACGCTTTACAAACACTTTGCCAAACGCTTTCAAACGCTTTTCAAAACGCTTTCAAACACTTTGTCTTTGCCGAACGCGTTTGGTGAAAGCCGAACGTTTTCAAACACTTTTCCAAACGCTTCCAAACGCTTTCAAACACTTTATACTTTGCGCCAAACGTATGTGATACATGTACATGTACACTTGTTAATCTAATTCTAATGACAGGATTATTTGTAACAAGTGTCTAAAAAGCTTATCAGCACCAAAAAATCCTAACAACATTTGCATGCCTTCATTTATGGAAAAGCCAAAAAGCTCTACTATGTATATTTCACAATCAAGTTGAAATTATGCTTTTTCAAAAAAATCAGTTCTATCTAACAGTTTGTACATGTATCACTTACAATGCATGTGTAGATATTGTAGGCTATATCATTTTTTTCTTGTTTGAGTGACAAATTGCAACTGGTTTATGCCTGTGATACAGTGGAAAATGCAACAAAAGCTACGTTATAAGATGTACATGACACTACCCACTGAATTTGCTTCAGTGGATGTAAACTAATTTCAGCAAATCAATCTGAATTTTTTTCACCAGGTGGAAAAACACATACAGAGTAAATTTATTGGCAATATCATGATAAGGTAATGAATCCTGATCTGATCATGATATTGCCTATGGATTTACTCCGAAACAGTTTTTGAAAGATGAATATTCATGACATCTTAAATGAAGAACTAAGTCTTTAATTAATTTTAGTTGATTTAGACACTTGAGTAAACGTATTTGGATCGTGTTTTATAAATATGTACAACCTGTAATGCTGGATAAGTGCACATTTACATGTAGGTACATCATATATTGCTGGACCTGTTGAAAATATGTTTGGAGATTCTTCATCATTTAAGTTGAAGTGTTTGAAATGCATAGTGTTTGAATGCGTTTGTGAAAGTTCGAAATAGTTCGGGTAATTGTTCAACGCGTTTGGAAAGTGTTTGAACGCGTTTGAAGAAGTGTTTCTGTACCTTTGTGAAAGTGTTCGAACGTTTTGTAAAAGTGTTTGAGATTTTCCCCAAATGCTTTCCAAACACATTCCAAACACATTCCAAACACTTTCCAAACACATTCCAAACGTTTTCAAACGTTTCCAAACACAAGCCAAGCACCAGCAAAACGCGACAAAAAGCGTTTGGTTGTTAACTTTTAGCCGGGCGTAACTGTAGCTACATATATATTTCTTGGGTCTCTGGATTTACAATTATCTGATGGTGCTAATGATGTTTTCGACGAGGCTTGTAAAAGCTACTTGCTAGAAGCACGGTGTTTACCCTGCAGTCTGCAGGCATAAGATGAGAGACTGGCCTAGATCTTCACATTGGTTTAAAGCAAATGATTTTAGTATGCTTGTTTGTCTAATCTCTGACTTTTATATTTTACATTTGACACTTTTACTGATGTAAATTGGATGCATCGTGAGCTTTCCCCGGTTCACGGTGCCCCCGTTGTAAAGTGGTAGTTTTCCTAATGAATTGAATTTTGATCGAATTATTGATGAATAGAAAAAGTAGTCATCTATATCAGCATTGATGTATGTATCGTTCTGTCTGTGTCAGTATGTACCTATTCCCACATGTTAAAGTCCAAATAATTGAAATTTCACAGCCCATTGTGCCGTCCGTACAAAACACACAGCCATTTGTCCGGATGGTACAGGCCTCAGGGGTGACACCTGGCGACACTCACACGCTCCATGACCCGACTTTCTCAAAGGATACAGGTAAAATGTTGCAATGTATCATTTGGCACTCTGTGTAAATAACCGCCATGATGGTCCTGATCCGAGTGTCTGGATACACAATAAGTTTGGAGTCATGTATTTGACACTGAAGTTAATAATAATAATAATGATAATAATAATAATAATAATAATAATAATAATAATAATAATAATAATAATAATAATAATAATAATAATAATAATAATAATAATAATAATAATGGTAACACAGTTAAAACGTATAAAATGGGGTAGGATACACGGGTGAGAAGACCGAAGATATTACAGAAGGACGAGGGGGAGGGGGGCACGGGGACGCAAGAGTAGTGTGTAGATGTGTTTAATACAACACAGTGGAGCACAGTACAGTACATTACAGTCAGTACAGTGCAATGCAGTCCACATTATACAGTGCTGTACAGCGGGATTAAATAGAATGGAGAAATCCTTTCAACTGATCTACAAGGAGACGTTTCCTCAAATTTGTATCCGTCTACTCAAATGAAAGTGTAATTTGCATAAGCTGCAAAAGATGTTGGGAGCAAGAAATAAAGTAAAATTGCATTTAGCCGTACCCAGTTGGTTTATCCTTTACCTTGCAGCACAAATGCATCTGCCGTAAGCATGAAATGCAACCAGTGTGACTTTATGTGAAAAAAAAGAAAAAAAAAAGAACTGCAATGAATGCACATCAAACAGTTCTCCCCTGATTACATGTAGAAGCCAACGCAGGCATCTCTCTCTCTCTCTCTCTCTCTCTCTCTCTCTCTCTCTCTCTCTCTCTCTCTCTCTCTCTCTCTCTCTCTCTCTCTCTCTCTCTGATTCTCTCTCTCTCTCTATCTCTCTCTCTCTCTCTCTCTCTCTCTCTCTCTCTCTCTCTCTCTCTCTCTCTCTCTCCTTACTGGTAAAACTGCTTACCTTCGAAATGAATAGTCATACTTTTCAACGTAATGCAAGTTAGTTGCAATTATGAATTTGAAAGGTCTATGTCAGACATTTTATCTGAAGACTAGTATATGCAAAAACTCCAAACTTGGCATGATTATACATATATATATTAACTCGAGTGTTTTTTGTGAAGACAGGTAGCAGTATTGACAATAAGGCAAATAAAGGCCCTTGGAAAATTTAAATATTGAATATCTTCCAAAGTTTTATCGGTAGAGGTTCCATTCCACCTCCAATGCATGGGTTTCTGATTCAGGAACATCAAATCAACCGCGAACAAAGGTCGTATAATTTTAATGTATGGCAATTGGGGACAGTTGAAAAGTTTAAATATTGAATATCTTGAAAACTATTACAGGTAGAGGTGCCATGACAATTTCAATTCATAGGATTGTGAACCACACACACAATTTGTATCATTTTAATTCATGCTGATTAGAAACATTTGAGAACCTAATTATTTGATATTTTCCAAAGCTGTAAAAGGTAGAGGTGCCATTCCGACATCAATATTCAGGTGTCTGTTGTGGGTGCATCAAATAAACACAAATATAACTGGCAGCATTGATTTAGTAATTAGTACATTTAAATGTCAAATATTTGAAAAGCTGTTTCAGGTAGAGGTGCCATTTGCATTCGAGGTGCATCTAGCAAGTTTGATCTATGTGTATTTTGATGTTCAGTGAGAAAAAGTAACCCTCATGCCATGTGACTCAGATGGTGGTTTGGCTTCGCTGGGCATGATTGGCTGTGATCTCATTCAGACACTTAGGAATGAGAACGAAAGTTATCGCCTATGCACTGAAACCACCCAAAAGCACCCAGAGGTTAAATAACGCATGATACATGATTTAACTTACTTTCTTAATCACTTGCAAACATTTTCAGTGGGAACACAGGGGCAAGAACAAGAAGACACTTCGTACGGTAGGTCAGCAGCTATGCGTGGTGCAGGACAGTCCAGGTAGACCAGCAGCTTTACATGGTGTGGTCTAGGCATGGCGTGATAGCCTACTGTGGGCCACCGGCTTTGCTTGGTGTGGGCTCGGCACGGCGTGAAAGCCTACGGTAGGTCAGCAGCTTTGTTTGGTGTTGGTAAGGTATGCGCTTAGTGCTGTCAATTTGACCCATTTTAGCTAGGTATGGATACATTGTGCAAGGTTGTAATAGATCTATAGAGGCCAAGTGTGTTATTCATGTGCCGCATAAGGCGTTTCACTTGCAAGGCAAATAATTCCACGTGTAGCAAATACAATTTTGCTGCAAGAAATAATGGGAAACATTCAGTTTAGTTAACAAAGTAAGATATAAATTTTGACTTAAAACAATACCTGCTTCCGTGCTTTGCTGTTTCTTGAAGTGACAATATATATTAGTGCTTTGTGGATAGTTTGTCTGGATATATAATAAACGCATTGTATATTGTAATGCCCATTTCTCGTCAGAAATCTGAATAGTTATTCACTGATGTAGTGTTACGGGTAATCGAAAGCAGTAGACAGCAAAGTTATGAACAACAAGAGAGACGATTTGTGATTGTGGTGACAGATACAAGCCTTGTATCATGCATGCAAGTGTCCTTATGACACACGAAATCAGATAACACAGGAACCCTTTCTTGGTGAGTTTACTCTTTTTTATTTCCCGGTTGAAACAGAGATGATTCCCTGAACAGAACAACACAGAAAACCATATTATGGGGACAGGATTTACAAGGATGAATGATATATGGACTTGGATTACGAGTACAAGGTCACGTGCATATTTATCCATCCAGATGATTGAACCACTGGCTGGGAGCCGTAATCGTCTCGTTATTGCATATGAGAACGCAACTATTTTACCAATGTTGTACATGTGGTATATTACCATGTATGAGTGAATGTAGTGTCCCTTTAAAGATGTTTAAAAAAAAAAATTTGATTGTTCCACGTGTGGATGCTACGGATCGTGGCTAGATACCGAACAACAAGTTTCAGCGGTATGAATTTTGCCTGGGAAAAGCATAAAGTTACCCGTTGATCACTACAGGGACATGACTGATATCGTACCCAAAAATACTAAGAAGTGAATTGTAAAACTATTGGTGACTACTGGCGTTGCATATTATTGATCATGCCATTGTGCTGAAAGTCGGGTCATTTGTGAAAATAGTAGTTTACGTTCGCACATGTCCAGTATGTTTAAGCTCCTACGTTAAGGGGGTATTTTCTTTCTCTTGATTATGGAAAAGAATTCAACACAATTGATTGTAGTTACGTTCATAGTATATAATATTTTAAAGCAGGGACATTCAGAATAATGGTTGCAGTTAATATAAGGAATGAATGAAGTTGCTTTTGCTAACACTGAATATCATGCATTTCAAAGGCCCTTATAGGAACTAAATAAGATACTAAACGTTGGTGACAGAAATGTAAATCAGGTCAATTGGCGGAACATACTACTTATTTGTAACAATGCAGCGCCAGCGATATTGAAAAACCTTTTAACGTTGGAAACTGCTGTTCTTCTATGTCCACGAAAGCTTAATGAAATAGTAGTAAAACTACTATAAGAGTGGAGTAACAGTATTATATAAAGTAGCCACATAGCTAATTGGAAAGCTGAAATTGGATGAAAAATAATATTTGTAGGCATTTTTGCACACATCCGTATGTAGAATGGATATATTTTACATCAAATCGAACGACGATATGCTTTTTGTTAGAACGTAATGGCAGTAAAGCTCTTTCAGTGCCAACTGTGACTGAAGTAGAACTACAACGAACTGCCCTAAATCAGAATAATGCCGCTATATTGTATCCCTTGTAAAGGACCTTTCATTCAAGTACCAGCATGCATAATTAGATTTATGGTTGAAGAGTTATGACAACCAAGTATTGTTACGTTCGAATCATGCACCCATCCAATCCTAACGGTGATGTTTATTGCGATTAGAGATATTGAATATTTGAATTTATATTTTTTTTTCAAATTAGTGTTTAAAGGTTTATTCCATGTCTGGTGTCTTAAATGTGCAGTTGGTGGTGCAAAAATTCTAAACATGTAATGGGGCAATGCATACTTGTGTTATATATTGAAACAAATTCCACCATTTACGCTTCACAAAAAACTGGTATTTTATTTTGTTCATATCTTTTCTTTCTTTGATTTAAACGTATTTTATTTTGACAAAGTACACAATATAATACATATGAAAATTATATGCATTTAGGAAAGAGGGCGTGGCCCTATATAAATCCCTCTCGCAGAAGACGACGATCACAGGACACTACAGGACGTACAAGACGCACGGGAACAGAGAGAAGAGGACAAGCACGGACGAGACATACAGTGGGGCATAAGGTTGTATTGTACTGGTAGTATTAGGATGTCATTTTATCTGCAATTTGGACCGGGGATAAATTGATTGTACCGTATAGCAAAAACAAAACGAAAATAGAAAAATGTATTAGCCAACACTAGAGGGGCTGAAACGTTGAGTGGCGGAGATGAAGTCATGAACGGATGAAAATATTTCAATATTTTCAATAAAAGAACAGTTAGGGGACCCATAAAGAACTGTTTGTAATGTAAAGGGAGCATACTGTGATATAGCAGTATGTAGGTTAGACCGAGTAATTGTGTATTTAGAACAATGAAAAAAATAATGCCACGTATCTTCGTTAGGTGAGCCACATGAACATTTCGCAGTGTTCTTAACACCAATCTTGAAGAGATGTGAATTTAACTGACTGGCATCCAAACGGAGGCGTGTATGCTGAACAGCTAGGAATCTATTACCAAAGTTATACAATTCATCAAACTTTATAGGTCGGATCACCGGTTGAGTTATACTTGATTTAAACTTTTGAATAGAGTCAGAATTCCGTATTTCTAGAGGTAGTTGATTCCATAACCGAACAGTTGAAGGAAAGAAGGATTTGTCAAAAAGGTCGGTCCGAGCTCGGAAATGAGGAAGATCAAATTGCTGGCGTGTGGTATAATTACCTGTATCAGGAGAAGCGGTAGAAAGGATAGAGCATAGTGCGTCCGGTACAAAGTTATGGACCAATTTGTACATAAGAATCAATTTTGAAATTTCCCTGCGTTTGGATAAAGTTAACCATCCAGTTTCTTCATATATTTTAGCGGTGCTGGTCCCATGCATTGCTCCAGTGACAATACGAGCAGCATTTAATTGTATACATTCTAGTTTTTCTTCATCTTGGACCATACAGCCACTCCATACTTGACTACCATATTCCAGAATAGGCCTTATGAAAGAAGTATAAATGGTTTCCAGTGTTTTCCTATCTAGAGTGAATTTAAACTCTTCATGATATTGATTAATTTGGAGGATTTGTTTGATATATCAGTAATATGGTCAGACCATCTTAAATCAGAACGTATTGTCACTCCAAGATGTTTATGATGAGCCACATCTTGCAAAATATGACCCTGGAAAAGAATTGGGGGGTGAGAAGGTGGATTACTTTTTCTGGAAATAAGCATAGAATCAATTTTCAAGGCATTGAATGTGACTAGCCAATATTTAGACCACTGGTCAATTTTAGATAGGTCCATATTCATAGTTTGAGCCGCAGTGACAGGATTATCAATAGTCAGATAGAGTGAGGTATCATCAGCAAACATTTTAATGTTAGATCGAACAATGTCCACAATGTCATTGATGTAAATAAGAAACATCAAAGGTCCTAAAACTGAGCCTTGCGGAACGCCTGCACAGACCTTACCCCAACTAGACGACTGGCCTTGGATGACTACCCGTTGGTGACGGTTATGCAAATAGTCTGAAAACCATTCAAAAAGAGCTCCCATAATACCAGTTTTCCTTAGCTTATGGAGCAGACCAGCATGCCAAACTTTATCGAATGCCTTACTGATGTCCAGAAAGATAACACGAACCTCTTTTTGCTGATCCAAAGCTAGACATAATTCGTGGTACAGTAGTAGTAACTGATTAATGGTGCAATCTCCCGGCATAAAGCCAGATTGATGGGTAGATATAACAAAATTGTCTCGAAAGAAATTGAAAACATACTTAAAAACTATTTTCTCAAATACTTTTCCGGTACAACTAAGTAATGACACCGGCCTATAATTGTTGCATAAATTATCAGGGCCTTTTTTATAAAGAGGAGAGACGTTTGCTTGTTTCCAAGCTGTAGGGAATTTCTTTGTCAACAGCGAAAGATTAAACAATTCTGTGAGTGATGGAGAAATAGCAGGTGCCGCTTCCTTAAGAAGTTTTGCACTTATTCCATCGGGACCAGAAGCTTTGCTCGTGTCAAGACTTAAGAGTGTTTCAAGAACTTCTGTTTCCGTTATGGTTATGGACTCAAGGGTAGACTCTGGATGATCAGTGATTTCAGGTAAAGATGCAGAGGAGAAATCAACTTTAGATTGTTCAAGAAAGAAAGCATTAAATATTTCGGCTTTTGACAAACTGTCTGGAATATTTTCTCTATTGTGAAGAAGAGAAGGTATGGATTGTGACTGGTTTCTATTCATGAATTGTTTTACTGTGCGCCACCAACATTTACTCGATCGACTGGAACTATTTAAATCTGCGCGCAATTTATTATTATAATTTTCCTCAGCAAGTTTCAGTTGGTGTTGATAATGATTACGTAATTGGCAAAAGGCATTCCATAAAGCAGGTTCGAAATTTTGACTCTTTGCCTTGTCATACTGTCTTTTGACACGACGCTTGAGTGCCCGGAGACGGGAATTATACCATGGTAAGTCGGATGGTCTAACTTCAATATCTTTATTGGGAATACAACGTGTAGCAGCTTCCATGAATAATTTAGACCAGGCATCACAACATACATCGATATTATTAAACACGAAACAAGAAGTCCAGTCGACCTCTGTAAGATAGGTATTAAAATGATTAAAGTCTGCTATGCTATAGTTCCATATACGACGTTTGAAACATGGATCTTTCTTTTTACGGAATAATAGATTAGCTGCCACAACGCAATGGTCACAATTTGATATCGAAGGAAGCACGCGAATTTCACGTAGATAATTAGGAATATTTGAAATTATCTGATCCAAACAGGATGCTGAGCGTTCGGTTATACGGGTAGGTCCATGTACATGCAGAGTCAAGAAATTTGTTCGGGAAAATTGATCAAGTTTTAACCCAGACTGTGTCAGAAAATCAGCGTTTAAATCGCCAGTCAATATAATATTTTTGATACCTGTACTATTCGCTAAATCAAGACTTTCCTGAAGTTTATTCCAAAAGGAAACCATAGAATTTGGTGGTCTGTAAATTACGCCAAGTAAGAATTTGTTATTATGAAGTCTTATCTCGCTCCACAGGAGTTCTATATCAGGTAGCTCCAGATCATTTCGTCGAGATACATGTAGAGATTTGGAAACATAGAGAGCAACGCCGCCACCAACAGCATTCGGGCGGTCTCGTCGAATAATCTCAAGGTAGCCAGGTAAAGTAAGATTGTCAGCAGGAGAATTGGGAGTAAGGAAAGTTTCTGAAAGGGTGATTATGTCAAATTCTGGTGCAAGATCTGTACGAATGCACCTCAACTTGTCTACAGACAAACTACGAGTATTGGAATGACAGAACAATAGTTACAGGTACAAAATAACAACGTATTCTATATTGACAAGAGTAAAACCTGAAACTGCTTCTACAGTTAATATTTTACATAATCAATATTCATTACATGCCGCTAGTAACAAATTATCGCAACGATATCAAAATGATGATGCTTATGATGATGATGGTGATGATGATGATAATAATAATAATAATGATAATGATAGTAGTAGTAGTAATAATAACGATAATAACAACATCATCAATAATAATAATAATAATAATAATGATGATAATGATAGTAGTAGTAGTAGTAATAATAACGATAATAACAACATCATTAATAGTAATAATAATAATAATAATAATAATAATAATAATAATAATAATAATAATAACAACAATAATAATAATAATAATAATAATAATAAAAATGATAATAATAATAATAATAATGATAGTAGTAGTAGTAGTAATAATAATAATAATAACAACAACATCATCAATAATAATAATAATAATAATGATGATAATGATAGTAGTAGTAGTAGTAATAATAACGATAATAACAACAACATCATTAATAATAATAATAATAATAATAATAATAACAATAATAATAATAATAATAATAAAGATAATAATAATAATAATAATAACAATAACAACAACAACAACGACGACGACGATGACGATGATGATGATGATGATGATAATAATAAATGACACTTTATTTGCAAATCTACCCCTTTACAACGGGTCGCCGATGTACAAGGGTTAACCTCAGGGTGTGGTCTGGGTATTTACATTATATTAACCGACATTATATTAAAAAATAGTAACCTGTAGTAACCTCATGCGGGCAATATGCCTGTTGACCAATAGTTTTTCGAAATAAAATATGTTTCAATCGATAGTAACCTGTCCAAGTGGTGAGCCGTGATTGGGTGGGGTTGGGAAGTGGGGAGATCTTCTGCATAGGGGAGATAAGGTAAACCTGATTGATAAGGACCGTGTGAAGTATGATATGCGCAATTCCGAAATCGATGTTTCTGGTCACCGCAAATATGTTACCTTTTTAAAAGATGTTTGAGGTAATGAAACAATTAGTACGGGTCGTTTCAGGTTACATAATTAACAGCAACACTCAAAGGCACAGGGAATATTCTGCCAGTGGAATTCAAAGTATTTGTTTTTCTTTCTAATATTGCTTTAAGGAAAGAATCGCCAAAAATAAATAACCTTTGGAATCAAGTCAGCCACATGAACTTGGGTTAGTTGGGAATCCTACTGGGATTATTATTTAAAATGACCTGGCGGCACATATCTTTAGGTGTCAAAGCAAGTCGCACTGCGCTATTCGCAATTAAAAATAAAGTTTAAAAAGGAGAAAAAAGCCACCACCCCCCCCCCCCCCCCCAAAAAAATATATGAATAAATGTTGTGCAGTTTTTGTGCCCACAGGTCTATGGAAGATTTTTTTTCCCCTTTTTTCTGTAAACCGCTGCTCATTTTATGGATCTAAGATCCAGCAGTCATCATTTTCAGAGGATGAGGTTACATATTATCTGGAAGTTCAGGGTATAAGCTATTTTAAAACCTGTTATGCTACATTGATCTTTGTACAGCGTTTGGATATGCAGTACACAATGTTTGTTGCATGCAAAAAACTCCTTAAAGCCACACTATGTAGTAATTTGTAAATATCACATCATATTACATCGCTTCCAGTACAGTATCGCTTCATTAGCCGTCAATATGTGTTCTCTAACTACATTGTATGCACATATTCAATTCAAGCGTGGCTAGCGTCGTAATATCCTTGTAGACAAAAGCCAGGTCGTTAGTTTGGGATTTTTTCCAGCTTTTATCCTACATACTGCGTCAAAGTTTAAAGGTATGTATATTCATCAATTCAATATGCCATTGGTGTCTAAAATGGGCCTGTGCAGTGTACCTTAAAGATGACCTGTAAAAGAGAAAATTAAATTGCTGCTACTTTTGACGCTACATTTAATTCTCTCAGCTTGCAGAACAACTCGGACTACTCTACTGTGTGAGCGTCTACCCTGGTTATTGACAATACAGTAACTCTACAATACCCCTCAGGAACGTCAGCAATCAAATATCTTATTTCAGTATTAACTTATACCGCACACAGTGAAGATCTTACACTTCGCCAAGATACACGTACGTCTCGATTACATGCTTTGATATGGGCAAACATCGCGCATGAACATGTAGGTAACAGCAAACAAATTTAAGTCTCTGGATCCACAGTTATATACTAGTAAATACAATTGTGCGCTGTCTGTTTTTACTTTCTACTTTCGACTGTTCTGACAAATTAGAAGTGAGTTGGCTCGAGAAAGGAACCACTAAAATTCTTGATACCCTGAGGGTGTGCAGAATGAGCTCGGTGAATATAAACAACAAAGGCTAAATGTAAGTTTCGAATATGAACACGCACTCTAAGTTCAAAACATTTGAGACCATCCGTTACACTTAGAAACCACCCATACAGCGACTCAATATGTAAACAGAACCAAATGAGTTTACAGTGGTAGAAGAAACCAAAATCTGGAGATACACTAAAATATATTAGTTGATACAATTTGCCCTGTTTGTCCGATTCTTTTTACGTGGTATAAGCCGCCACATATGTCCACATTGGACTGTTATGGCAAATTAAGGACGAGTAAAGGAAACAGAAAGGATAGGTAAAATGGTTGAAAAACCTGGTGGTTGCACAGACCTCGAGATTACTGCAACATAGATAAATATCCTGAACCAAGAGCAACATCAAGAAATAGCCTACTGCGCACAGGCTTCTGCTATGTACAAACAAAATCAAGGGTTCCAAGCACAATTTTGTGCATAAGGTACAAATACCAAAATTAAATTACAGATGGTTCCCGTCAGGTTTTACCCTCTTATTTGTTACCCAGCTTATTGGAGTTTAAATATGAACTATTTGTGTGGTACTAAATATTTGATTGTCTTTAGCGTCTATGCTTATCACTGATACACATTAGATGATCTTATAGCAATTATTACCGTGAAAATATATAGACACACGATAACATCGTATCAAGTTTATTTTGAGCCTGTCAGTTGTGATTAAAACATGGATGCAAGCCTTTCAGTAATCTTTAAAGAGTTAAGTATAATACGGTGGTGTGACAGGGAGGTGTCGCTCACTAAATTATTATATTCCATAGCACAATTTGTGATGCTGCAACCACAAGTAAGGAATTCCGAAGAAAAATATCATGATGCTATATTACCTTTTTTTTCAAAATTTAAAGTATCAAAAATGCCATGAACTTACGGTGTAAACATATTGCGTTTTTATGTGGTAGATGTAACCCGATGACATGAGAAAAAATTCACGCACAATCCGTTATTAGCCGCGTAGCCAACCGTGCACAAAATCAGCATTCATTAATCAAGGTTGTTAACCTCTTCTGCTTGCAGGTCTGAATACGCGCTTCAGCAAACATGCGTCGAGGCTTGTGTCAAATGTGTTTGTAGTAGAACAAATGACCATATGCTTCTGGCTAACTGTGCAGATTAATCATATAAAAAATGCACATGAAAATATTGTTCTGAAAAGTCATAAAGTATTTCTAAAATGGATTCTCCGACGAACAACACAAAGTATGTCAGTAAAGTGTATAAAAACAAGTTGATATTGTTCCTTGGAGCAGCTGATATTGTTATTGGAACTTTCTGTATTATTCTGGGTATTTCTGCTATACTGGCATACCCTTATGGCGTATCGATGATCGGAGTACCGGTTTGGGCCGGCGCCTTGGTGAGCAGAATATTAACGTCAAGGATATACATTAGGTTATCAGTGCTCTTTGTGCTGCCTGACACTTTCTGGATATAACATTATAAACTCAATTTTTAGAATTGAAAAAAAGTTTACATTTATAAAAAATACATAAATCAAAGATTTTGGCATTGGAAGTCTGATAGTGTTTTTTGGAAGCAATATGTGTACAGTAAGTATAGAAGTGTAAAGAAATTTATCCCAAATATCTAAGGAAAATTAAATTCACCTTTTACACTTCCATTTATTACAGCATCAAATTTTTGGGAGCTCTGAAATACATTCCAAATTAAAAATACATGTCTCAAAATAAAATTGTTTTGTTTCAACAGATACAGATGTTTGCGGTTGAAATGATAACACATCAAAAAACGGTTACGCTTAACTGAATCCTGTGACAAAACGGCACTTGTTTTTTCTTTTCTTTTTTTTTTTGGGGGGGGGGGTTTGTTTTTTTTGTTTTTGTTTTTTTTTTTCAAATCGGGGACACGATTCTGTATTCATTATATAAACTTGACCTACTGCAGATTTGAAGTCTTAATCTTCAAAATTGAATGAATCGATATTGGGCTGAAATATAATAATATAATATAATGTGCTATGTTATGCAAACATAGCCACCATCTAAAATAACAAAATTATAAGAATAAAATGTCCAGTTTGTTAGCTTTAAAGAAAAATATGCTTTACGACACTGAAAATCTGAATCTATGTTTATACGTGACAAATTATAAAAATCACTGCCAACCTAACGTATGTCCTTGATGCTGTTTTCAATTAGGTTCTTCCTTTCATAGTTCTATCCCAATTCTTGGTCAGTTGCCTACATATTTTAAACTGGAAAACTAGTTCAAAGTAATGTTCATATGGATAATTACAATATCAATCAAATCTTTTATACTCAGCATAGTTTTTAGCACTACACAAGGACACCGCTAGAATTTGTAAAGGAATATGGAGACATATTATATGTTCTTTGACAGTACTCTTCCATTTTAAAGATGGGATATAATAATGGCAGATTTACATCAATAAATGTCCACAAAAGTATAAGACCTCTGTGATATACAAATTTATATCATACCATTGTCTTATACAGTTCAATATAACAGGAACCTTAGGTCTGGCTACCGTTGGATCCAACACTCGTTGCAAGGTCTGTATTCTATCTGAAACACAAGAGAGAGAGAGAGAGAGAGAGAGAGAGAGAGAGAGAGAGAGAGAGAGAGAGAGAGAAGAGAGAGAGAGAGAGAGAGAGAGAGAGAGAGAGAGAGAGAGAGACAGAGAGAGAGAGAGAGAGAGAGAGAGTTTATCAGGGCCGTACTATAAAGTCTTTCGTACCCATCTACGCAGTAACTGAAGACTTTGCGCCCTCTATTCAAAGATTCAAAGCCAAGGAAACTGCCTTCACTGTTTAATGGGTTATATTAGGACGACTTATCTGCTTCGCGCCATCACTGTGGTCTCTCTGTTACTATGGATTGCGTGATCAAAATTATGGACCAGTGATGGTTTACGACACGCTTTTGGCACTACGGTGTAGCCTGTGCTGAAAGACTCTCATCGATTAACCAAATTGTGGGTTCTGAAGATTGACGGTCTTTGATTGAAGGTATGAATAAAATGAAATGTATCAAGCATGTCATTTTGAAAAGGTGATTTTCCAAGGCATGTCGTCTTTTGTTGTACTAGTCGTTCATGACAGGAACAACTCTAGTGATTTCAAGGTACAAAATTCTGGTACCACGACCGATACTATAGGTAAAGTCATGCAGTTATGCGGAAAAGTAATGCAGAATATACGCCAAATATCTCCTTTTCATCCGAGGGGGAAGCAAGCTTCTGTTAGCCTGTGTTTATTTTCACATATGATTCTTTTCAGGCTTAATTGATATTTTGAGCCAAGATTGTTTGTCAATGACAATATAAGGATGTTTTTAAAAAGAAGGGGGGGGGGGGGCTTGTTTGTTTATATTTTGGGTATACACCAACTATTTTCAATATTTATCAACAGCTAATGTTTACATTGATCAGTGGCATTCTTCCACTTTGAAGGTCTTAGCCTTTATGGCCGTTTCTGCTGTGGCTTCTCTCGTGGCAGCATCCCTGATTTGTGTGGCAGCCTTTGGCATTTATAAAATTAATCTTGCCATCAATCAAGTTTCACCTTTGACGTCAACTCACCATGGCCACTTCGTCAGAGCACTGGTGAGTGCAGGAGGGCAAGGGGGAGTTATATTTTTTTCTGCCAATATTAATTCAAGAAGCACCAGTGTAACTATACGGACACATACTGAGGTCAGCCAACCACTCACAGTAAAAGAAATGACTAATAGCTAAGCAGTTTATTTGCTTCATACGAGAACAATGTTGGCGCTTTTTATCGTCGCAGGGGCCAACAACTGGCAATGCGATCATAAGAGTGGAACACAAGTGCGACTTTTAATACATCTTACCTTTTTGGTTTGTTGGTTTGTTTTGTTTATCGGTGTGTGTGTGTGTGTGTGTGTGTGTGTGTGTGTGTGTGTGTGTGTGTGTGTGTGTGTGTGTGTGTGTGTGTGTGTGTGTTGTCAGGCTTTTTCCCTTTTTTGCTTTTAAAATTGTTTTGTTCGTTTTCGTAAAATCGGTTCGAAGTTTACCCAATTCACTCACACACACCAAACCAAATAAATGTCAGACAAGAAGCACAATGTCCAAAATGTTCCCAATACTTACTATGACAATTTCCTTCTTTCCAGCATACGAGCCTTGGCATAAATAGTACGCTGCTGCTTCTGTCAACTTTGGAAGCTTTACTATCAAGCTGGGCATCAGTAATTTGTTGGACATTTTTATATTGACATCCTTCTTGAATATTTTAAAATATTATGTAAAGTCAGACTGAATTGATATCCGAAAAAGCAACACGTGATTTTTTATTCTGTTTCTTGTGGGGCGAGAGGTGACATCATCTAGAAATGGATGAGCTTTGGTGATGACAAGGAGATACGTCCCAGTTGACTGTGCGGACTAAGCAAGTCAAAACCTAAGCATTTGTGTAATGTGTGTTCCATAACTGTAATCTTCATCAACAAAATAGACAAAAAAAATATAAAAAAGCGTGAGATCTCACTGTTTACCTTTGCAGGCGCCATTCGAATTCAGGTTTTGGAACAAACATTCGTGCAGGTAAAGATAAAAAATGCCTTTTTGGGATTAGTGAACTTAGTATGTTATCAATATATTGTGATATTGCCATCTGATAAGAACTTCCGGGTTCCGGATTAGCTCAATTTCCATCTAAATTTGGTTACTGCCGAATGCACTGGAAAAACCTAATGCAATCTGTGCAATGTCAAGATTTTCTTTACAACCACCAATGCAAAAATATTTCCATCAACCTCGCATTTGCAGTAGCACCATCTGGTGAGAAAGAGGGCAGGTTAGCAATGGTTTTATGATTTCACGAGTTCCCGTTCTGCTCCCGTTGCGTTCCTCGTTTCTCCTACATGGGGCGCTAGTGCAAAATAGTGTGCATGGTGGGCCTTTGAGTGAATCCACATGGTGATTTATTTCATTAGCCCCTGGATGAGAGGAAAGTAGATACAAGTACATTTAAAACATTTACAAATCCGTTTGGACTAGCTAGGCAAAACCAGCTATACAATGTGTTTTGATATAATGAATTCGAATGAAGCATAGGAAGCACTTGATGCAGGGCTCATGGCAATGATTATGCAGGTTTGAAATACATACATCTGTAGTGTCATCTCTGGCCAGCCTATTGAAGTAAGCATATACCTCTTTCGGTTTTTGTAATTGATATGGACCTGGACTTATTCAAGGTAAATGGTCATTGAAAGGCTTCATTTAGTATCAACAGGTGAAGGCAGTTGATGCCATTGCCATTTCAGCAACCTTATATTTCAAGTCAAACGTGGAAGCCGTAGCATGAATGCCAAACCTTAATTAGATGGTCATCGTCGTGTCTGTGTCCAAGGACGAAGCAAGAAATGGACGAACAAGAGGGAGCTCATGACATGTAAACCACTTGTTGTATTAACATATCCAATTCATTCACGATAACTCTACAGCTATGTGTTAGAGGGAATTCAGATAAGCATTTCAGCTAAAATCAAGAGGTATTTTAACCCACGAAGTGGTAATAAATATACATTAGACATTTCATTCAGCTAACGAAGGTTCTATTGGTCTAAAATAAATGTATCCAAAACAACCCTCAACATGTCCCGTGCATCGCTGCGATCATGAGGGAACTAGAACTCTATTATAAATCTGACAGAAGTTGGTAGTAATACCAGGCAGTTGTAGTTGTTGTAATGAACTGATGACATCTACGAAGTTAAAACAGGAAACAAATAAATGATAATGATGAGCCCGCAAGAATTTAGTTTGTTTATTATTGGTTTTGTATTCTATGCCTCTACCGAGTTTAAGACAAGTCTTTGCCAGAAATAAAGTGACTGCCCTCAATGGGATCTGAACTACAGTAGGTGGACAAATATAAACAGGCAAGGTTTTGAAACGTAAAATTGTATGAACAAAATTGTAGATTCATGGTAAGAAACGACTGTAATTCATCACCATTACAAATATAGTCTACATGCATACATATATTTCGCCAACAGTCGTTTGAAATCTGGGTCACAGTATGACAAATATCTGTGCGGTACCATGTGGCATTTTAGAGCATATATTTCGCATACCTTACAGTCAATTGATTTGTTACGCACGTGGTTTCTCCACAACTACGAGAGCGGTAGTTCTTAATTGGACACACAGCACCACCAGGAGTGCAAGCAAAGAGCCCAAACCTATTGCCGTCTGTGAAGAATGTGATTACTCACTTGTCCACAAACAATCAAGAATAAAGGGCTTTAATGATAACAGAAACACGCAGCTATTTATGAACGTAAAAGGGCTTTTGAAGCAAACGACAATGTTCTGCGTTGTTCACTATATTCCTGCCGGATTTTACTCAAAACGATACATTGTGAAATGCTTTGTGTTTGTTACCAATGATTCCATTGTTGGCATTGAATTTTCTGCATCAGGTCACTTCCAAACGTGTTGGTGAAAACATTAGGAAACAACACGTATTATATACGATCCCCATAAACTGGTAAACAGCATATATACCACATTTCGCCGAGGTGGTCCCTATTGTAGAGCCCATACAGGTGTCTTAGATGGCATAATGTGAAAAGAAGTCGGTTTGTCCCATATGGCTATGTGCTATAAGGAATGCGTTACGAGCAGTAAAGTATATTCAAAGTCCAAGAGTGTCGCTCAGAAGCAACAATTGCGTTACAAAAGCCATGTCATCAATTTGTCTTTTGCAGTAAAGTCCTCTCGTCCTCCTTAACGTGATGATCAACCGTTAACTGACCGATCATAATAAATTCGCCCATGATTTTTGCGTTACCGAGTGCCACGTTCACTCAAATGGATTTTCAATTAAACCTTCGAAGAGAATTTCAAGGTGGGGATTCATCATGCTTTCTGTCGCACTGCGGGCAATTCTTGTTGGTCCCCTGAAATTAGAAAGTTCAGACCTACAACTTATTGTGAAACAGTATATATTCCACCCTTCTGACTGGACATTATCTAAATGAAGAATAACCCGTTTTAAATCAGGCGTCCCACGCTTAGTTGTTGGTCTATACATAATTTGATGCAATGCATATGCAATGTATTCAATCAATGTGACAAATCTTGCGTAAAATTAAGGTAAAGTTATTGCCAGGAATCTGTGCCTTGAAAAAGAAATCTACAAACGAAATGATGCTGCCGCTGCCTGCTGTCTGGTTATGTTTTGTTTTCAATAATGGCACATAACACGTTTGATGAAATTCACGGAAACCTGAAGAACTCTAGCTATTCCAGAGATCAAATGGGTATGTACTCAATCAAATCGTTTTAAAACATGATATTGCTGATAACTAACTTTTGCTTGGGCGTTACCGTAATTACTAAGCTGTAAACGTACTTTACAAGCATGCCACAGTATTTTGTTGGAAGGGCGTTGTGTAACCTGTATGGACTCATTCCGCTTACAAAAAAAATCAAAAAAAAAAAAAAAAAAAAAAACAATTAAAAATGAATTTAAAAAAGGAGAGAAAAGAACAAAAAAAAAACCCAAAACAAATTTACAATAGCTTTACGCAAAAACGATGCAAAATGTACATGACATTTGCATGCTGGTATTTTGGTTTTGCTACTTGTTGTTTTTGTATGCGCTTTTTCTTTGTATGTTATCTCTTGCATTCGAGGTGACTGAAGGGACAAACGGTGCTATCAAGTTTGTTCTTGGAACAAAATTAATAGATTGATTTGGATACTGACAAAAACGAAGTACTTACACACATTGGGATGGTCTTCGGACACTTATGAAACCTAACGTCACGTTAAACGCACTACATACAGTGACCTGTTGGATATATCTGCCGTAGAAGAGAGAGCATGAAAACCGGCATGGTGTATTGCGTTTAGTTAACATGAAAACTGTATGAGTGACCCCATATATCATCTGCAATACACATGATGTAATGCGTTAGCCATGAGCAAAGTGACACAGTAAATACCCATCCCGTACAGTACACATGTGATGAGTTAAGTTATGAGTACAAAAGCTTTACTTCCCAAAAGTAATCTGTCAGAGTTGCAACGAAACTTCATAACTGCCCTTGATAAAAATTTTACTATAATATTTCTGACAAGTTTACCTACTGTAACTTTGTCCTTTGAGATCAGTAAACATAATTAAACCTATCCTGGGATGTCCATCTTGATATTTAGTGGTAAGCGCTGTTTTCTATCGTTTATTTGTTGTTCTATAAAATAACAATGAAACCCATTCTTATGGCACTAAAGATTTGCAAAGCGCTTTAAGATTACCTAACCATCGAGAGATTTATTTAAAAATTTCTTTGAAGTGTGTGTGCACGCCAAGCACCAACTTTTGGACCAAGCGGAACTCCAAATAGAGACAAGTAGTAGCTTTCCTAGTCTCAGCTCCAACGCAGGCCTTTTAAAATTGGTCTTATGTATACGTAAGAAGGCTATATAGAGAACGGGACTCTTCTGGTTTAGTGTCTGACACTTTTTCAGCCTGCCACGGAGACAACCATTTGCCCTGTGCCTCAAATGGCATCCCCATCATTTGTATGTGTGCGTGTTGCAATGGAAGTTAACGTTGTCCAACGCTGAATAGCGCCGCTAAGCTGTCTTGCGTTCAGTAGACAAAACGGTTTTAAATGATCTGTAATGTCTTCTTATATATATATATATATATATATATATATATATATATATATATATATATATATATATATATATATATATAAAAGAAGAAAAAACTTATAAGAACATTTTCCTTGTTTTTTACGAGAAAAAACTTTTGCTAGTTCAACATTATTTCTTGTTATAAATGTCCCAAATCTTGTTATTTCATCTTTTTCCTTGTCATTACAAGAAAAAATATTCAAATTTTACTTTTTGTCCCTGTTATTACAAGAAAAATTACGGAAGCCCCGTGCTGTCAGCATTACTTCACAAAAATCTGGTAACTACAAGCAAAGAGTCTTGTAATTACAAAAAAAAAACAAGATTCTTGTAATGACAGTCCTTGTTGTTTCAACTTATTCAACTTGTTTTCTCAACTTACATTTTGCTAACCTGCCATTGCCCCCATCAGCATTGGAATGTAGCATGTAATCAGTGTGAGATTTCAAACAGATTGTGAAATCTTCACATGGATAATAACTATATACATATTTCTTTTCATAGTCATGTTGATTAATTTTTCTCTCAAATTTCTTGCTTTACCTGAAATACTTCATGAGTTACACATGGTAAAAGTTTGACAAGAACCAATACTCATTTTGCTGGAATTGTTATTTCTACTAAGCTAGTTAATGATTATCAAGAGAGGATAGTTAACCCATGAGACACACGGAACACTGGGGGACCTCTTCACCTATTTATTCATGTTGCTATCAAGTTTTATAGCTGTACCTCAAATACTTTGTGAAATACACATGACACATGTTTAACAAAAGCTTACATTTTGACTGAAAAGACATTTTCACTAAGTTCATTAATGAATCATTAACAGAGGTTAAGCAACCCAAGAGACAAACAAAGTCCCGGGCAAACACCTTCATATATTGATTAATGTTCGCACAAAGTTCCATGGTTGTACCTCAATTGTCTTTAGATACGCTCGACTCAAATCTGACAATTTTAATTTGGACGGACGGACGGACAAAGGCAAATCTATAAAAATAAACTTATGAAACATTTCATATAAAGAATTTAAGATGAAAATACAAGACTTTTTTTTCGTAATAACAAGATATAAAGTTGAAATAACACGGCAAAATGTGGTTATTACAAGATGAAAAAAGGTTGAAATAACAAGACAACATGTCGTTATTATAAGATAAAAAGGTTGAAATACCAAAAAAAAAATATTTTAGAACAAGCAATTAGTTGCAATAAAAAGATTTGTCGTTGTTGTAACAAGAAAAATAAATGAAAAAAACAAGTGTTTTTTGTTTTTTGTTTTTTGTTTTTTGTAATGACAGGGAAAAAGTTGAAATAACAAGATTTGTTTTTGTTATAACAAGAAAAATAGACGAAATAACAAGTTTTCTTTGTATTTACAAGAAACAAGTTGAAATAACAAGATTTTTCCCTTTGGCAACAGTACTAAGAGTTAAAATCAGATTTCTCCTCTTATAACAACAAAAAAAGTTGAAATAACAAGATATTTTCTTGTTATAATATGAAAAGGTTGAAATACATGTTTTTTTTCTCGTTATAACAAGTAAAAATGTGGACAAAAGTAGAAATACAGGTTAAAGGGATACAACAATTATATTTTTTTTCCGGTGGCAGGTCAACAGCGCGAGCACTGTCAAAATATGTCACTTTTCAACAGTTTTCTCTGAAAGTGAACTTTCGAATTAGGCTATGGGAAAGTATGCGCATGTGCTCTGTGGTCAGACTGGAACAATGAATTTACCGGACAGGAATAAGCTTCAACACACCAGAGTTCTAAAGTCAGCAGCCGTAATAGGGGATATCTTTGCAGGTATATGTATCTTGGCTTGACTCACTCTCATAAGATTATTTGAACAGTATCTCATAGACGTAAGTGCCCGTATTCTTTAACCTTGACGTTTAATTTTCAAACAAATCTCAGACGGCACTTTATATTCGAATTCACCATAACGTCTATCTTAGTGTACGGAATCGATACAGGATTCACTTAAGTATATTGAGAGTAAACTTTGGATTAAATACCTCAGACTGGTGCATTTGCAACTATGGAAATACATGCATCACTGCAAAGTAAAGCTTTCCATTTAAGTTTAAAATTTTGCCCTTTTGCAAATGCTGCTTCATTGTTTAGGCGGCATAAGACTGAAGGCTAAAGGACGTTCTCAATTAAAATGTTTCACCAACGGCATATGTAACATAGCGGTGCAAGTTTAGGTTCTGTCACATATACAAACGCAGTGAAAAATAAGTGAGCAAATATACTTTTACAACTACCAATGACGTGAATAAGAAAGCGCACAAAAGATATGAAAAAAAGCAAGAATGTTAACGTATCCCAAGGGGGAAGCTTATTGTAGCCTTGAATATGAATGTGAAAAAGATCTTCACAAAAAGGTGCATCTAACATTTTGGTCACTTGAACTGAAAAATCTTATCCCTGTACATTGACCAATGCATTTCTCAATTTCTCTCAGCGGGGTGTCTTTTTAGACCCTTGGGATACGCGAGCAACAGGTGCCTGCTCCTGCCTTATTTGAACAATCTCTTTGACCAGTCTGGGAAATGTATGCCGCCCAGATTGGAGTGGGCACCTCACATACATTGCAAATGCATTCTTTACTCAATATATGTTTGGCAATAAAGCGGCTTAATTGATTAATATTAATCTTTATTTGTCGACCAGTCGTTTGAACTCTGAAAAAGGATGCTCTTGATTGGAGTTTCATGCAAACTAATGGAAATAAATGTCCTCATGTTATTTGTTATATAGCTCATTACTGCTTCATCTCCCCGTATTTCGATAAGATGGGGGCATTTAGGCATGAAATGGTTTTTAGATACTGCTAAACCCATCCGTGTTGCTGCAGTAATGTCAACAGTGCATAAGATTAACACGCGATAAATGCTTTACACTCTGTGACCACACGAATATTCACAGCTTTCTGTTGCAAGGAGTATTTCGACTCGTACTAAGTGATTTGGCGGTCGAAATGATTAATTGATAGATGCAAAACACTGTGCTTTAGCGCAAGCAGACAAAATACAAGTCTTTCAAACTTCCTGTCTAATCTTAAAGCTATTCTGTTTATCAAATATGTCATATCTTAACTAGGTTCTGTATAGTTCATGCGATATTGATATCTTTCAAAGACTATCATACCATGCACACAAAATGCGTTTACGTTCGCCGTTGGACAAAGGTTTACGGTTGGATCTTATCGTTGGCGTTGGTGTCCGTCTGTTACACGTAAATATGTAGGAAGTGAGTGTCTGTTTTCATAAACAACACGATGTCGTTCGTGTTTGGGGCAATTCCTGAAAGCCATCAATAGCCTGAAGTTTAAAGTTGAACAACATTTAATCTTATTGATGGAATGCACATACATACATGTTCTGTAGATGCCCCAATCATGGCATATGGACTCGCATGTATTGCCAGAAGTCTACAGAATCGGCAAGACTTGCCTTCCTGCAGGCCTTGTGTTAGGTGTGGAATTATTTTGTAGAGTACAAACTAAAATAGTAGCATATATCTGCAAATCTAGAAACTAAATCTGATTTTCCACTCTTCTGAGTGCTGAAAAGTTACTGATTCTGCACACTTGTGATATTCCAGGGGTTGGTTGCTGAACTTGCTAGCGAAATACAACGGATTTTCCTGGCAGATCCAGAAATGATTTTTGGGTGTGTAGAGCACAATAATTCACGTTTAATTTAATATCACTCGACCAAATGGGGATTTGGTAGAGTGGATATGTGCGTTTCCCATTTCAGCTAGGCGACGGGTGCCAATGGTTGCAAGTTCGAGTCCCGCTCGTTCCGGACATAAAATATACAGATTTGATTTTCACTGCTTCCACAGGAGTTCACGGTCAGGAGTTTGGTTGACATTGTGGCAAGCCTTTGTTTGTACTACGTAGAAATAGTCATAACGAGCAATATGTGGCAGCTGCAGAACACAATATTACATTTATCGCATTTGGCAGTGAATAATTTAAAGAAATAGCTACACACACAAAGGTCTACGTGAAAGTGAGACGAACTAAGCAACAAGGAAATATGAAAAATCTGAGGGGAAAATGAGGCAACAAAATGGAAAACCATGGAGAGGTTTTTCAAAACTTAACCCTTAAAGTGCCAATCACTGTTATAGTTGTTTTCTCATTTCTGATAAACATATAATGGTTAGACTATTAAAATTCCTCATAGATATAATTTTCATTCAAATACCAACCAGCCTAGTCTAAAGCAAAAATTAGTCTTAGTCAACAGATTTCCTCAGGACACTGTGGTTAAAGTGTCGCGAGGAAAGTTATTGACTCAATCTTAAATCAACGATTTAAGGGTTGAAAGAAATTCTCTGATAGGCATGTTTACCTGCGGTGTTTATTCCGTTGCATTGCCGTTCTGCATTGGAAGTCATGATAGCAGATAGTTTGGACTCCATCATCATGATTTCTGTCTTTTGAGTACAATTTTAGAGGAGTCTGTGACAAACTGAGGCAGGCACCCTTGGCTGATGACACTGATAGCGATATCAATTGCCTTCCTCCAAAATAATCCATACTTCCCTCCTGGTGGTCAGAATGAAAAGAGATTAAATATGCTTGCCTGCGCCCCCTTGCCTGGAGAGTGAAATTACAGGTGCGAAAGTTTATACACGTTGGCCGCAGGTTATCTGATCCAACGCGTTTCTAAAAGCAAAACTCAAGCGATTAAACTCTAAAGGGAAACTAGCAGCAGAGTGACAGATATACAGGCTAATTTGGCACCACGCGCCATATGTTCGACAGACCATACTAGCGACCGATCCTGGCGGTCCCTTTATATTTGTGTAGGTGCTGGTTATAATTACCTATAAATTTCCCTCAAGAAACGCACAGGTTTTCAGAAGCAGAGTTCTTCAAATGACATTGTGATGATTCTTTCAGGAATAAAATTGCATAGCTGCCGACTGTAATCCTATCACGAAATGGGTGCCAATATCCATACTATACATTTCTAACTATTGTGACCACAGTTTGCTCGAGTAAGCATCTAAGACTTTATGCAAATCCAATATATCAGATTTCCGCCTTTTGCCACTGTTTCGGATTAGTTTGCATACTATTGTAAAAAATTTGACAGTTTCATCAACGATGATTTTATTGCACAGTGACCGAACTTGTCGACCCGGAAAGAAAGAAGTGCTGCACTGGAGGATCAAGATTCCACTGGTCAGTTAAATGTTTAGAATGATAGAAAAATGCTCACCCGACCATGAGTCAGAAAGAGATTTGGTAATACCTTATGCATAGGAATTATCGGATTTACACATCCGTTCAGTATTCAAAATTTGTTAAACAGTTTACAAAGCGACGGCAACATGAAACATGGAGTTTATGCCTCTTACCTATGTCGTTTACACTTAGTTCTTCGTTATGGTTTTGTTTGTTGACGCATGTGATTACCATATGGAGATGCTGACAGAGTGTCTTCCATTAATACAACTTTTGTTTTTAAAACATTTTTTCCGCATTTGTTACTAATCAAAACATTTAAAAAAATTCTAATACATTTTCATGCAGAAAGTTGCCTTATTGAACTGTTTCTCTTGTTGACTGTTAGCATGAGTGCCTTTTTGCTACGCAAAAAAAAAGCAAACAAACAAAAAAAAAAAAAAAAAAAAAAAAAAAAAAAAAAAAAAAAAAAAAATAAAAACGCAGAAAAAAATGGTGAATACATCAATACGAGTATAAGATGTTTTAAGACGGTCATCTAGTTAATGCTAGAAGACCTGATTGTTTAATTGTTATTATTATTATTATTATTATTATTATTATTATTATTATTATTATTATTATTATTATTATTATTATTATCATCATCATTGTTATTATTATCATTATCATCATTATCATTATTATCATTATCATTATTATTATCATTATTATTATTATTATTATTGTTATTGTTATTACTCTTATTATTATCATTACTCTTATTATTATTACTCTTATTATTATTGTTATTATTATCATTATTATTATTATTATTATTATTATTATCATCATCATCATTATTATTATTATTATTATTATTTTTTTTTTTTTTTTTTTTACATGTTCAGGAAAACACGTATTAACCCAAAATTTCCATAAAAGGGTCGAAAAAGAAAGGTACTGTCAAGAAATTCCTTTTTACTGTCTAACCACAAATATTCCTGAGCGTAGAATTTCCCGGTTTGATCAGAATTTTTTAAAAAATTCGCAGTTCTTATTTTCCCGGATCACCAATCTGACAAAGTGCACCCACAAAGTCTCGTGGTGATAGTATATTTATCCACGGAGACCCGAGCTCCAGGCTAACAGTCTGATGACCAGTATGCCACGTGCAAAGCTGTCAGCACTGATCCATCTGCGCAGCCAGATAAAGTTGCAGCCTGCCACACTGCTACATCCCACGTCCCTTGTCAGCAACAATGCTTTATGATGTTGAAGTGGGTCTGTCAAAATACAACTGTGGAACTGACTCCAGCAGGAAAACCTGCTCCTCTTCACGAATGCAAGTAAACTTGCATGTATGTATATACATATATATATATATATATATATATATACATACATACATACATACATATATATGTGTGTGTGTGTGTTTGTGTGTGTGTGTGTTGTTTAGCAATGTAACCTTCAATATATCCGCTCAAAGCATTGGTTTTTGGACTCACATGCAGTTTTGGAACTGACAGTCGGGCCCACATGCGTGTTTCTGGGTCAATCTGGCCTTAGGGGCTCTTACCAGGGCCTCGGTTTGGCATCTTTAGTGCCCATGTGCCCATACACAAGCATGTATGTCCGACTAATAGTATGGCATGCCGATCAATTAACATACCACCAGGTAATGTCTCAAGCTGAGGAGATTAATGTTGTCTGGGCAAAGGGATGTAGTGCAACCACTGAAGGATTTGTTTAGTTTAACACTGAAATAAGATAAACAGGAAGCCACTGAATATCATATTTCACTTGCCGCAAAACTGAAATGAAACATATTTTTGCTGAATCCCTGAAATTATTACTTGTTAATTCTGTGACTAAGAAATGTAGTTAACAAATTGAAGTTCGGTTGATAGATACATGCATATAATTAAATGCTTCTATAGATAAGACTCAATGATAGGATTTTGTATTTTATGTATTAATGGCTCACACCGTCAGGGATCACTGTTCACTCAGTGTCCAAACTTTTTTATTTAAAGGTGTCTGCGATCCTAGATCGGGTTATCATTCAAATTTTGCTTAAAATATTCAACGGTAAAACCTCTCTTGTGAGACCACCCGTAGGATGACCAACTTGTGGTGTCTCAAGACAGGTGGTCTCTCATATGAGGTAAAAATAACAAGAAAAGTACTGAGCAAAGTATGTTTAAAATGTGGACTTTCAAGGAAGGTGGTCTCTCAAAACAGGTTACCTATGTATTTGTGTGGTGGTGAAGTGTAGCTTGGGTTTATTGAGTTATAATGTAATGAAGGGAAACTACGACACCCAAAAATGTGCAGAAATGCAAGGATTTTTTTTTTAATTAGGCTTGTGCAAGGTGATTTACCTGACAACAGCATTTTTTTGGCGGTTTTGCTGTGTTGGTGTGTGGTGAATTATGTCGGGATGCCTTGTACCCAGCAATTTCTCAATTAAATTATAGTAACACTTACATAAATTCCATGAAAAACCATCACTACGATGGCATCGGTTTATCAGTACCCATGACACTTAGAGCCAGTTGCCCATGTAAGCCAATCAGATTGCCCTATTTGGGTCATGTGAGCCTCACCTTTCAATTTTTACAACACATGTTTTGTTGTTTATTTCTGCTGCAAACCAATTATTTCTTTGCTTGTATGGCTCTCTTCTAAGGTTCAGAGTTGATGATAATATAGGCCTGGAAGACGATGAATGAGGGAGAGTTCAATTTCCAGACATTATGTTGGGGAGGGGGTAGGTTAAACTCAAATTTCTTGAATTGGAGTTAGCACACACAAGTGACTCTTATGTATATGTTCGATGTGTTTTTGGTCCATGTTTTAAAATATTTCTGAGCCATTTATTTTCAGTCTTCCTATGCTTTTTGCTGATTTTCGCTGATTGGGCCTGTCCCCTGTTGAAATGAGGGTGGGGTCGGATTTCTTGTTCTATCCATGTAGGGGTGTGCCAAAATGGCCTGTGAACCCAATTTTATGAAAGTAGACATGTCCTCTAGTACAGAAATACCGTACATAGTGATTCCATGTCAGAATCTATAAGGGGTGTGTGTTCCCAGAAAGTGATCACCCTTCTTTAGAAATATGAAAAAAACTAGGTCATCTCAGACTCTCTTGTTCATCAAGCTAACAATTGGGCTGAGTACAAAGGGGATATTATTTATGGGCACAGTGGATATCTAGGTCTCCAAATCTGTAAGGGGTTAGGCTTTTAAGGAAAAAAGACTTCAGCAAGTTTAGCTAATGCCCTTGTATTCACCTACACCCTATTGTCTCATAATGTTACCAACCCCACCATTGCGTAGCCATTATACCTTTCCCACCATTCTGTACACACTATTAATCACAAATTATCTGTCCCACTATTCTGCACACACTATTATTTACAAATTACCTGTCCCATCATTCTCCACACACTAGTAATCATAAATTACCTGCCCCACCATTCTTTACACACTACTAATTACACAATACATTTTCTACTATTATATGCACCCTTTTAATCATAGATTACTTGTCCAACTGTTTTATGCACACTAATCATTACAAATTTAAATTTGTTTTTGTATTAGTAAGTTGTTAAAACATGTTCGTACTCCTATGTGCACTGCTGGCAGTTGCCATTCAAGTCGTGTAGGTGAATACAAGGGCATTTTGGAATGCACAGTAAACACTTAAAGAGGTGATTACCTGTGTGTGGATGTTATCATCATACCCTAGGACATTTTCAGTTGCATTAGAGAGCGAGCTTACTTCAGGTGAGGAGAAAATTCCAAGCCGACTTCTCCAGCCGTCAATTGAATTCACACCGGGAACCGGCTGTTGCTTTGAGACACATGAGCCGGGTGGCCCGATGGTCCGGCTGAGTTGTGCTCATTGTCGAAAAGCATCTTAAGCTGCTGCTATCTATGAAAACTACGTCAAAGTTAGCAGAGATGCGAGTGTCTGTTCAGTTGTCGAAGTATACGTTGTACGTTTAGCTATTTAAGCCGTGTTTGGCTTAAACATGGCGCAGTTCGAATTCATTGGTTATGATCAGGTGGAATACATCGCTCACTGACACCGGGGAAAGATGCGTAACGTACTGAAAGACAAAGTCGCTCTCGAATAAATGACGTGGATAGCATGGTGGCACAACCTCCCGCCCCCCCCCCCCCCAAAAAAAATCTTCGGGCAGGGGGTGTCAGAGGCGTATTCTGACCACCTGGTTGCTCAGGTTATCATGCAAATAGCGCATTGGACAACGTGCATAATTATATGCGCCTGAACCAAATAAAATTTTCATGAAGTGTGGGAATTCTCCAATATGTCATCTTGTACAAAAAGGCATTTATGCATGGATGTAGTGAAAGGTAACATTTCATGTATGAAATAAAAGTGCTTCAATACTATTTCGTGTCTCTGTGAGAACCCTCTTGTTGGTGCTGACGTATATAGTGACATGATATGCCCCACTGTGACTACACTGGGGGGGGGGGTGTTAAGAACGGCGGGGGGTCCCAAAAGTTGTTGTAGGTGACAAGTTAGTATTAGTATAAGGCAAGGAAAACAAAATTATAAAACAAAAACAAAAAAAACAAACAAACAGAAAAAAGCAAAAGAAGGAGGAAAAAGAAACAGTGACTTGTGAAAAGTGTGGGAAGAAAGGCTTCCAGTGCGCAAGTACTTAAAATAAAAATGCCCAATATGTTAATACGGAATACCCCTTTACTCCTTCTACATTCAGCAACCAGGTTTTCATGCGAGAATATGTAGAGACATAAGCGGCAACCAGCGACTACAAATTTATTGCAGGTAATTAAAATGTATGATAGTAACTTTGTTACACTGCCACGTTCAGCCTCTTCTCGTCTCGGTTGCTTTAAACATATTTTATTCGCACAAACAATTGACCAACAGGCACAATGCCTATATGAAGGCCTCTTGAACATGAATTGACAATAATAAAAAAGGGGATAACATCTAGATAACAAATAAAGAACGCGCAAGACACAGAAACTATGGTGGGAAAGAGGGAGACACAAAGGATATGGGTGGGCGTTATTCCCTTTAAATCATGGATAAATAATTGGAGATAACAATAAGTAGAATATGTATGACTTATCTCCGTCAAATAGCCGCCTTGTTATGTGCCAATGATGATTGGAGAGCTGCAACTCTCTCTCTCTCTCTCTCTCTCTCTCTTTCTCTCTCTCTCTCTCTCTCTCTCTCTCTCTCTCTCTCTCTCTCTCTCTCTCTCTCTCTCTCTCTCTTATTCTCTCTCTCTCTTATAAGTATTGTAAAGTGAAGTCTTTGGGAAACTTCCCTCTGACTTGAAATGAGTCTCGCCCTGAGCATATTTCGTGAAATATCTTAATTGGATATTCTCACGATCTGGTGACATTCTGTATTTTCCTTTGTATGATAGCGAGCAAAGGCCAGATTTCAATTCATTTTTGATGGTGGACATTTGATATATTCAATACGCTATCTTTTATGCTCACATATGGGGTATTCTTAAATAGAACCTTTGGCGTATTTAACAAATCACTTCACACTTTCTCAGTCACCCGTGTTTGAGTAACTCCACTTCTCCTAAGCGTTGGATATATTAATCGCCTAGCTAAGTCTGCTGTATTGTTTGTTCCCTGTACCAATCGTTTCCAATGTCATGAACAAGAACCGCTCCCACGACCCCCCTGCAGTAATCGGCCATTCAAGCCTTCAAAAGTTGATTTCCATGAGGTACGTCCCA